>VXAD01002559.1:116343-372881 GCA_013399195.1 Dicrurus megarhynchus | reverse complement strand
AAAAAAAAAAAAGCAAACCAGTAATAATTAGAAAACTTTTTCTTTTCCATTTTGCCTTTGCATTTCACCATCTATTCTCTATTAACTGCTCTCTTCATTTGTTTGCTCAATCTTCTCTCTCGAGTAGATAAAAGGGTTTCATTAAAGTAAAGCCTAATGCTGTCAGTGGCAGGAGAGCTGCCAACCCTGGCGGTTTTAGTAAGTCTATTAAGCTGACCTAAGCATGCTAATACTTAATAAATTCCCTCCATTCACAGCAGTCCTTTGCAAATAGTCTTTTATCTCACATGGAAGACTAAGTTCTGCAATTCAAATGTGTAAGAAAGACCTGATCCCACACTTTGCCTTATATTTATGTGTGTGCACAGTCTTGTCTAAAAGGAGCAGCATATATCATCAGTTGCAATCTCTGCTGTACCAGAAATACTATTTGAGATTACAGAAAGAACTAACAATAGCTTGATGAAAGTATTCCAATTATTAAGACAAAACCAGCACTAGACAATCAAAACAGAACTTTTTTTCATGGATTTCCTGCCACAGTCCATTTGCATAGCAGATTTTTCTAAATCTATTTGAAGGACATCTGCTATACCTATTTAGTACATTTTATCTCTAATTTATCCAGCAGGCAAAAAAAAAAAACAAAACAAACCCCAGATACTAGAAATCACTGCCATCTTCTGCCATTACCATAGAACTTATAGTGGTAGAAAAATACTCGGAAGAACAAGTGAACTACAAAGCACTACTAGTCAGCATCACCCCTTATCAAAGGAAAAGCCTTTATCATCCTTAACATCACTTGCCAGTCTTCAGGGCTCCACAGCTCCATTAATTACTTCATTTTTAATTGAAACTAAGCTTTTAAAGCAACAAAGTATCCAGCCTTCACCTCTTACAGAAGAGAAAAACAGTCTGTGGCAGTAAAAAACTACTGATCTGAATTCTTCTCTTCCATAAGGTTAGATTGGAGGCAGGGTGTGGGGTGGAGAGTACCACCCTATGTCTAATAGGAAACATACTCAATAGGCAGCACAATTTATTTAAGTGTACAGTTGCCTGAGAGCTACTGACAGGCAAGTGCAAAAATGATGGTGGAACAGTCCCACAGCATAATTTCTTCAGCCATAATAGAAAACATTGGCTTACAACAGCTGATACTTTATTCATTCTCTGTTTTCAGGTTTTGTAAAGGTTACTGGAAACCCTACTCGCTTTAGTTCATACAAAATTATCATGCATGTGGAAAAATAATAAAAGGACCATGGTTCTGTGAATAAACAGGATCACATTTTAAATTCAAAACCTAAACTGTCCTAATAAGAAAAAAATATTCATCTTTGTAAGGATTTAGCAGATTGAAACTAACCACGCACATATCTTACTATACTAGTGTAGCATTTATATATCAGCTACTGCAGTGAGGTAAACAATGTATTAGTGATTTATTAGCGACCTTGCACAGAACCAGAACTCCTACATGGGAAAATAAACCACCCTTCTCCATCAAGAAGTGTCTTTCTCCTTCCCCAAGAAAGGAGAAATGACACTGAAGCCACCTACAGCAGGTGACAATTGTATTGCTTAGGCATAGCTGTGGTGAAGTCTTCAAATAAAGAAAAGCTTGACAGAAGGCTTCTTCACAATCAGCTGAATATACCCTTAAGCAATCCTCCTCCTTGTTATTTCATTAATTTCATATCCTTGCAGGACAAAACAGTACTTACTCTAGATAATGCAATAACCCACAAACCTCTTCTAAAACGGCTCATATCTGTTGTTCTACTGCATGGGAACCCCCACTTGTCAGAGAACAGAGTATACAGATGAGTGAGAGCAATGAAGAAGCAAAGGAAATTATGTCCTGTGAATAAGCTTACTTTACATAAGGGAAACTTTTTTTTTCTATTCTTTTTAAATAAACACTCTTACAATCTCATCTGAACGACCCATGTGATGCTGAATAATGCACCCATCTAACAAAAGAGGAATTTATTTTGCCCCTAAATTCACATCTAACAGCTCAGTTTTATAAGGTAACACTGGGTATTTCTGAATTCTTATTAGTTAAGATTATGGGGAAAAAAACCCACGAATTAAGGACCTTGACAAAAATCTAGTGTGCCACAGAAGGCTGTGAAAATGAAAGGGAATAAAAAAAGTAGAGTCATCATGGAGAGTATTAATGTATTTTGTAGCTTCTTCCCTAGTGCCATCTTGCTACCCAATGACTCCCTTTGTGGCAAAAGAGGAATGTGAAGGAAGATGTGACATCTGTCTTTCAGCTTACTTTTTATGAAAATGGTAAAATTTTAGTAACCAATGTCATTGCCTCTTAAAAATCCATGCATTTGTTATTGAGGCAATTGATATTGTTCCAAAAATAACCATGTGAAAAAATGTTACAGTATTTCCTTCAACTACTGTCTCTTGGTACCATCAACACATAAAGGTAAGAAGGCAATAAACCCATTATTTCATAAGAAATTTATAGTATCTTTGTGCGCAGCTGTTGATTTATATAAGTGGACTTTATATTGCTAAGAAACACAATTAATATACCAGAAAAGAAGTTTAAAAGTAGGTCAGTGATCTAGGACAACGGTTCTTAACACAACTTGCATCTCAGCCTCCAGCTTGAAGCATAATTTTCATTCCTCATATTCTGGAGTGTTAGATAACACTGTAACTAGATGCAGAAGACAAGAATCATTCAACATTATCCACCCTTGCTCTTTACACAAAATTCCCATGGCATCCATAGAACTTCCGCAGCTGTACAAACTAGAATAAGGTCCATGGCAAACACAGCTTCCAGGATTTGCTCTACAATAAATATCACAAGCGAAAGAGAGACAGCAAATGTTAACTCTTTATTTGTTTTGAACATATAAAGGTTATATGAAACAATTGAAACAATTTTTATTTATGAAACAATTATTTTAGAGCCATCTTGTGGGGAGAATAAGGAATTTAAAACAATACATGTACTTTAACAGCTTTTCTACCAAAAAGTTCAGTGTTTAGTATGACATCTTCTAGTACTCTTTTAAAAAAATAAATGTCTCAGGCACACTGTAAACTTTATACAACATTGTTTAATCCCCTAGAACACGAAGGAAGTGCCTTTATGAACAATCACATGTTAAAAGATTAGTTCCAGATAGAAAAAATATATATCATTATGTTAAAGATGCTATTTTCCTTAAGAATGGGTTTGGGCCAGATTCTATTCAAACTCCACCCAACTATAGCCCACAAAAAAAAAAGCGCAAAAACCCAGAGAAGCTGAGCCTTCTTTCAGAACCCTCTTGAGTAAATTGGATAGAATTATTCAATCTAATTAAACTGGGGGTAAAACAAAGCAAAATAAATCTAAACATATTAGTAGATTTAGCACTTGAACCTGAAAAGTTTTCATTCTTAAACATCCTTAGCATTTTCAATTTAAACTTTTGGTAATATTTTCAAGTTCTGAAGGAGTTTACACCAGTTGTTTATAGAGAACTCATTACATGACAGTCTTCTGTTTGTATACACTTAAGTAAAGTACAGCCTTGGACAGTCAGTTTCAGTACAATCAAAAGTCATGATGCAGACTTCAGCTACCTAGGACAATCAAACACCAGCTCTGCCTGATTTATGTGTCTTGTCTATGAAGCAAAGTGCTTAAATTTTATCCTAGAGAACAAAAGCGCACATGTAGTTCATATATCTTACTCAGTTTTAATTTATGCCCTAATAAAGTACTTCATTTACATAGAACATTGAAGTGTATCACATCACATTTATCCAATACGTAATTATCTTCTATTAATACAAAAGTAAAACAGGACATCACAGAACACTTGCAAAGCACACAATCAAGAGGTGTCACAGAAATATGCGGTTTTTTGAGCCATTACAATCAGTGTATAGTATGGACTAGCAGGCACCTCTGTTAATTTATTTTTTTTAAATAAAATAGAAATTTGACAACAATAGGGTCCTATGGTACCCAAAACCTCTGACAGCTGTAACTAAAGAGAACACACTGGCACCCAGACATATAACCCGACAATTTTGCTAAGGCAAGCACGAGTATGTCAATTTTTAGTTTTACACTCCTACCAAACTTTGAGCAAAAGAAGGTGTACATGTGCGCTTAAAGCTTTCCTTCCTCTTTAAAGAGGACAGTGAGATCTGCTTCCTCTATGCCTACTTTAAACTTTGGACAGGAGCCCTGACTCAGGGGCACTTGCCTTAATGAGATTTTGGATTTCTTTGAATTTTGGATGTTCTTTATCAGCTACCAGCTGCAGTAATATTGCTTCACTAGTAGTAACTATAATTCCAGTACGTGCAAGACGCTGAAAAAGAAAAGAGCAGAGGGGAAATAATGTAAGATATTTGCAAATGTGAATGAGTGTATTTTGTAAAAAAAGACATAGCATTTTAAAAAACATCTCCTATTAACAAAACTACTGCCAATTCCATTTCAGCATTTCTTGGTGGTATCATTTATAAAGCTAGGATGAATACTGACTGGGTTTAGACCTTCCTATGGCAAAAGGCTGCCGTGGATTACAAATAAGGCTTTCTCTTTCAACAGGATTCTTTCCCCAAGTCAGATTTAACAGGTAGCAGCCCCACACATCTTAAAAACAACCCCTTCCCCTTGTATGACCCAGAGGACAGCTTTCTTCACTCTCATGCAGATTTGAAAGGCCAGGGGAAAAACAAAATAGCGAGGTCTGACCTAAAAGCAAGAGCAAGAAATTATAAAAATTTTGTTTTCAGTCCTTGTTATGTACCACTACTTCAGCTGTTGGACTACAGAGAACACCAGTAGCAATAATCTCCGGAGAGAGAAGGAAAATCTCTTCTACAGACATTATAAATCATACTGGCACAACAACAGCTCTTTTTAAGTGATGTTTCATTACAGGCAGTAATTCTGGAATTAGCTGTCACAGGTTACAGGATAAAATGCATAGCTGCAGACAAAGCAAAACCAAAAGAGGTCTGCTAGACCTTGTTAGAATTCAACTCAGCAGGGCGTGGGCTTCACAAAGGCCAAGGCACAAGACTTATTGTTAAGTTACTGGTCTTTTAAACTGTGATTTATTGTTAAGTTACTGGACTTTTTAAACTGTGTGTTGCTTACATAGAAAAGTTACCTTCAGCAAAGGCTGACCAACCCATGCCCCGCATCGTCTTCCCAGCCATCATACAGATGCTTTGGCAGTAAAACTCTTCATGGAGTCAGCTTTCCCTACATCATCCTCTACTCAGCTGCATGCTCCACCAAATCTAACGGGATCCTGAATGAGCCAAGGGAGGGCAAGTGGCATAGAATAGAGATATGCACATACAGGTTTCAACTGTAACCACTAAGGCAAAGAGAAGCTCCAGACTTTCTAGCTGTTCAATTATACAGCAACTGATGGGGGAAAGTTATTAATTTTAAGGGACCAACCAGTAAAGTATATGTAACTACAGCCTACATAAAAACAAATTAACAAGGCTGGATTTATTGAAGTCAATGCTTCCTGCCTGCCATAATAGCAACAAGCCGTACAATATTCTTAAGATGAAACAAAGCAGCTACCTTCCTCAGCTCTCCTAGTCCATACAACCATATTTGTTAAACCTCACACACATACAAAGAACAAGAAAAATAGGAACATGAAATATCATGGCAATATTTTCAACATAACCTTCTCCAAGAATACAGAGGTTTTGGTTTTCACTAGTATGGATGAGAAAAAAACCCAGACTCCTAAAAAATCACTGCCATTTGTGAAATGTTGATTGAAAAGAGAGGACATCTTCTCTTTAAAAGCAAAACATACCATAACATGTCAAAGAGGCTGGCATTGTCTTATACCTTTTCTAGGACTACATATAATTTTTATAGATTTCAGATTAGCAGAAATTAAAAGATGAGTTTGCTAAGTATATTGGATGATTTCCAAGGAAATTACAAGTTTTTTTTTTAGAATGCTGTCTTTGAGAAGAAGGAAAGTATCAACAGTATATTGCATCCACACTGCAGAAACAAGTAGAAAAGATTGAGAACAGAAAAGAAATCCAGCAGGAGTAGACTAAACTGTCCCAATCCAAGACCAAGCACTGGCATAAGACATCTTCACCAGACAGGGCAGAGATTCAGAACAGTCATAAACTTGAACTGTTGGGCTGTGGTTTTTCATCAATGCAAATTTTGAGATTTTTTTGGTTTCTGGGGATTTTTTTAACTACAAGTTGTTGTCTGCTGTCATTTTTAAGCACACAAAAGTGGAGACAACCTGTTATCCAGGCAGACACGAAAGCTTTCGATATCCATTAAGTCAAATTGTACTTCCTAATACACCCTCTCAGATATTTGCATATTCATCACCAGCACAATCAAAACACATGCTATGTGATGGGAAATGTGGAGAACTGAAGGGGCAGGTGGGACCAGATGGGAGTTACTTGAGGTTGCTGAGGAAGCTCATTGTTACCACTGAAAGGTATTATTCCTGAAAGGTCACTGTGAATAGGGAAGGGCTGTGTTACTGTGAAAAGGCAAATATTACACTCATCTTCCCAGAAAGGTAAGGAAAAGGGTCCAGGAATCCTGATCAATAAAACTCATCTCAGCTCACCGGTCTGCACAGGTTAGCACAAGAGACAGTGTTAGACTCACTCATTAAAAGAATGTGACTAGGAATTGTGAGCTCTATGGTGAAACCAAAGCAGGATTACCTAACACTTTGGTATGCTGCCCACTTCCCTAAGAAATGTAATGCCACAGTCAATCAGGATTAAGGACATGTCCAATACACGTCCCTTTCTCCTCCTCCCAAGCATGCCCACGTCTTGCTTGCTCTAGCCCACATCCCTCAGTAGCATTTTTAAGCTAGGCTCCATAACACAAAAAGAGGACAATGTTGGTATGTGCTACCATGTGCAGCAGAGAAGGTGTTACTGCCGGCTCAACACTGCAGGGCAGCAAGTGTTTGCTGAATCATATTATGACTGACAACATAAGGGACCACAGCAAAACATTTTCTTTTGCTTACTGAGAAAGCATTGCAAAGGCATACTAAAAAGTTACCAAAACCAGAAAAATTTACAGCTTTTGTAAGCAATCGCATTTTTAAGATCAATACCTTTTTAACTAGAAAGGAAAGCAAAGCTAGCTAGTCACTGTTTTAACCTTTATAACATTGGCCCAACTTCTATGCTTACACAGTGTAAGTGATAAATGAACAATAACATACACAATAAGGCAGACAGATTTCAGGTTTTCTATGTTTGTTTTGTCTCCTACGGCTGCTGCACCACATTGATTTGGGAAGTCCATGACTTCAGTCGCTCCTGTACTCTGTGTGTGTCCCTATGCTCTATGTGACAGTTGACATTAGGTTTCCACTTAATCAAAGTCATAGGTTTTATCAATCACTATATGCTGGGGATTTCTCTTTAACCTTTAAGAAATTAAGTCCTCTCAAAATCTATGGAAAAGTATAACATGCTGTGGTTATTATTAGTTTCTATTTCCAAATAATTGTTAGGGCCTGAAGCAAAAATTGCAATACTTAATGTATATATCAGGTTTTGACTTCCAGCAGTGATGCCTGTAGGCAAGTTAAGAGTACACCATCAAAAAATCATTTGCATGAATTTGTTACCACATAGTTGTATGTGCTTTTAAATCCTCTTGTTACTTTTATCTCCACTTTCTCAACATTTAGTTTGACTAAGCTCTTAAAAGCAGGGGGGAGGGGAATCTTTACTATAATCAGGGTCTTGCAATTAAGCTTTATTTTGCACTGATGAGGTAAAGCAGAAGGAGGGACAGACATAGAAGAAGGAGTTTTGAACAGGATCACTTACTACATTTCATTGCATTTCAAGAATTTCAACACCTGAATAAATAAATTCAACACCTGTTCTTTGGAACAACAAAGCCAAAAGCTTTATAGCACTTTTATTCTGCTGGAGAGATAACACTGCATAAAGGGATATGCTAAAACACTAATGTTTATTTAGAGTAACCTACATAGTATGAAACCATCACTTCTAAATTCCAAACATCCCAAACTGGGTTACACATATTAAATCATAAGGAGAAAAAAAAAGGCAGTAATTCTTCTCCATCTTCAATCAAGAACCGGAGCACTCACCTCTTCCAAAATCCACATTTATCCACTGCTTAGAAATTCCTTGTTAGCTTACAATAAGCAGGGAACTTAACATACAAACCCAAGGTGAAGAAAGCCTTGACTAAGAAACTTACCTCAAGAGCAAACATTCTGTCCATCATACTTCTTGATGAGGTGGCATCAGCTACAATATGAACTTCCAGACCTCTGCCAATTAATTCCAATGCTGTTTGCTGGATGCAGACATGAGTCTACAGGGGAGAAATCAAAGGCAAAAAAGCCACCAACAAACCATTATTATAAAATGAAAGTAACACAATCACAAATTAGAGTACATAATTAATTAGAATTCAAATACCTATTTTTCTACCCCTGACATTACTAGGGAACTCAATATGCATTTTAAATGCCAGCTAAGATTGAGACAAGTGCCTGTAGTTTACAAGTATCTCATTTCAAGTTTTATTATGAGATAATATTAAAGACAACATAAAATAATTTATTCTGTAGAGGATATCTGAGCTCTAAGTAATATAAATTGACTTGGTTTTTTTAATTACAGAAAGCAATGCCCACTTTGAGGGCCAACAGATGTTACCATAAACCAATATAAGAATGGCAAGGCACTTACTTCTACTCCAAAGAGGACAATACTGCGGACTCCAGGGATCTCTGCTAATGCTGCTTCAACTTCTGGCAACACCATTGAAAATTTTGTCTTGGGAAGCACAAGTTTAGCTCCTGTTAAATCAATTTCTTGCACAGTGCTGCCAAGACCTTTGGGATACTGTTCAGTGACAATAACCGGAATTCCCAAGAGCCGTGCACCTTGGAGCTGCAAGAGAACAGAGAGGAAGACATTAAAAAAAAAAAAAGAAAAAAAAAAATTATTAAAGAACAACTATGACGAAGGCATTGTTATTACCTACCTAAGACCAAGTAATTGTTAGACTGTATATAAAATAATAGTTTATAATGAGTGATCAAAACTCAGTTCAAGTAAAAAAAAAAGCAAACATACCAGTCGCTGGCCCACGCTGATGATATCACCAAAGTATTTGATGGCAGGCCGGAACCGTTCTTGCATGTCACAACAGAAAAAAACAGTGCTTGAGGGTGTCAGGTTGCCCAAAGTAGTAATCTGAAAAAAGAAATAAAGGTAATGTTTTCCATGGCAGTGGACACCTTTCACAAACACAGCAGAATGACAATCTGCCATACCTCTGCCAGATAATGGATTTATGTTGAGTCAAAATAGGAGAAAATTTTTTCAAGGCCGATTTTGGTATGTTTTTAAATTCAAATGAATATCCGATACTGAACAGTACGGTATAGTCATCAATACGTAACCAAGATTTTATTAGGTAGGAAGCACAAGTCAACATAAAAGTATATGGAAATTTCTGAACTTTGAATGGGGCAGAGGAACATACTGCCTAAAGTACAGCAAAAGAAAAAAAGAAAAAGTTAACAAAAGCAAAATTACATTCTTCAAATTCATTTTTAAATCCACAGTTATTGGAAATTATATAGACTCAAGATAAATTAAAGTTTAAAAAAATATTCAGACTTCCACTTGCTTTCAAATATCGTATGTACACATATTTTCAATACTTCCATTGTGTAGTCAGTTTGATTTGTCTATGACATGTTTTAGCAAAAGTGTGATGAAAGTCCAAAGGCTGGAATGAAAGCAGAGAAGACCGAAAATATTAGAAACTGAACTGAATACATTTTAATGAAGAAAAAGTAATCTCCTAGAGTTTCCCTCATACAGGCTCCCAACTGGGGTAGAAGGGAGGGGATAAGAAAAATAAATCAAATATTTCATTTTCTTACACTTAGAGTGCTTTGTATTTGTATAGATAAATTACTTGCACTACCTGTAGAACCAAAGTATAGGGCTTCAAATGGAAGCTACAGGGAAAGAAAATAGCTACATACTATCATTTAGTTGTAAGGGAACTCAAGAGAAATTACATCCATTCAGGAGCTTTTCAGCAGTCAGATAAATTGAATTGAATAAAGAGCTTCTGGGAAGTATCCATTAATTACATACACTTCATTTTCTGCAAACTGAGGTTATAATGTTTTAAACTGAAACAAAATAACAAAATCTGTAAAAGAACGTATTTCTGAAGAGTGCAGATGTATTGGGTTTACATGACAAGGCTTTGGTAGCGAGGGGAGGCTGTAGGGGTGGCTTTTGTGAGAAGATGCCAGAAACAGTCTCGTGTCGAGAGAGCACTAATGCCAGCTGAATCCAAGACAGATCTGCTGCATCAGTGATGCTGATGCAACTCTATGCTAACACATTTAAGAAAGGGTAAAAAAACCCACTGTGCAACAGCAGCTGTGAGAGGGGAGTGAGAGTATGTGGGAGAAACAGCCCTGCAGACACCAAGGTCAGTGCAGGAGGGGCAGGAGGTGCCCCAGGTGCTGGAGCAGAGATTCCCCTGAGCTTCTGGTGCAGCCCATGGTGAGGCAGCTGTGCCCCTGCAGCCCATGGGGGTCCAAAATGGAGCAGAGATCCACCTGCAGCCCGTGGAGGACCCCACAGCAGAGCCTTGAAGAAGGCTGTGACTCTGGGGAGCCCACGCTGAAGCAGGCTCCTAGCAGGACCTCTGACTCTGTGGAGAGGAGCACATGCTGGAGCATGTTTGTGAAGGACTGCAGCCTGTGCGAAGGATGCACATTTAGGAAGTTCATGACATACTATGTCCCATGGGATGGACCCCACGATGGAGCAGGGGAAGAGTGTGAGAAGGATGAGTGCAGAGGTGAAGTTTTATGAACTGACCACAAACCCCATTCCCCATCCCTCTACGCTGCTTGAAGGCAGGAGGTAGAGAAGTTGCAAGTAGAGCTAAATCTGGGAAGAAGGGAGAGATGGGGAAGAGGTGTTTTTACATTTGCTCTTATTTCTGATTATTCTACTCTGTTATTGATCAGCACTATATTAAACTAATTTCCCCAAGTCTGTTTTGTCTATGATGGCAATTGGCAAGTGATCCCTCCCTGTTCTTATCTTGATGCACAAGCTTCTTGTCATATTTTCTCCCCTCTGTCCTATTGAGGACGAGTGATGGAGCAGCTTGGTGGGGTATCTGGTGGTCAGCCAAGGTCAACTCACCACAAAGGAATTGGGAATCCATAAATATTCGTTCTGAAATTTTCACTGATTCACTACATCTCTCCTGAGTAAAATGCTATTGATCCCATTTCCCAAGGCTGAAAAAAACTACAATAATGGCCATGCTTAAACATATGCAATGGCCTGTCCAAACTGTTGGGAAAATTATTTGTATGCGAACAATTGTAAATGCTAAATTCCCTCAACGCTCAGATTCATTATACCACTACTGCCAAAGCAACAAACATTCACAAACATGGTTCCTCCAGTCCTTGTGAGCCAAACAGCAACGCTATTAATACAGGCAGTTACAGAGGCAAATGCAGTAACAACCAGAGTGCAGATGGTGTAACACTGGGTCCGCTGATACCACAGAAGACAGAAGAGCATCACAACAGGCATTAGGGAAATCTTTTTCACCAGGAAGATACAGCTGCACTGAAAAAGTTTACCACAGCTGTGAGATCTCCATCCTTGGAGATTTTCAGCATTCAGCAATGCAGCAGCTGATTTGATCAAGGGGTTAGGGAAGGCAGCCTCTAGGTATTTTTCCCAAATAACACTTCTGCAACTCTACACCAGGTAATGAATGAGGCCTGGGACCAAGAAAGATTGAACATAAAATTAAATAACCACCTTGTTCTTGAATACCATCCATCTACATGCTTGAACAATGGAAAAAGCAGTTGGCAGGCAGTACTAATATGCAATTCAACACCACATGGAGCACCTACTGTGACCCATTCCAACCCTGGCACTTACAACCATCACAGAAGTCAATCATGACATTTAACTTTCCTACCATTCAGAAATAAAAATAGAATAATTGGAAAAGACAATATTTGTAAGTGGGATTCCTACTCATAAAATGTGTCATTTTGTCTTGGCATTTATATAACAAGCAAAGACCATTAGTTTCTCCTATAAATCTTTCCATCACTTTAAAAGCTGCACCAAGGAAGGTTTAGGTTGGACATTAGGAAGGATTTCTTCACAGAAAGAGTGATTAGATATTAGAATGGGCCGCCCAGGCAGGTGGTGGAGTCGGTGTCACTGAAGGTGTTGAAGGAAAGACTGGATGTAGCACTTGGTGCCATGATCTAGTTGACATGGCAGTGTTCAGTCATAGGCTGGGCTCGATCTCAGAGGTCTTTTACAGTCTAATTGATTCTGTGATTCTGTAATTTTTAAAAATCTTTTTGAACTATCACAAACCATCATGGACTGTAGAATGATCTATGTGAAGTTAATCTACTGCCTTGGTATACACCTTCCTCTGCCAACGCAGCAGATGGCACTACCATCCTTAGCAGAGGAACAAATGTGAATAGAGTAGGAAGGTCTTCAAGAGGCTGCATAGTCTGCCCCTACAGAAGGATCAAACAAACACTAATATTCTTCATGGATAACTACAAGGTCTGACCCATCACCAATAGACCTCCTATGAAACCCATCCCACAGCTCTGTTACCTTTATCTTTCAGTGTTTTCTCATCCACAGCTCCTTTGCTGCCATTTAAGAGTTATTTCCAGTTACGTCCACGGTGAATTTGAAACACAAGAGCATTACCATCCTCCTTCACATGGATAACCATGTGAAAAGCCTATTATCAGACCTCAAGACTCAGACCTCGTCTCCCTTTAGGCCTTCCCCTTCCCCTCCTATTCTAAAATATATCTAATGCTTTTAGTATTTCTTCCTACAATTCAAATTATTTTCATGGTCCTCCCTGGGGTAGTTTTCAAATTGCAGTCTGGAATGAGGTACTCAGTACTACTATCACAGCAGTGTTTCTCTGCCCATACTACTTCACTGCACTAGCAGGGCCTCAAATATCAGCCAATTCACAGCCCTTTCAGGACCTGTTTATTTTGTACTTTCCAGTACACTATTTTCTCTCTTCATAATTGATGAGACTTAGACTCCTGACTCATTTTAAACTTAAAAATCATCCCTTAAACTCTCCCTCATCTTTTATTTGTGTAGCTGATTATTTCTACATTGCTACTTCCATTTTGAAGTGCATCTTCTTGTACCCTGTTTCTCCAACTTGTCCTAAAATACCTGAATTCTGCTGCCTCAGATGCTTGCAGTTCCTTCCAGCCTGGGATCTTCTGCAAAAACAGTATTCAGCCTAAGTTTTGTCAAGGACAAGGACAATGGAATAATTAAAAACAGTGGATATAGAAGCCTTCTTACAGAGCACAACTCAATTATATTCTGATTTCACAGTGAGTGCAGAAAAAAACTGACTGTCTTTCCAGCCAGGGAGTATCCTTATAGACTTCCACTGAATCTCATGTGTTAATGTCAAAAATCACAGGCAGCTGTAGCAAAAGCTCTATATCTGCTTTTCTTTATTGTCAGGTTGGTTTCATACGATTTAATTTATGTATTCAGATTCATACCAGCAGCACACTAAAATAAAGTTGTGTCAACTGTATATTTGCTAAATAAAAGCTTTTACAAAATCTAACACAAATACTTCATATACTGATTTTCATATTTATTTCTGATTAACTTGCAATCTGAATTGTGGCAGAACAAGAGGAAACTGGAAGGTAGATGCTAAGATCAAAGAGTCAACACTTGCTGATGTTACCTGGAAGAGCAGATGTAGAAAGGCCATCTGAGTGCAGCAAAAGCAGCTTGAAATTAAGTTTCTTAAATAGTAGCTAATACAGTCCATAAATAAGTTCATGTAAGTATTTCCCATGTATAAAGGAAAGGTTTAGTTTACTGGTTCTTCACTGTGCCACGTAAATCCTACCACTCACTTGCTTTCAATGCCATCCTCCCCTTCTACAATGATGCTGTGTCACACCTAAACATCAAACCTTGGGCTGGCACATCAACACCTGTTTGATTTCACTGTGGAAAGACGCAGGCTGGAGAAGGACTGTGAGCCACTGCAGCCACACAGTACCTGCCTGAATCCACCCTGAATATAACATTTACTCAGCCACAATAACATTAAACAACTTGAACTCAAAAGAAAAGTAAAAAAGAAAATCAAAATGACCTGAGGTCCCCCTCAACAGGATATAAGCATTTCCATTTGTTGCACTTCATTTCTCTTAGTTAGGATTTTCTGTCCTCCAACTGAAGGTTATCTACAGCACAACCAGAATAGGTACATCAAATGGCCACGCAACCTGATGCAGCTCTTTTACCCAGCTAAAGAAGTCATCTCTAGGACCTTGTCCAGACCAGGATTTAAAGGTATGCTGTCACGAGTTACACACAGCTTTAAATCCTACTCTAGAAAAGACCTAGGTGGGAAAGGAGAGGTGATTTTTCACATCTATATCATCTTTGCTGATTATTATTAATCAGACAATATGTGATTGTGATGAAGTCCTATAATTACAGGTTCAGCTTTACAAAAATATTCACATATACTGGCTTTTTATCTGTACTTTCCCTGTTCAAACTCCAGGAAATCATGATACATACAAAATTTAATTTCCTCACAGTATTTCTAATGAGCAAGAACCTGGAAGCAAAGAAAAATCCCATTTGACATCACTAGTCACCTCATAAATCTCATGCCAAGGTTACCACTAAAAGGGCAGACGGGAGGATGTTGCAGGCTTGGTATTTCAAGAATGGCATAAAAAAGACAACAACAAAAAGAAGCTACCATCTTTTCTTCTCCTGTATTTCTAAAAGGAAACCAGTATGATTCGGTTGTACTTTGCTGCCTATCTTTCAAAAAAAAAAAACATTGAATAAAATTAGTTTAATGTATTTCAAGAGAAAAATAGGTTACAAGTGTTTCAACTTAGAAACATAAACATTTCTCTTATGCTAAGCCAATGTGCAGCCTTTTACATGCAATTCAGCATTTCAAAAGGACAGATTTACTTAAAAAAACCACATGAAGTTCATATAACTAATGTAGTACAAAAGTCTTCAACAAAATTTAAAAATACTAAAATGCTTGCTGCAGAGTAAAGATAAACAAAGGAGGAGTCTGGACTTGAGGAAAAAGATCCTATTTTAATATTTTCAGCCCTTTTTTCTTTCTCCTTCTTTAAGGTTCCACATGCTGCTTTTCAAAAAAATTATTTATTTAGGAATGTACTAATATATCAAAATTAATAATTTCACCCTAAAAACCCCAAATAACTCCCCTGCAATTTATGCTCTGATTTTTCCTGGTCTTCAGAAAATGGACTTGGGTTCCTGAGTTACTGCTAGTTCTAGTTCCAAACTATCTGAGCAATATCAGATATGTGCAATAAGAGTGAAAATCTCTATATAAATTGTTATATTTTATTTACCTTATCATTCAGCAACAGTTGAATATCATTCTGCAAGCAGCTTTTCTCGAGAAAGACGCTGGAGACATCAACCTGTCTCAAAAAACCCATACTGAAATAGTTTATGCAATGATGTCAGCAATAATTTTACCCTTTTAGCTTCAGTATCTTAAGGTTACCAGTCTGTAAACACAGAGCGTAAGTACTGCTGAGGAGAAGTCACCTTGAAGTTATGACAGCAACTGTGACATAGCCTCTCTTGGTTATATATTTGAAAGCTGCCTGAACTCCTCTATTACACAGCTGTAATGTGCATATAGCTGTCTTTTCTTTGGATATCACCAAGGTCTTTTTCCATACTTCTCTCCTCCATAGCAGCTACAACATTACAGCAAAATACAATAATTTCTGTAGCACTATTTAACAGTATTTAGAGGATTACATATTACAGTGGTCCTGCATTCTCTCACCCAAACTATAAATATTATTCTGTTAAAAGACTTCTAAAAGACTTAAAATTCATGAAAAGCAGATTACTCCTTTCAGCTAGTACTCAGTCCCTCCAGTAGGGAAAGGCCTGAGGAAATGTCCCTCTTCACTGCAAGTCTGTGGTTGAGGAGATTTGAATTGAGGAGCAGCAGCCAGGCAGAACATCACAGGGTAGGGCACCCCACCAGCCTGCCTAACACTGCGGGGCTATCAAAACCTTAAATGGCTGTTTCATGTCAGGACACCCAAAACAAACAAATGTACATATATGAGGATGATATGAAGGCATAAAACAACTGGGGAGCAAATGTCCCTGTAAAGATCAAGCCTCAAATTGAGTTCATGGAGTGGCTTTCCAAGGACAGCATATGGCAATTTCTCCACAAGATTACTGCCCCCCTCAGCTGCAGGGACAGGAAATTGAAACAGCCTAGTCAAACATCATTTGATGCTGACATTTCGTGAGCTATTGTATCAAAAGGCATCCTTCTATGACAGGCCTGCACAGGAATCAAAACAGAAGGATACCACCATTCCAGAGCTTATGGGCACTAGCTGCCCTAAAGGTTAAAATGCTACCTCCAACGAAATGCGTACATATACTTCAAAAAATATGCATATAAAAACACTGAAATTATTGTCTCGGGATACAGATGCCAGCATCTGTGAATTTTAATTTTAAACTAAGAATATCTTTCTAAATACACAAGTCTAATCACAGCAGCAAGCAAAAACTGTCCCTCTTGAAACATACATCCAAAACAGTGATTCAACTGACTATGCCACACACAGAGTTAACAAATCAATGTTGTGTGTAACTGCAGATAAAACATCAGGGAGGGAGGAAGGGAGGAAAGGAGCGGGGTAGGAAAGGGAAAAAAGGGCATATAAGTGGCAATGTCTGAATGAATACACAGAAAGTATAATATTCCCATCACTAAGTCCTAAAGGTCTTAAAAAGCACAGCTGTGTCTGTATCACACCAAATGTTCCCCAAACAAGTGATCTCTGAGCACCTGTCTCTGACTTAAGGCAAGCTGACTGACATAATTGTGATGTCTCAGTTGAGATGTCTTCAGCTCATTCACAGCTGCTGAAACATATCAAGGGATAACCCACAAATACCATCCTTTTCATATCAACAGCTGCAACTGTCACAGAACTGCAACAGTATTGGTGTAGGTAGGCAATCAAATAGGAAATAATGCATAAAATACTGGTTCATCCTGAATCCCTGCAGCAAAAGCTGTTTAGCACATTTGCACCCTGGGAAAGATGTATCCTTCCTTGTCTCAATACTGACCTTTGTTCCAAGACATATGTCCTGCTACAAATGCTTGGGCTGCATTTACAGTTTCAGTGCAGAAGGCATCTGCAAGAGAGTCTTTGCAGAGTAGTGATCTGCATGCACAAGTAAGAACCAAAATTCTGACCTGCAACACTGTTACATGCCCAGATTACACAAATTCTGTTTTTAAAACCCTTGCTTTAATTAGCACCCATATCAACTCTTTTTGCAAGTTGGAAAGACTGTCCCTTTCCAGCTTTTCTGATCGGGCCCCCATAAATTCTGTTTACAACACAGAAACAGAAAAGTTTTAAACTGAATATGATGAGTGTATGAGAATTAATAATAAATAATAAAATAAGTTATTAAACTAGTTTGTTCTTCTCAACCATTCTTTCCATACATAGAGTAAAGGAAAAAAAAAAAAGATTCCAAAGGCATCCTTGATGTACAGTGTAAGCAAACAGGCCACTTTGAGAGTTTATGGGTACAAGACACTATGATTAAGCAGAGTTTACAAACAGCATTTATAAGCCATTTCTGAAAACATTAAGAGAAGACAAGCAATGTTTCAGCTTTTATGATACCACTTTTCCAACTTAATAGAAATGTCGGCTAGCAAACTGAAACTTCCTAATTATAAATTTTAAAAGAATGTTCTGAATGAAAACAGCAATGATGTGGGGTTTATTACTGGGATTTGTTCTGGTTTGTTGGGATTTTTTAAGCTGAATTCTTTGATACTGAAGAAACGAAGAAGCGACACGTTTCGAGTGGAAGTATTACAGCACAGCTTGCACCAATCTCTAGTGGGCATAAAGGTATCTTCATAGGAGAACATCTGTAACTGCATCTATCTGGCAGCCTGGCTTCCTGGTTTGTGGCTACACAGCTATAAACCTGTATACCGAAAAGGGCTTTTAGAGGCAAAGAGGGATACAGAGGTCCTGACGAACGACAAGCCAAGATGCCGAGCTCTGGCAGAGACCACGTTACCGGCACCCTTTGAGTTTCCACCTTGCAGCATTACCTCCGGTTAAGGCCGGGTAGCACCAGTCGCCTGATTTAACGGAGAGAATTGATTACTTCAGCGACCTGACCTGTTTTCCCATTCATGACGCCAAGTAAGTTCTGGCTCGCTGAACGGAAAGCCCGGTTACCACACGCGAGTGGCGCAAAGCGCACCTGCCTCCCCGCCTCAGGAAAACAAAAGTTTCCACGGAGAAACCAGTCAGCGCAGGCTGTGGGGGCTGCACCCACGGTCCTAGCCCGCTCCAGGATCCCCCATTTCTCCCGGAAGGGGCCGGGAGCTGCCGCGGCGGGACGGGCCGGGCTGCCCGCCCTCACACGCACCTGTGGCGGCCGGCGCTGCCGCGCCGCCGGGTCTCACCTGGATCTGCAGCGGGACCAGGCGCACCTTGCAGCGCTCGTTGACCAGGAAGCCCTTCGGCAGGTCGATGTATTGGCTCCACTCCTCGGCGAAGAGCTGCACCACGAACTTGCGGTGCATGTCTATCTGGTCCCCGTACAGGCTGAGGAACTTCTGGATCAGCAGCTCGTAGCCAGCGCCGTGGGGCACACTGGAGGGCCGCGCGAAAACCGAGAAGCAGAAGAGGACGGGCACAGAGCCGCCGCCCGCCGGCGCGCAGCCCCCGCCGCCCGGAGCAGCGCCCGGCTCCGCCGCCGCCATCNCGGAGCGCGGACGGACACCGGGCCCATTCACGGCGGGGACGGGCGCGGCCGCGTCGCGTGCAAGCTGGAGAGGAAACCTGTTGGTAGAGCCTGAAACATGCCCGGTTGCTTTGGAGCGTGATCCAGCCCCGATCTGGACGGGGAACTGGTAGCTGAGTTCTCGCACGAGTCTTCCTTCGGAATTGCCCGTTTCCGAGGAGCGGGAAGTGCCCGAGCAGCGGCTCCGAGCCTGCAGCTCCATCCACGGATGTGAGCAGAATAGAACGCATCCCCATATTTTTTCCTTCCCAGCTTCATACTCTCTACCATATGTATTTTTTCTCCAGGAATGACTGACAGCTGAATTTGTTGCCCATATTTTTGCCATAATTACCAGATTTTCTGTTATACTAAAGTGTGCTTGGGGAAAAAGATCTGAGTAGTGTGATACACGCATAGAAGGAAAATATTCTCTGTTAAGTGGATGTTTTCATGCACTATGCCAATGCAGTGGCAGCACCATCAAGGTTAATGCATGTCTGCCTGGCTAAATACCAACAAGCTGAAGCACGGAGTTGATTAGGAGGATGGAGTACCTCTCCTGTGAGGAAAGACTAAGAGAATTGGAATTTTCCAGCCTGGAGAAGAGAAGAGCAGGATACCCTAATTGCAGCATTCCAGTACCTGAAGGGAGCCTACAAGAAAGATGGAGAGGAACTTTTTTACAAGGGCATATAGTGACAGGGCAAAGGGGATTGTCTTCAAACTGGAAGAGAATAGGTTTAGATTAGGTATGAGGAGGAAATTCTTTTCTGTGAGGGTGGTGGGGCACTGGAATGGGATGCCCGGAGAAGCGGTGGATGCCCCATCCCTGGAAGTGTTCAAGGCCAGGCTGGATAGAACTCTTGAGCAACCTGGTCTAGTGAAAGGTGTCCCTGTTCAAAGCAGAGGGTTTGGAGGTAGGTGATCTTTAAGGTCCCTTCCAGCCCCAGGCCATTCTATGATTCTTTGAAAGTTGTTCTCAGGCGTTACTGATATCAGAAGTTTGAAGCTGTCATGTTAAATGACAGTATTACGTTTTCCCTAGTTTGTTGATTTGTTGGATTTTTTCACCAGAAAACACACTGTTGATATGATTTGATGTAAAAATTGCAAGCATAAGTAGTCTTTTGCAGTTACTTATTTACTCACTTGTGTACTCGCTAGGCACTGAAGCAGCATGAAGCGATTATTTCATACACTACCTAAGAAACAAATGTGCAATGGCACCTGCACATTACAGGAAAAACATTGAAGTTATACTGTGTCTAGGCAGAAATTACACATATTAAGGTTTTAAAAGGATTCATCACAAGTCTAAAATATTCATTGTTTCTGTCTTCTCTTACTGGCAGTGAAATCAGTGGTTTCATACAGAATTTCCACCTCCTTTCCAAAGAAGATAGTGTCAAACTTATGTATTCAGTCTAACTGAACGCATCTCTGTGGTCAAGAAATACTTTTTAGAGAGTGGAGAGCCTGTTCAACTGTGTTCGGTTTAAACACTTGATTCCATCCTGCATAGGACAATATTTAGCTGGGAAGAAAAAGAAATTTTCACCTCTAAAATGAGGTGAGTACTTAGGAGTATTAGGTGAATTATGTACAGCTTTATTCCACCTGCCAGCTATAAAAAATGTCCACTAGCCAGGGTTCAGGGCTTATTTAATTATTTGTCCATGCTTACTGTTCTGCTGATTTAATTTATTGATACAGACAGTCATTAATGCTGCTACAGTAGGGGAATGCAGGGTGAACAATTTTATGGCCTAGTCATTAGCTGACTTGAATCAGTTCCAGTTTTCCAAAAGAAAAGGTGACAAATTGAATACCCAGTGAATTCTATTTATTTTCCATGGCTTAAACTAGTTCCCATTTCTTAATTTGTACTTTATTTCAATTCAATGCAGTTCTAAAATTTAATATACTTTTAAAACATAGCATGGGTAGTGGTTTTGTGGATTAATGGTGCCTTTTAAATGGATTTCCTTTTTCCATTATAGCAAGATAGATATATCTGTATTAACAAAGTAGGCCATAGCAAGTTCTTACCTTTCTACAACTGCTGCCTATAATGAATACAATTGAATAAAAATCGCTCAGTTATTATGCAGAACACATAACATATTTTAGTATGTTCACCAGATTCAAGCTTACTTAAGTAACAGAAAAAGTTTTGCTAACAGGATTAAATTTATGCAATGACAAGGAATTGGCAAGGCAGTGCCCACATTCATCCAAAACCTGGATAATGAAGGGCTTTTGTACTGCAGCTGACCATTGCTCCTGCTGTTGCCCCTCAGGTCAAGGACCCAGAGATGCAGAGCAGGGAGAGATCCTCCTTCCCTGCATGAGGTCTCGCAGGCAGAGGAGCACAGCTGCCAGGTCCCTGCACACACAAAAAGGCAACAGCCATAGCTGCTTTCTTTACCACACAACCCATCTGTCCTTACCAAGTGACAGCTAATCTTGGCCTTGTTCTGTGTCTTATCTCTGTTTGTATCATATTGTACCACCTTGGATCTTTTCACATTTCAAATTCTCTCACCACAGCTTCACAGTCAGTCTTTTCACAGGTGGTTTAATTTTTCTTCTTTCTTTCTTTCTTTTTGAGTAGCTGCCTGTGCTTGGAGAGTATTGGCCCATTGAGGAAATCACTTCTGAAGCAAGCAGATTTCAGACTATGTATTTTTCCACGCTGGCTTTGGTCGTCTTCAGTTATCAAGGGATCACCCTGAGATACAAACTTGGGAAGGGACACTTTCCAAGCATCACCAACTGGATTTAAGTTGGATTCAATAATCTTTCATGTGTCTCTTAATCATGCAGCTCCTGTGGCAGTTGCAGAGGTATCGCACCATTATAAATATGAGGCTTAGCTCACCTACAAAATCCAGCATAGCGTTTTTTGCTTCACAGAAAGAAAAGAGTATGATGCAAAAGAGTATGATGTACCACACAGAAAAAATGTCCAATCATCTCCATTACATTGACTTAAAACAAACATGGTACTTTTTTCTTAGTTTGAGTGACACAGGTGTGTAACAGCATTTGTAACACATCTCTTTGGCATTTCACGTTGCAAGTAATGTCTCATCAGTCCTGGTACACAGTAAAGAAAAATATTGCTTCTGCTAGAAATTCAGTGTTAACCATATTGTGTCATTTAGGCTGTATTTTGACATCGTAAATTCCTTTCTTATGTAACAGCACTTGGAACGGGATAGTAAGTAGAATGTGACAATGGTAGCCATGGAATCATAGTCATAGAATTGTTTAGGTTTGAACAGACCAGTATGATCATTGAGTCCAACTGTAATACAAAGCCATGAGGCAGAACTAAAATATAGACAAGACCCTACTTTTATGTTACTAATACTAAAAATGTGAGAATTCAAGTTCTCATGGAAAAAAATACCACTGTCAAAGCACTCTGCTGAATTTAAACTTTTTTTTTCTTTCTTTTGCTAAAGCAAATTTTATTAAAATGATGATGCCACAATAGAAGCTTAATTACCAAACTCAGCTGATTTTTTCTGTAGGAATTTAAAGGATTGAAGTTGGGAACATTTGCACTATTACGAGGAAGCCATGTTCAAGTTTTCTTGGATAAACCAGCCCAGCTTTCTACTGATAAAATATATAATGATAAAATGTAGAAAAATATATAAAGAGCTTACTCACTGATAGTCATGCAACTGTTTTCACAGTGATATGTGACAATAAAATGTCTTAGACCTATTTTCAGATATGGTAGCCCCACATTTCTACCAATATAAATAATTACATATGTCTTCATTACTAGCATTAACTGTGGTATGGTAATTCTGTTTAAACACAGTCTTAATGAGTATGTTTTGCCTTTGTCTGAATCACAAAGCACAGCAGACAAAGTTATCAAAATTTGGTAATTATTTCTTCAAGATTAAGTGTTGCAACTATATATCTTCAGGGCACAGAATAACTTGGAATTGCACCAGATGTTGGTCAAAAAATTCCTTTTGAGATATGTTTATTACCAAAAGATTTTCAGCATCATTGATGCAAGTGTACAAACATGCTTTAGCAGTCAGACAGAGACCAAATAGGAGAGGACCTTTTTCATCTCCTAGCGTCAAGCTGGCTAATGACAGTGGCAGAGATCTTAGAATCCATTTTGTTGTCTGAAGGTTGATAAGCCTGAAAACTTACAGCATTTCCTTTATGATTTAATTGATCTGCATCTCTTGCACTCTTCCATCATCTTTATATACATTAGGTTTTGGGGGTTATTTAGTTTCTCCTTAATTTTTCCATTCAATCAATAGTTTGGTCACATGGGACACCAGTTTCCATAGTGAAGAATGTTTTGAGTGTTGTCTGTACTATGCCTGTTGCTTGATCCACAGTTTATTTTTATGATTTTGATGACTTGCACATTTTTAGAACAAATAAGCTTTAGTCACAAGCCACTCTTTAAAGAATTTTCTATGCAAGTCCTACTTTGGGCTGTTTTGTTTCTCTCTAGTTCAGCATAACTCTTTTACTCCTGTAATCCTGTTACACATTCAGATGCCCCTTTGTTTTGTTGTTGTTCTTGTGGGGTTTTTTATTATTATTTTGTTTATAACCCGGAAATGTTCCATTTGGGGCATTTGTAGAGTTTCCACAATCTCAACAAACCTTTTGCATTCATACTTGGAAGAATTTGTGTACTACCCATCAGGCAGTATCTTTTCATCTAATCACATCTTAGCAGTTATGGACCTTTCTAGTTTTTCTAGTTGATTGGACAAAGATCTAGGAGGCTATGAGACAAGTCTAGGTTCCCCAAGGAACTAGTTTGTCAAACTTTGAAGATTTTCTCCTGCAAATTAGGTGTTTGTTCATGAATGAGTGGCTGCCAGGTCTGCTTCCTTTCCAGTTTTGTTGCCACCTCTGCTGTTGTCTTCATGCTTTGGCATCCGGTTTCTGTCCCCAGCTGCCATGGCTTTTGCTTGTTTGAACAATAGCTGTAGTAAGTGTATACCTATGTCTTCATATAACTAATATCTAATAGTACAAACTTGATGTAGTTTTAGTTATATGTAGCCTTTCCCACGCTGGTAGGTATACACTGTGTCAAGGGCATTTGGTAGAATGGGACACTTCTTCCACAAATGGGAGTAGTTCAATTTATTGAATTACACTGTCTTTGTAAGAGTTGTGCATGGAATCACAAATGCTATTCATTTTCTCAAACTATCACTATTTTATTAATTTAACACCTACTTTGCTTCTAATTGTAAACTGTATGACCTTTTTGTAACAAAGCAGTAGTTTACTGTTTAGAGAAAGGAAATAATTTGATACATTTTAATAATCAGAACATTTAAGCTCTTCTTCAGCTATCAAAGATGAGTTAAAATCATCCCTGTTGTCACACTCTGGGGGCAGAAGCAAGTTTGCAATAACTGTCCTTTTCCTTTCTGGTTTTGCTTAGTTCTTAGTCAGTTCCTTGAAAACATTAAATTCAGCCAATGGCAGTATTTAAATTAAAAGAAACCTCCAGGAATAGTTACTAATGGCATTTTTCATAATACACCTGTTTTTATGGGCTGCAAAACCTTCTGAGCTGTCTGTTTTGGAATTCTAGAAATAGCTGACTCTGTGTGAAGGGTTTGCTCTGTACATGTAGGCTGTTCCACCAGGAAAATACTGCTCAGCCACTGGGTATGGGAGCAAGACAGTTTGAGGCAATGCTTTGACCATCAAGGACACAGTCCAGCAGCAGTCAGACCAGAAAAGCAGTTTAAGAACAGCCCAGTCTCTAGCAATGAGGAAGATCCCAGTTCAAGCCAGAAAAGTCAGGACAGCAGGTCAGGGTTACAATCATAGAAACACAGAATCATAGGATGGCTTCCATTGGAACGGACTTTAAAGGTCATCTAGCCCCATGTCTCCTCCTTTGGACAGGGACACCTTTCACCAGACCAGGCTGCTTAAATGCCCATCCAACCTGGCCTTGAACACTGCCTGGTTGGGACAGCCACAATTTCCTGGGCAACCTGTTCCAGTGCTTCACCACCCTCACAGCAAAGAATTTCTTCCTAATAGCTAATCTAAACCTACTCTCTTTTAGTTTAAAGCCATTCCCCCTTGTTCTGTCACTACATGTCCTTGTAAAAATTTCCTCTCCAGACTTCTTATAGGCCCCCTTTATGTCCTGGAAGGTCACAATTAGGTCACCCAGAAGCCTTCTCTTTTCCAGGTTGAACAATCACCATTCCCTCAGCCATTCCTCCTAAGAGAAATGCTCCATCCCTCCAATCGCCTTGATGTTCCTCCTCTGTACCCACTCCAGCAGGTCCATGTCCTTCCTGTGCTGGGACCCCAGAGCTGGGTGCAGTGTTCCAGGTGGGGTCTCAGCAGAGCAGAGCAGAGGGGCAGAATCCCCTCCCTCCCCTGCTGCCCACGCTGCTTTGGATGCAGCCCAGGACACGTTTGGCTCTCTGGGCTGGGAGTGCCCATGGCTGGGTCATGTCCAGCCTCTCACCCACCAGCAGCCCCAAGTCCTTCTCCCCAGGGCTGCTGTCCATCTGTTCATTGCTCAGCCTGTGTTGATACCAGGGGTTGCCATAGGCCAGGTGCAACACCTTGCACTTGGTCTTGTTAAAAATCATGAGATTCCCATGGGCAATGAGAATTCTGTCTTGTCCAGATCCCTCTGGATGACATTCCATCCTTCAGGTGTCTCAGCTGCACCACTCAGCTTGATGTCATCTGCAAATTTGCTGAGGGTGCACTCAATCCTGATGTCTGTGTCATTAATGAAGATATTAAATAATACTGGTCCCTGTATGGACCCTTGAGGGACTTGTTCCTGATGTCTGTCAGGACTCTGAGTTGTTGACCACCACCCTCTGGATGTGGTCATCCAGCCAATTCCTTATCCACTGAACAGTCCACCAGTCAAATCCATCTCTCTGTAATTTAGAGATAGGAAAGTTGTGGGAAACCATGTCAAAGACTTTACAGAAGTTCAGATAAATGACATCTTAACCCTTCCCTTGTCCACTAATGTGGTCACTCCATCATTCAAGGCCACTGGGTTGGTCAGGCAGAACTTGCCCTTGGTGAAGCCGTGCTGGCTGTCTTGAATCACCTCCCTGTTCTCCATGTGCCGTAGCACACATTCTTAGAGGATCTGTTCCATGGTCTTCCCAGGCACAGAGGTGAGGTTGCCAGGGTTCTCCTTTCTACCCTTTTAAAAGATGGGTACAATCCTACACACCCAGACTTCATGCCTATACTTTTCCCAGGTTACCTGTCATTGTTTCTACTGCCTATACATTTGCCTCTTTCCCTTTATTTTGACCAGCAGTTCCCTACTAAGCCATGCTGGTCTCTAGCCTTCCTTGCCTAGTTTTGTGCTTAGAATCAGCAAGATACCTGTCAGGGCTCAGTGATACCCATAACATCCATCAAAGGTCACTCAAATGTCCGAGGAAAGAAGCGCCTCCCTATCAAAGGCAGGAAGGGCCTTAGGAGGCAGCTTGCCTCTCTTTCCCCACAGCTGGGTGCTGGACCCCTGTGAGAACAGCTTGAAGAAACTGTTGGTGCTCACAAGGTGTTGGGCTCAATAAAATAAGAAAACCATATAATTATGAGTACCTAGCAAAAGATGCTGAGAGTATGGAAACTCTAGGCAAGATTGAAATGAAAACAAGCTTTGAGATACCAAACCTCAGTTACTGAATCACTGAAAAACAATGGTATAGCCAACTAAAGGTAATCCCCTTTGATGAAGCAAAACCCTCTGCTCACAGAAAGGTCCAAGGGTCAGAGCAGACCCTGCCAACTTGGCAGAGGGTCCAAAAAGCAATTTTTAGGGTTTAAAATATAACGCCATATGGTAATACAATGATTCTTATAGGCTGTATGTAAATGCTATAGGATTTGTAGCTTGTTCTAGATTGGTTAATGTAAGTTAGAATATTCAGCACAGAAGATGATTTATTGAGATGTAAACGGGAAAAAATGTATTCCATATTCTGTTCTGTATTCTATTCTGTATTCTGCATTCTGTATTCTGTACTCTGTATCCTTCTCTGCTCTCCGACCTGCTCCGAGCTGTGTCTGGCAGCTCCCAGCAGGTCCCCTGCACCCCCGATCTTTCACAATAAACCTCATGCTCTAAGACCTGTCTTCAGGGATCTCTCGTCTCCATCCCAACCATCCTGGACAGGCAAAGAGAAAGAAAAATCTTACACAAGGTTTTGACATGAGGTCTGTAATGTGTAGCATGAAGTATGAAGCATGAAGTATGCCATAGATTTGGCAGATACATCATCAGGTGAACAATTAGCCTTTAACCCTTAAAAAACAAATAGATTACTGTCATGGTTTCATCGCAGCCAGCAACCTAGCCCCACACAGCCACTCACTCAATCCCACATCAGCAGGACTGGGGAAAGAATTGTAAGGATGAAAGCTGGAAAACGTATGGGTTGAGATAAAGCCGGTGGGTTGAGGTAAAGCCAGTTTAATTGGGAAAGCAAAAGGAATACAAACAAGTAATGCAAAACAAGAAATTTATTCAGTGCTTCCCATGTGCAGGCAGGTGGTCAGCCATCTCCAAGAGAGCAGGGCCCCATTACATGTGACGGTTACTTGGGAAGACAAATGACAAATCCCTCCAAACCTTTCCTTCCTCCTTCTTCCCCCCAGTACATATACTGATGAGCATGATGTGGTATGGTGTGTATATGTGGGATATGATACGAAATCTCCTTTGGTCAGTTGGGGTCACCTGTCCTGGCTGTGTCTCCTCCCAGCCTCCCATGCACCTCAAACTCCTCACCATCATGGTAGTACGACAGACAAAAAAGGCCTTGGCTCTGTGTAAGCCCTGCTCAGCAATAACAAAAACATCTCGATATTATCAATCCTGTGCTCAGCACAAATCAAAAACACAGCCCCATACTTGACACTGTGATGACATAATAAATTATACCCCAGCCAAAACCATCACAACTACTTACAGCTAAACTCTGTAATGTGAATTTATATGCAACAGAATTCTTGCCCTCTGCTCCTTTCTCGGAGTGAATAGCTACCCAAATCAACAAGGTGCTTCTATCATATTGTGCCTTTGCATTTTCTTTTGACATGTTTTCCTCTTTGGCAGGCTTTGACCTACATTGGAAAGTGTAGTTCCACTGATATGAAGTGTATCAGCCAATTGTAAGAGAGAGGAAACTGTCAGAGATTTTTAAGGAGAAAAGAAATATTTTCTGTCTGTTCTTTTACTGTCGGCATTTATCTCCATTTTATCTATTTTTAAATCAGTCACTCCAGTCCTCAGTTTCCCAGTTCTAAATATTTTATTTTGAGGATGTAATTTACTAACTCAAGAGCTCTTTCAAAAGCTTTCTAACTTGATTACTGTCATTGGGAACATCTGCCTAACAAACTTCTGCATTAGCAGAATGTGGTTTTCATTTCCCAGGAGATTCATAGGTTTAATTCCAGGACTCCTTAATCCATGAGAGATTTGCATTAACAAAAGTTATCCTTAGCCTCCTGTTTCCTTAAAAGTAACTTTTTTTTTTTTTTTTTAATGGAATAACAGAACATAGGAGAAAGAAGAGGTCTGGAGCACAGATATTTTTAGCTAGCATCTATTGTAAGTATCTCTGAGAGATCAGCATGAATAGCCTCATCATCACTCCAGGTCTGCCACCACCTGCACAACTAATAGATCGTATTCATAGGAGCGAAGCTGCCTGGCAGTTGACCCACTTTGCAAACACATACATAAATGTGTATGAGACCTTTAGTGGTTGCAACACTGTTTCTGGAGTCAGGCTTTATTGCTGTTGCACACAAATAAAAGCTTAGGCAAGGATGAAAAAAAAAATGCATTTTGTTTTTCTTAAAGCTCTTTGTCTTTGCAGGGATTTCTACCACTAGGAATAGGGTTTTTGTGACTGTTTGTTCAATGACGGGCTGTAAAATGAGTATTTGTTGAAAGTTAAGACTAAATAAATCATTAATTTGGACAGAGTCTTATTAACAAAGAATGATGCAATGGAATATGCAGGGATAATATTATTTCCTGTGTGTGTTTCAGTGGGTTCCACTAAATGGCTTCCTCAGTGGTACTAAGAATTTCAATAGCTGAAATCCTTTCCATTTTTCTTAATAATCTTTGGGGGTTTATTTCAAAATGGAATGACTACGTGTGTTGTTTGAGATTCAGAAAAGGAAAGGAAAGCAGAACTCTAGTGCCAAATGCAAGGTTATGGCTTTGAGCTGTCTGTGTTGCCTGGTGTAAAGTGAGAATTTGCGGTGAGAACCTCTGCAATGACCAGCACCTGCCAGATGTGTGAATTAGCAGTTATAACACAAATTCTATTTGTTCGAAAAGCTTGTAGTAAAGTTTTTAAAAGCTGCAGTTTTGGAAACTACATAATTTTTTCAAATAACTGCTTCTTAGTGACACCAATCTTAATGTCACAGCAAATACCTAATTCTCTTGCAGATTAAGAAACTTACATGTAGAACGATTTTTACAACGGAATATCATCGAAATGAGTCATACATTTTTGTTTTAATGTTTTATTGAATGCAACAGGCCTTTTAATAAATGCAACCATGCTATCTAGTGTATTGCTTCTGTTGATTTCACTGTGCAGTTTTAATGTACTGCCGGCTCCTATACTTAGAGTATTAATTTTTTAAATAGAGATGGGATGATGGTGACAGAAAGCAAGATACTGTGATTTATGGGTTGCAGAAAGAATGATTTCTACTTAAATTCTGAATATGCCTGAATATACAGGTTCTGAACATAACTGTGGAAGTTGCCAACAAAACATGTACAGTGCAGCTAACATGAGGGTAGTGGTCAGCCACTGGCTGGCTGTGTAAATAAAAAGCTGTTGGTAATTCCCTGACTGTCCTCATTCAGTCCTGGAAACTGTTTTGTCTAGAAGCAGTTTTTAGAAAGTCCTTTTCTGACACTATTCTTTATGTATGAAAGCAAGGCAGAGATTATCTTAACTAGGTCAAAAGTTGTCTAAGAAGAACTTGTATTGAGCATCACATAGAAGGGTTCAAGAAAAATACAGGCTATAGGATCAACATTGTAGTTAGGTAGTGCTTAATATTATGAGCTAGCTGAACAAAGTGAGTGATCTCAAAAATATTTCACAAACATTTGCTTTCTGTATGCCACATTTCTCATTTTAATGCAGCAAAAGAGGAGTGTCTTTAAACATAATCTGTACCTCTGGAGAAAACTTACTACCTCAAGCTAGTTCAGAATGTACCTGAAAAATGGCATAGGGACTCCTCATTGTAGCAGAGATCTGCCAAAATCAGACTGAGACAACGGTGAATCATACTTCATATTGTTTTTATCTGCAAATTTCCCAACAAAAGCACTTTGTTAATTGCAGATTACAGGCATTTGGGTAGATGTAAGCTTCTCTTCACAAAAATTGGATTTTTGTGGCTAGCAAAATGGAAATGGAGTTATATTTTTTTATACTCCAAAAGAGGGTGTTCTTATCTTGTGACAGAATGTGGCTTTGTTACTGCAGAGATATATAACTGATTGCAGAGCTTTCACATGTTATCAAGAAATAATTTTCTCACTTTAATTTATGATTCTAATTAAATGAATTAGAAACTGAGCTGAACATATATGGCTACATTTTTCATGGCAATCTGTAGAATTACAAGCATTTGCAAAAAAAATTGGTTTTGTGTAATTCTAGGTGAGAGCTCAATTATCTCTGTGCTCCCAGCAAATGAGAATTAGATGCCTATGCTGACAGGAGATGGATTTAAGACATAATCTTCTTCTCATTGTTCCCTACTAGTCAATTTAGGCAGTTCTTGCTCTTTGAGCTGACTTCCGTGGATTTTATTTGCCGGCTTATAGTTCTTCCCTCATATTTTTTAAGGCTCTGTTGTGGTGTCCTGTGAATTTCACTCAGCATTTCAGCTCTTGAGCTAGGCACTGAAACAATGCCTGCAGCAACTCCATTTCCTTCAGCTACTCAGCTGTGAAATGAGCAACTCTGCTCCTGACGCATGATAGGTGCAAATGAAGCAGGAACTTGGATCTCTCTTGTTTAGTATCACAGAATCGCAGAATGGTTTGCATTGGAAGGGACCTTAAAGACCGTCTAGTTCCAAGTCCCCGCCATGGGCAGGGATGCTTCCCACTAGACCAGGTTGCTCAGAGCTCCATCCAACCTGGCCATAAGCACTTCCAGGCATGGGGCATCCACAGTTTCTCTGGGCCTCACCACCCTCACAGAAAAAAATTTCATCCTAATATATCCAATTTAAATCTATGCTTCTCCAGTTTAAAGCCATTTTCCCTTGTCCTATCACTCCACACCCTTGTGAAAAGTCCCTCTCCACACTTTTTGTAGCCTCATTCAGGCTGGAAGGCTTCTATAAGATCTGCCCAGAGGTTGTTCTTCTCCAGTCTGATAGATATATATATATAGATATAGATATATGTATATGCTTAAAACAATAAAAAATATGGTAAAGGTAGAAGGTTACAAGGTTACAAGTGGAAGGGCTCTGAGTATTAGGACTTCAAAATGTTCCATATCTTTGAAATTTTAATCCAGATTTTTCCAAAACTATAATCTCTTAGTCTCTTCGTATCCAAGATTTTCATTATTACAGAAATAAGGATCCACTCACGAATCTGGAGTACAGTCCACATTTTTATAACTAGTGGCTTTTTCTCACTTTTTAAAAAAAAAATTTCTCAGGACTTAATCCCACTTTCTTGTGAAAATTTACATAGCCAGGGATTAATTACAGGTCTACCAGAGAACTGTAAGGTGTTTGAAACCTAATCTTTTCTTCCTGTATCTCACTCTATCTGATTGGGTTAATCCACTCCAGCTCCCTAAATTGCAGTGTCTCATTTGGGATATACAGTGTTTACTGACAATTTGGGATTTCTTTAAAACTTTTATTTTTAGAATTTAGGAAATTTTTCCCAAAGTTTGCACTATGAAATGCAGCTGATGGAGATATTTAAGAGATGTCTTTTTCAGCCACACACATGATATTCATTTAATACCACAATAGAATTGTATTCTAGAAGTACTGAATTTCATTGTAATGTTTGTGAAGTGAAAGGCAAACTACATGCTGGTTTTAGAAGCTGACAAATAAGTAAATACCTTTTAATTTTGACATTTTAATGAACAACATCATTAGCTCTTTATGCAGCCACTAAAGCTGATAGTTGGTAGTTTTCCTTGATAGAAAAAAATTAAATATCAGAAGACAATTTTGATGTTCATGTCCATTTTTCTGTCTATGAATTTTTTAAGTTACTGAGAAGTCTTATCATTCAAATGTAACTAGAGCAAGATCTGAGGAAGCATTCTGTTCCCATATTCCTTCAGGACAAGAAGCTGTCAGAGTGAGCTAATGCACAGGCATGCCTCCCCAGAGATCCATCTTCATGTTTTTCCATACCAGTAAAATTGAATCCTCATACATGGGGAATACAGTCTGGCACAAATTAATCTGTCTTCACAGTTTCTTATGAGCTAGGACTGGTATAGCAGAGGTGTTTCTGCCTAAGCTGCAAAAGCTGTGAAAAAAGCTTGCCCGGTTTAAAAAAAAAAAAAATAAAAGGAGTACTATTGATCAAGTGTATTACTATTAAAAGTGCAGCCCACCCAGTGGAGAAAATTATTAGCACATAGTAGAAGACACATGTATTTAGAATAGTATTGTAAGCTGCCTAGTAGAAATTACTTTGGAAAAAAAAAAAATTGGAAATAATTGGGTAGCTAGGCAAGTATTTAACGATCTCATCAATTTTAAAATTACTGTGATTGTGTCCTGTGTTTGGATGAAAATTTAAGTAATTTTCCAGATTTTCAAAGGTAGCTGCCTGGTAAAGCCTGCATTTTTAATTTCTATGCTTTCAATGACACCAATAACTTAATAAGTCCAATGTTGTTTCAAACCGCCCTGGAGTAACATTTCACATATCTAGTATAAAACTGTGCTCAGATTACTAAAGTCAGTACATGTTATTGGATTCAATAGAATTCTAACGTGACATGACTAGTTTCAGCATCAGTGACTTCCTCACTTAATATTACCAATCCAAAAAAAATTTGGAATGCAAGTATGTTTTGTCATTAGCAAAGAGAAAAGAATAAACAAGAAAGGCAGAATAAACAGAAAAATGAATGGAAATTGTGGTAATCACTGTAACATGGTTTTTCTTGAATCACAGATAACAATCTTGTCATTACTTCCCAAGCCATCAGTTAGTTTCTCTGTCATCCACCATCCCATAGAGGCACCTGTTGCTACGTATTTTTGCCATATATAGTTAACAATGATGCATGAAAGCCTGGCAAAAATATATAAGTAATGACCTTTATCAGGTAAATAACTGTATATATAAATAAGTTGTGTGGTTTTGAAGCAAGTCTACATTTTCTGGCAGTATTTTAAAGCCAAAAATATGCCCTTCCATAGCATAAGCACTGTGAGAGACTGACAATTCCGTTTATCTGTGCTCAGCAGTTTGCACTGAATGAGCAGCACTCTTCATATTAGAATTCCCATCAAGGCATTGACTCCTTTCTTGCAAAATATATTTCAAATAATTGAATACTCTTTACTCAATTTGCTATAATGTGGAGTTTGGTTTTTAAGGTGTTATTTGGTGGGTCAGCTGGTTGATTGATTTGTTGGTTTTTAAGTGAACTGAGACATTTAGTTGAGTTCTAAACCCAGAACCACCACAAAAAGCATCTTACCAGACTTGGACAGTCCTATGCTGGTAACACTGTCCGTACATACTTGTAAGAAATATTATTTTTGTCAGCAAAGCAGTATCAGTTACATGAAGAAAAGGAGACACAATAACAAGTGATTTTCTGCCAGTCTAAGTGCCCTTTTTATTTATAAATGTGTATATATATATATGTGTGTATAGCTGACATAATGCAAAACCTCTCACTTGTCATGCAGGACTATGGAATAACAGGAAGTAGGCAAACCTCATGGTGCCAGAACAGCTCCAAATGGGAATAGGTCAATGTACCTCCTACTGCAAGGCAGCAACAAGGACTGCTTTGTTGTATTGCAAAAGCAATTCTTGACCATTTGATTTGAGCTGTCCTTATTGCAGTCTTTGGAGAAACTCAATGAAGTCTACTTTGGTAAAAGATTCTCAGACTTGTTAGTGACATAGGAATTGCATTTCACTCTGCTAATGACCCAGTTTATTTAAAATTATGGCGTAAGTCATATAATCTATTTGTCTAATTAAGGATATAATGTGTAAGGTATTAAATCCTGAGTATCAGGACACAATCGGATGATCTTCTGATGTTACCCTTACGGTGAAATTAATTGCCACATTATGCTGTCAGTTATTGACAGTACTGCTAATAAGACATACTAAAATTATTTCTGAAATTCCTGCTATTCACATCCAACTTTCTTTGGCTGTCTTTGCATGTAATTTTTGTGATAGCAGATATTAAACAGAAAGATATTATTTTCTTGAAATTATTCTTGACTTAATAAGTTTCATACATACTGGTATGTGTCATTATTTCTGCTGTGATAATGCACATCAAATTACTAGTTGCATTGTTAGCTGGGGACAGGCTACTGAAAATGTACTTTTTTCTTTTTTTAAGAGTGACTTTTTTGTCTTTTCTCCCATACCCATCCAGTATTTTTAGATTTAAAAAATGCAGGAAAGACTGCTCCTCCTCCCTTTACCTCTTTCTTTCTGCCAGGAAAAAAAAAAAAGGTGCAAAATCAGCAGTACAAGATGTTTTCTGTATGTCATCTGCAGGAAATTTGTATGTCAATTGAAATGCATTCTTTATGGTGGCTGTTACAGGTATGACAGTTCTCTTAAAAAGCTCTATTTATCTGCCCTGGATGAGGAGAATAAAAGTCAAGCCATGATCTGCTTGTATTTTTTTACTGTTTTCTGGGGATCCTGAGAAAGACTTATGAAAATTAATACAGACTATAACTGTACTAACTGTACAGGATTCACCAGGACAAGAGAGTGGGTATGTGCTTACACTTTCATAATTTTACCTTTTTTTGCATGGTAACTCCAACCTCTTTTTTTTTTCTCTTCCCCAATAAACATTTCTGTCATCATTGACCTTCCTTAAATGCAGAGGAAAACTTTATGTACATTAAATCTCAAAAACAATTACCTTCATTTATTTTAATCTTTCTCTCACTTCTGTTTTTAATATATGAGGTTAGTAGTGCAACTCTCCATCCACACCCTGGCTACCCCCCATCGGCTTCTTTACCAGCTACTACATGAAATTAGTTTTCCCAGACAAACATTGGGGTATCATTTTGCAGCAATACTAAAACCCTCAAACCTCAACCAGTCAAAATATTCTGTGTAAGGGTAGGAAATGAACAGGTTAGTCCTAATTTTGTCTCATTCTGAAAGGAAGACCCTTTGTGGTGCCTGACATGAGCACCATCATTATTCAGCCTAACTGCAGTGCTGGTTCAACAACTTAGGTATCCATGAGGAATGTGACGTTTTGCTGCAACATGGTTCAGTGCATCTGCTGGCACCCAACCTACTGGCTAAAGGAAAGAAAACTACTGGATTGAGAGTAATATACTGTTTTCCCCTTAGGAAATACAGAGCCTGTGTATTATTTTCTTGATGTCATAGACATCCTATTTCTTGGGGTAGTGCATGGAACAGAACTACTTTACTGGCCTTTGAAAATAGGCAGACTGCCCAGTCTGTCTTGGTCACACTACGGAAAATACGGGAGTAGCTGGAACTCTGTATTTCACTAGCGGTCACAGCTGGGAAGCAAACACTTGTAGGCTCCCAAGGCAGCTGTGTTAGAAGAGTCCCACAGCTACTGAAAATGTACCCAAGAGCTTGGAAACACCAGTTGGCTGATCCTGTAGTGGACAGAGCATGAAAGACTTTGTTCTTCCTCTGGTGCTTTCTCTGACCCAGCCACTGTTCACAGAAACAATCTGCTTCATCTTAGATACTTTACAAAATAAGCAATCAAATGGTGACACTCATGAACAAGTTTTTAGGTTTTTTTCTCTCTTTTTTTTTTTTAATGGAAAAGTGTTTTCTTCTTTTTTCATGTCTTTTTTTTCCCTCTCGTTTCTGTTGCATTTAAGAGGTAGAACCTTTTCACTAGTCATTTACAGTATCAAGTATAATAAATTTTAGAAGTGCTAAATATGTTACCAAAGCTAAGCAATTGATTTCACTAAATTCTTCAGTATTATGCTAGAAGGTTAAACATAATACTGTGGATGTCAGGGTGCCATATTGAAAAAAAAAAAAACAGAAAATAATTATTTTCCATAGAAAGGATGTAATTTTTACTGTTGTAATAAAAGGGGTCCTGAAGCATACACCTATGTAAGAGTTAAAGTTTTGATTTCAACACCTAATCCTTTGCTCAAAATTTCAGCCTAACATGCAAAGTTGGGTTTAACTTTATAATAAATACCTCATTCTTAAATTTGCAGTTCTTGACTAGGTAATGGCACTTCCATCTGTCTGAGTAAGTGACAAAAACCCACTGCCCCAGCTTTCAGCTACAGACAGCCTTTTGGGCACTGCCTAAAGAAACAGAAAAAGTGGGACTGCTCAGGATGTGCTAGATCATAGTGACCCCCTTCCATTCATATGCAACAATTATCTTCATTCCCCATTATGTATTTTACATTAACATCTACCATTAAGCATGATGTTGGGGTAAGTATTTGTTACGTCTCACTGCTTTCTAAATTGCAAAATTGTAAATTTGCTTATTTATACTGGCAGTCCTGTAAGGAATACTGTATTCAAAAACATAAGTAAGCTATGATCCTCATGTATTTTTCACTGCAACCTTGGTTTGGGTGTTTAAAGAAAATCAGTTAAAGTGATAACCAAAGATTCAATAATTGACACAGGTTGTAATGTCTTGTTAGATGAAAAAAGTAGAAAGACACAAGAAAATTATTTTTAAAGTGTGTTACATCCTATTCTTCCATGAGAACCTAGTTTCATACCACTGTTATGATGGAAGAGAGACTTAGGATGCCCAGTGCTGGAGAGAGTCACCCTTTCAGTATTCTCTGATACTGCTTCTGGCTGATCAAAGCAGGCATCACGATGCATTAGAAGAGGGCACTGGGCACATAAAGTATCAAAAGAGGCTGGAAAACAGACCTTGTGCAACCAGACTTACATAAAACCGAGACAGGATGGTGTTTGGTTTAAATAATCTTACACTTTATTTTAAAACTTAGAAAAAGCAATTATTAGAACATAAAATTTAGTGTTTTAAAAATTCAACTATATTCTATTCTCATAAAATAATGATATCTAGTAGTCATTACTAAGAGTATGGCAGCATTTTGTTAATCAATATGCATGACAAAGTGCTGCAATAATTCTTTTTACGCTATATAAATGATTTTCCCCATTAAGTGTGCAGATTTTCTCTGTCTATTGTTGATCTGCTGCTAAACATTTCACGAAAGTTTGCTTTGTCTTCAGAATCTGACAGACTAAACAGCCAGTTTAACAAATGAAAGAGCACAGATTATGACAGAAAAAAATCTCAGCAGTGATGTTAGTATTTGGATTTGTTTCGAACAGTTTCATTTGCTTCAGTTTCTTTTATCTTACGTTCCATCAGAAAAGTCCTCTGCAGAAAAGTTCTTTAGTTCCAACCACTGTCAAGCCTTTACTTCTTACAATACATATTCAGAAGTATGTAAACAGGAAAAAAAATCTTACTGGCATATTTTCTCCCTTTAGACACAACATATGACACAATATCTTTATATGTTGATCCTTTTTTTACCATATATCATATCATGTATCATTTATGTTCATTTAGTACTAAGAAAAAGTATCAGATTCAGCATTTATATTCCAAAGCTAATATAAAATAGATTTCAGTTATGTTTTACAGGTTATTTGCTTAGAAATTTGTCTCAAGAGGTAAAAAATGATTACTGAAAAATAACGATCAAGTAAGTAAAGATATAAGACATATCTGAATGTAAATATCAAATATAAAAAACATTATTCTGGATAACTATGTATAAATACTGGTGATGAATTTTATTGTTTTCTCATACAATAGCTTGTCGACTGTCCCTTAATAGCCTATTAGTTGGTCAATTCATTAAAGCTTCATTTTCCCAGATAAGATCATCTCATGTAGTTCTTTGGTTAACAAGACATATGCTTTCTTAGAATTATCTAAGAAATAAAGAGGGTCAGTAATTGTAGATGGATTAAAACCTTCATCGACAAGTTGAAATTTTTGTTGTTTGAATGTTCCCGTCATTTCCATTTTTTCCTGCAGCAGAGAGAAAGATACATTACTGAAAAAGAAGCTACATTTCTTTTGCTGACATTCACATTTGTTTTTCAAAGTCTTACTTGCTGTACGTAAGTTTATTCCCATTGCCCTGAAAAACTGGAGCCTGTGTGCTGCTATAGACCCACACCAGACATGTGGATGACAAAAGCTAGAGCCCATTTCTTTCTGCATTCCTGTGCAGTGTCTCTTCAGTGTCACATGTGGTGTAGCCCCAGCATGTCCAAGACAATCAATCTTCTTCACTGTGCACATTATAAAAGGAAACTACACACCATAAAGCTTCTGTGAGTAAAACCTGTTATTACCAAGAACTCCCTAATGATAAAACTTAGGAAATTCACTATATCTATGACTACTGTCACCCTAAAAAAGGGGTTGAAAGAATCACATACTAAATCAGCCATACTGATGATCAGCTACGTCCAAAGGAAGATGGATCTTGACCATTCGTTTTGTTTTCAGACTGCTTCATTGCTATGGTATCCCTCGGAAAAGTAGTGGGAGGCATCTCTAGTGAGACTGTCTTCTCTATTCTGATTATCTCTACTCTACTCTACTCAGACCTCTCTCAATCACCTTCTCTTCTGTCTTTATATTTTTATATAGATGCAAACAATATCTGAGTACCAAAAATTAAGTATTATGTTCAACAAAAATGTCAAAGAGCCGTTTTATCTACTCCAGGCATACCTACAGATTTTATCTACCTGTGCTCTGGTTGGTCTAAGAAATGTTCTGACATCTAAATGTAATTATATGTCAGATCAAGCTTGATATGTCTTCAGTATTTTTCCCTCAAAGTTCTACCCACTACCTTCTTTCTTGCTTAATGACAGCTGTACCAACAGCAATTCATCTGTAATGAAGACATTTAAATTTTAATTTAAATTCCAGATACTTGATATCAATGCAATATCCAAGATTCAGATTCCTTCTGTCCAGTAAAAAGGCTTTTTTGTACAGCGGTACAGGAGTAAATCTAGACTAGATTCTCGTAATATCATAAACTGACTACTGCAACACTCTCAAGTCTAATCTTGCTTGCTCATATCCAAATGCTGCTGCAAAAGATATCTTCCTGGACTTATGAGATAGATTGATAGATACATACACATATATTTCACTTTCAAGGTCTTTTCACAGATTTTTTTGTTTCCCCTCTTTATTCTGAACCAGTATTCAGTCTCTGGGTGGCCTATGACACCAACTTCCCACAACTTACCTTCACTCTTTAAACAATTACTATTTTTTTATCTGCTCCTCAAACATAGAGGACTCCTTCATAAACGTATTCAAAAGCATTTTTCTGTTTGTCTTTATCATGATGTTTGCAAAACACTAGAAATGAAAATGTTCATCAGACTTCATTTATCACGATTATCAATGTTGTATGCTTTTGATACTGTTACATTTTTTCCTAGCCCTATGTAGTCCACTGTATTATATTTACATTTTTACACTCCTTGGGGGAGGGACTATTTTTTCCTGCAAACTGGACAGTTACTAGAGCAAAGCAGTGCACAAATAAGAATGACTTTCATGATTACCATGGTGACAACAATAACATATATGTTTTATTCACCATTTCAATTTACCTAGTATCTTTTCAAATGCTTTAACATTTGTCATTGTTACACAGAAAATAACATTCATTTTATTGTGCACAGTCACTGTCTCCTGCTTTAGTTTTATTTCTCTCTCATTTTCACTGAATAAAATAGATTTTAGATTCTTTTCTCCAGATGCAATTGTTCACATTTTTAAATCTAAATCTTTGTCTTTCACCATGCTCATGTTCCTATCTCCCCAAATCCTTTTGTATCATCTCTGTCCTTGCTCATTTGTACAATTTCTCCTATTTAAACATAATCTGGAAATTTATTGACTTTTTGTGTAATCCCCTTTCCAGGACTCCATTAATGAAGACAGCAAATAGGACCAGGTCTAAAACTAATCTAGTGATACATGAAGAAGGATTTTTTGTTACTCAGCCATCTCTGTGTTTAAATGATGTAGATGTTTGTATACACAGTGCAATAATGCAGCTTACCTGGACTCTTAAAAAAAGGGGACAAGCATAACTTGGTAGATAGGTCACTACTTGCTTATACATCTGCTCCAAGTCTAATGATGCATTGTGCTTTAAAATAAGAGAAGCCATTCCTGCTTTTCCTTCATGACCTGTGCAAAAGGAAGAGAGATGAGAATTTTGTAACATGAATAAAGTTGACATTGTAGTGATACACCATATAAAAAAGTACTGTCGTTCATTAACAAACCAAATCATATATCATATTCTGAGTTTCAGTAAAGCTGCAAGATCTCATTCCTATTTTATGTGGTATTACATGTACTTGGAAATCATTCAAATGATCAATTAAGCAATGATGCTGTAAATGAGTGTGGAGGCTAAGAGTAAATGGAGTTCCATGCTCAGTATAATCAATAAATGTGGATAAACATCAACAACATTCCTCTCTCAAAAACAAGAGTGATGAGCCTCTTTCCTGGACTAGCCAATTATGTCTTCACTTCTCTTTTAGTCTCTTTCTCTTGCCAGTATCTTTTCTCAAAACTGTGGATCTGAATTAACAGAGAGAGAGATTAAAATTCTTACTGTTTTGTCCGGAAAAGGGTCTTTGGGAAAGAACAAAATGGGTAAAATGTAAAAGCAATGAACTTCAGCTATCAGAAGCAACTTCACACTTTAACCATCAGCTACTAATAACACCAGAGATGTTCTGCCAACCTCATCTTTGTTGTGGTTTAATTTTTGGTAATGCTACAAAATCTGTAAGGAACTTGACTTGTTTATCTTTAAGTGCAATTATCAAGACAGTCTGATAAACTGAGTAGGTAAACAGGTAAGTGTTGTATAGGAAATGAGTATCTCTCATACTTTTGAGTCTGATTTTCAGACAGTCTTCTTTCTATGATCTTTCTTGTTGTATGGCTTTAAAATACAGGTAAGTGACACTTTTTCTCATTTTAAACTCCTTTATCATTTTGTGGTGGGCTTGTCCTTGCCAAGAACCAAACATCCAGCCAGCTTCATGCATTCTGAATCCCTTCTTCCATGGGATGGCAAGGGAAGTGAAGGAAAGCAAGGCTCTACGGTTATGGTAATGGCAGTTTCATAGGGAAGGGAAGACACACATGCACAAGCAAAGCAAAACCAGGGTATCGTTCAATATTTCCCATCATCAGGGAGATGTCCAGCTACTTCCTCCAGGGCAGGGCCTCACTCAGAGCATGCAGTGTTTTTTTGGGGAAAACAAATGCCACAACCACAAACCTCTCATCCGCTTCCTTTTCTCCAGCTTTAATAACTAAGCATGGCATCATATGATACGGAATATCTTTAGTCAGTTTTGGACCACTGTACCATCTACATCTGCTCCCAAGTTCTTGCTGTCCCCAGCATTCTCATGCACAGAGAAAGCCTTGGTACTGTGCAAGCTCCGGTCAGTGGTTGCCAAGCACTGTTGAGTTATCAACACTGTTTTAGCCACCAATGCAAAGAACAGCATCAAACAGTCTCCTATACAGAAACTTATTTTTATCCCAGTGAGACCTAGCATACATTTTTAAAAAAGATTTAGCATGAATGAGAATCAAGCCCATATGATCTCATGAAGAATAACAAAAAAAGCCTATTAAAAAGAAATTAATATATTTTCTTCCTTACAAATTTATTTTTCTCTTTGTATTCTTTTTCACTTTCTTCTTGGTTTTGTAACTTAACTGTTTACAGTTATTTTATGAGGCCAAGTGAAATAAGACAGAAAAATGTATTCACACATTTTCCTTTAGAGTTACTTTGTTGAAATTTTATTTTGACACATTTGTCTGGATTTTCCACAGATGTGAATTTAATAAACCTTTATATTTTAATTTAGGTTACATAGCTATCACAAATTCATGCATGGTAAATTTTCAAAAATACTCCTCATTGCATGCAGATAAAAAATGCATGATTCACTGGCTCATTCACAATCGAGTGGTATTTTCATTATCTGCATCTACATTTTAGCTGGGTATTAAACAGATGACTCAATCAAATATGATTCATATGTTTGAAACACAAAATAAAAAGAGTTATGAGGGTTAACAACTAACCTGGGAGAAGAAAAACGTATAACTAAAGCTTTTACCTGGCACAGACACACCATAAACATTTGCTTCTTGTATGAAGTCCAACAATACAATGACATCAGAAACTTCTGTAGTGGCAACGTTCTCCCCTTTCCATCTAAAATGTGTGAAAAAAATAATTTTATCCCATGACACCTCCTCTTTAAAAAAAACATTAACTTTAGTAGAAACTCCATTCATTTCAGACGAACACCACCTCAAATTTTTTCACACTTGTCACACTGGAATTGGATTACCAGAAGACAACGTTGCAATTCAAACCTTACTGAGTATTAGAACACTGTAAGGGGCATTGAAGATGAATACAATTGTTTCCAAGCTTTTTACATGCATATAAATGTATCAAATGAGACCAATCTCTACTATTTGATACATTTTTTTCAACATCAATATCCAACTTCCTTGCTCACAGCAAATGCATCACTAGTTATATGTTTATTGAAAAGAGTGTTCAAAGAGCTGGAATTCCTACGAGCCATTCTGAAAATGAGCCATTCAACTCCACAGTATTATTAATTAAGGAACACTTATGACAAAATGAAGCCCCTATCATCCATTTCAGAATCATTATAAACTACATCACAATACCAATAAATTGAACAGTTCAGGTTGAAAACAAATATAACCACATTATTCTATTCTGTATATCTTTAATGAAGAAATGTGAAAAGAAACAATAATTATACCTGAAGGTATCTCCAATCCTGTCCCAAAAATACAGAAAATTTTCATGGTCTTGAACCATTAGATCTCCAGTATTAAAATAAAGATCTCCCTTCTTAAATACCTCACAGAGTAATTTCTTTTCTGTGTGTCTTTTACTGCCAGCGTAACCAAAGAAGGGGTTCTTTGCGTTGACTTTGGAAATCAGAAGACCAGCCTCACCTATACGGAGAAGTTGAAAGAACATAAACCTAAAATATCATTGGCCATTTCTGTACCTGACTTTACTATTACTTACAATATTGTACACTCAAATTCAGTCACTTGTATTTCTTCCTGGTGACTCATCAGTTTTCTCCCAGGATGGTCATCTATCAATTGTAAGCTCACTAGTATTTTATTGTCCTCTGGAAGTGCACAATTCAAGTCAATACTGAATTCACTCCCCACATGTTACTAAATTTCCAATGATGAGTCTCAGCTTCATCAGCTCCCTAATGAAAAACTACTGTTAATCAAAAGTAGGTGCTCAATCCAGGCATTATGTCCCTATTTAGTCTCTTTTCAGAAGTTCTGAGAACACTGAAATTACCTCAGTTGGTTGAAGCCTAGTGTTAATAACACTGAGCTTGTAGGTTTAATCCCTGTGGGGGCCATTCACTTAAAGAGTTTGACTTGATCCTCCTGGGTCCCTTCTAACTCAGAATATTCTGTGATTCTGTGACTTCTTAAGTGATACAGCATCATCAGTTTACTTATTGGAGTAAAACATAGAAGTTTTAATACAATTTTTTTTCCTCAAAAAGTAGGGAGCATAGAGGAAAGGATTATCCTGTTATGCATGTAGAATATCAAGGTGTTAGTTTGCAGAACATGGAATACTTGTATGAAATAACCTTTTTGGGAGCAAGTTCTGAACAATAAAGCTTAAGAGTTACATTACTTTGTATCAGAGACAAGAATTATAAATATGAAAATATATCAAAATGCTTCCAAAAGTAGGCACAATTTTTAATTTGAGACTGCCTCCTTAAAAAAGAGCTGTGCCTTTTTTTTCCATAAACTGGTATGTTTAAAGTGGAAGTATTTAGTTCACTGGTAGTATCATTGCAGCCATAATGCTCTGAAGAAATAAGACAAAGATAAGACAAAGATTATAGACAGAGATAATACTTTTTATCAGGCTGAGTGGTGTAGTTGGAAAAAAATTTGACCAAGTGTCTAATTAGAGCACGTGCTCCCTTCACAGGTCAGCCTGGCATCCCTAGAGATAAATTCCTATAAAATTTCAGCTTTTGGGGACATATCTTCTTCAACGTGCCCACCTTTGATTACCAACTGTTAGAGAATCTCATAACTCCTTTGAAAAATCTGTTTCAGCTCCCTATTAAAGCAGTCTGCCTGACCTTTAATATGAGTCTTTCTTGCTTCAGTTTCAGCTGTTACCTTCCCACAGTTAAATATATGCTCCAGTATCTGATAAACACTTTGAAAAATTGTGTAATCACGATTCTGTAATCATGATAAATATTTTGAGGACATCTATAAGGAAGCAATTTTGGCTTTCTGTTGTTTTGGGTTTTTTTAATTATTAAGCTGAATCACATCACGTAGTCAGAAACACTTAATCTCTCATCAAAAAGCATTTGCTCTAATCCACCAGTGCTTCCTGTAGATCTCTTAGGCAACCATTTCCTTATGTTAGCCTCCTTTAAAAACACAGATGTCGCTACATATATTTTCAAAGACAATACCATAGCATCACTTTTGAACATAACTCCTCTGTTCTGTGAATATATCCAAGGATCTCCTGAGTGCTTCTGATATCAGCACTGGTATGTTTAATAATGTTTTATCTGAGATCAAAAATCATATTGGTTTTTTTCAGAGCAAAGACTAATAGTTGATTTGGTAAATTGCAGTAACGCAATAGCAAGGCTCCTTAAAACAACTCTCTGAAGTATTTTTATTAAAATTAATAGGCCGTAATATCCTATTAAAATACATACTTACCTTTCTTAACTTTTTCACACCAACCATGCTTATTTCTAATTGGTTCATCTTTTTGGAAATCATACTTGATTAAATCAAATGGGAAAAAAAGCTAAAAAAGGGAAGAAGTCATCAGTTATTCATCTACACAGTGACATCTGGTGGCAACAAATATACATAAGGAAACCTGTACTCTAGCCTTGCTGATCCGAAAGAATGCAGTTTCATTTAAAACTGAAAATACTCTGTATGTAAACTTATGCCATTTCCTGGAGGTACGCAACATCAAAACAGTTTTGTAAATGAAGACATAGAACTGTCCTTTTGCTAATTTTCTTACAAGTAAGTTATAGGATCCACATCACCAGTGGAAGAGCTATGTGAGTCAGCATAGTAAGAGCATATCTCTACTATTTAAGTGACATTTAATGGTGATGGCTGATATGAAGTATTCTTGGGGTCTTCTGGCACTGGAAACAGCTGGCAAGAGAAAGGCCTCACAAAGGAAAACCTGCTTCCTGTTGGGCTTTACTCTTGCTTAACTAGCCTCAGTTCTTCCCTCTCACTTTCTCAGGCTACTGTATGGTGGTGGGAGTGAGCACCAGCAGAGGGGTATGTACTCCCATGGCTCCAAGCAAACTGAAGGAGAGGATAAGACACTCTTATCAAAACCAGCAACTGCAATACTTCTTTTTTTCTTTCTTGAATATACAGCATTTGACTCTTATTTCGCTTCATTTTTCTGCTGTGATATGAATCCAAACTGGACCTTTACGAGACACTGACAGATACCTTATGCCTGATACTATTTGGACCATGGTGTTTGGAGTGGTCCAAATTGTCTCTTTATTATTCTAAAGAGACAATTTGCCCAGCTTGGGATTCCGTGTTGCTTTCTCAAAAAGAAATGCATCAGCAATCTTTACCAACTAGTGAAACCAAGGATATGTAGTTATCTTCTCCTGAGAAATCTTGGCAATTGGGAAACTGTTATAAAACATGAATATACACCTGCACTCTTCACAATAAAGAAATGCAATGTAACTTAGGGAGGGTTATATGAAAGTGACTGAAGTAAAGAGTAGTATGTTAAAACATAAACCTCTTTCCTTTTCTGCCACTAATTTGGATGAAGAGCTGCATCTTTATCCTAATTTGATATACTGTTGTAAATATATCAAATAATTTTTTTTCTCAAAGAAGTCTGAATAAAGAGCAACTTGAATCCCACTATTTCAGTCTCATATGGACAAAACTGGTTCATTGAGTCCTTTCAATGTTCAGCATTGTGTTTTTCTTCTACTCTAAATCTGAAACAAAAAGATATTTTAATAGTTGATCAAAGGAAAAAGGTCATAACCTGCAAAATAATGATTTAAGAATGGGACACTATTTTAATTAAGTGAAGGGTAATTATTTTTATTAACCTCAGATTAAACCATTTACCAAAGTCAAGAATTTGAGAGCCAAAAAGTTGGCCTCAATTAGAAAATAATTGATTATTCTTAAGGAACAGAATGGGGAGTGGGTCTGTTTTTCTGGCTGTCTACGTTTAAATGCTACTCTGTTTCACTTTTTTTTTTTTTTTCCATTGATATTTATGACTTTAATAGGTTTCATATGACCAAATGCAATAAGCAATATAAATAATAAGAATGAAATAGTATAAAATGAAATGTTATTATGTTTTTGTGTCTGATTAGAATAGTTTAAAATAATGCATCATACAGGGTAGTATTTTGAAAAGATACAGCTCTTGAGCTCTGAAAGAATGAAGAATTTTAAGTTTTTATAAACACTCAAACACTGTAATTCAGTATCTGAGATAATCTAAAAATTGTTGAGACTATTATATTATATTTAACTATACTACATTGTATACATATTTTTTTGCCTACAACTTCAGAGTATTAACAAGGTGTATTCCAATTAAGTTTTTGAAATAGTAGTAATGAAAATACATAATTAAAATACCACATCTTGTATTATATATGCATAATGAAACTATACAGAGACTGTGCAAACAGCTGTGCCTCTGCAAAAGTCTTTCTCAAGCTAAATCATTATATGATTCTAAGCAGCTTGCTTTTCATATTAAATACTAGAAAATAAAAGCTCCAAAGCAAAGTATTTAGCCTAGGCACAGACTAGCATTTGGTTCAACTCATTATTCAAATGCTAATGGGACGAGGACCTGAGCTGTTGAAGCATTATCATATTATTTTCATAGAGTACTGCATGCAACATTTGTCATTTTAATCTACATTTTACTCTCTGAAGCACAACACAAATGTAGCAAAAAAGGGCATAATTTAGCTAGCTGAAACTTAAAATGAGTAATTATGCAACATTATTGTCTCTTACTATGCTGCCTAGATGTTACCTAGTAACAGCTTCCCTCACCTCACCCTTTTTTCTTTTTTTCAATTGATTGGAAATATGTGGATTTAAATATTGTTTTGAAAATAGTTTTGACATTCCTAAAGTTTCAACTCACAGAGAATGATCAGAGAACCTTTATCAGAAACAGAGATCACAAGCTTTTTATTACTTGTTTCAGAGATGAGGTGGTTTTGAATTCTGTGGGTGAATATCAGTATCTAAAACAAAGCATTACATGTTCTAGATTTAGTTTCAAGCATCTTTGAAAATTGAAATGTAAGAAAAAAAATTTTGGAGCATAATATCATTGTATCTTAGAGACAGCTTTTAAATATACTTTTAATGCCTTATCTGTGCTGTAAAGAGCAGATGCATAAGTCTTCTACACAGCTTTGTTAGCCAAAGTAAACAAAACCAAGAAACAAATCTTTTAAGCTATGTTTGATACTAACCGAATCACGACATGTAAGAATACAATACCTTAGAATACACTTGTAGTATCTTACATTATTTTAGCTCAAAATTACTCAAAGGAGAAGAAACAACATTAATTTTCATTGGCCAATGAACTTAGGAGCTTCCATTGCTTCCATTGCTTGGATTTACACGTCAGTATTCTTCCTGTGAACAGATTTCTCCGGGATCTTAAAATTTGCTTAAAACTAACTTTGTTTACTTTTAAACTAAAAGATTTCTCTTCTGCCACAAGTTCTATGACTGCATGAAGAAGTGCATAATACTAATTCTGAATGGCTGTGTGAAAGACATTTTATATATTGAAATTATTTAAGATTTGTTGTAAGATTTAAGTGTTTCTCAGCTCAAAGCTGATTTTTATCTACACAGTTTTGCATAAGAGACTCCTGTGACAGTTTGAATATCTATGCTTAAAATAATGAAAACTTACATTTTTAATTAAAGTTTGGATTTTCTTTTTTTACATAATGCTTTTCAGGTGAACATGCTATGTGTTATTTTTAGCCCTTCTCATAAGCTTCCTTGGATCTAACTAATCCCAAGCTCCTTTGTTGTCTGCCATCACTCAGAATTTATTCCAGTATAAGAAAGAGACTTATATATATATTTGATAGACACAACTGAGGGTCTTCCAGATTTTTCCCATATCACATTTATATACATACATACATAATGTATGTCATATATAACAAAATTGATTATTTACATTAGCTAGATACATAGTATGTCAGATGCAAAGATTAAACAGTAATTTATTATATTGCTGAGTTAATCAATACACTATCTTTTTTGTAAAACATTTAGAGTTTTCACCAGCTGAAAAGCTGTTCAGAGGCTTCTACTTTTCTGTTCATTGACTCTATGTAAACATCTTTATTGAAAGATTTATTCATATTCTACAGAGAGTCTTTCAATCACATGAACCAATCCCTCATATAAAGAACACTGTGTGAAAAGAAACAAGTGCAAACAAGAGCACTGCTTTAAAAGTTAACATCTTAAATACAGTGACTTCTGGCAACTGCTGTAACATTAATCTGTTCCTTCCTATTACCTTATGTCTTCCAATATTTTTATGAAAATAAATGTGTTCTATAGAACCTTAATATTTATCACAAACATTTGTCCCCAGCCCTTGGCAGTAACTGGCAGAGAAGTTACTTGGCTCATTCTGAGAGCTCAGCTTGCCTTTAAGAGCTGTAATTTTTATCTGTATTTCACCTTTACAAACTGTACCATTGTCACTATCTACAACAGGAATGCACTCCTATTTCTTTTCCTTTTTCCCTGCTAAAAGTGTTATACTTTGAACCTTTCTGCTATTATTCCCTGTATACTCTCAATACCTGTACCTACAGGGCTTTGTATTGCATTTACTTTTTTGCCAGTTGTGCAATTATGCTGTAGGAAGACAGCAAGTTTCTTCCTTCTTTAGTGTATCATATATAAGGGCACGCAAGCCTCTTCCTCCCACTTTCTCAGTTCTCTTTCTTTCTATTCCCAGTTTAAGAAATAGGTGTTTAGGAAATCCCTAGAAAGTGTGTTAAAGAGAATGTTGTCCTGTGTGTCAAGAGAAGGTTTCAAAAGCTGTTGTATCATGTCTTTGAAGAAACAACAAATGTTAGGAATTGGGTCTTGTCTGTGCCGTTGTCTGCTTTACAGCAGGAGACAGATACTCATTCCAACTTCAGATCATTCACAGGTCAGCAAATCAGAAATAATGCTGCTCTCCTTTACATATCACTACTTGTCTCGTAGATGTAATTTAGACTGAAGTAAAACAAACAACAGCTACACTTCAGAAGGCATTGTTTAGTAATCTGCAAGCTGCAAAATGTATTAAAAAATCCCTCCACAACAACTGCCTGAAATAAGTAAAAATTAACTTACCTATGGCATTAAAATGCATATTTAATGTCACATGAAAAATCCCCATGCTACTTGATTAAAAAATACAGATGATTAAATAAATACACAGGTATTTCCAAGCTTAATCTTTATCTGCTGTAAACTTTACATGGTATTTCCAAAAGGTTAATGACTTACGACAAAATTCTGCCAAAAGTTCTGCAATACTGAAAACAAGTTTACTCATGTTTGGAACACATGCAAAATCTTGTAAGGTTATAAGGCATCTGGCTTAGAAAAGTCAGAAACAAAAATTAACACCAGCTTTATGGTTCCTCGTTCACCTACTACTCCCTAAATTCCAGATTCCTGATTTCCTGTAGCAGTTCTGGACCCTTCTGGAGATATCCATCAGCATTGGATGGCCAACATGCCTGCTACAGAGCTTCAGACATGTAGGACAGAGAACCAGTGGAGTCATCTGCTTAAATTCCTGAGCTCTCAATGGTTTCTGAGCAATACACTAGCTCTTGGGGTGTTTTCTGTGTGGTTCCAGATTCCTCCCTGCAGTCTGAGTTCCTGTATCAGAAGTGAAGAATTCCTCTGGCCCCAAAGTGTAAAGAGTCTGTAGTGATTGTAATGTGGTGACGGAGTACTGAAGTTGTGGACCCTGGAACATATGCTGCCTGGAAACCTATTTACATGTCATCAGAAGATACCTCTGTTGTATTTCCAAGCAATGGTTCTACGTCACTCTCTAAAAAGAAGTTTCGTTGGGACATTTTGCTATCAGTTCTCCTAAGGAGCACAAATGTAGTTTAATTCAACAGGACTCGTATATATATAGGTATCAGTCCATTTAAAATTCTAGGCAATGCATGATGTATTATTTATTTCTAGAAGAGTAAAAACTGTCATAAACAACAACATAATGATAAATATGTAGTCTCCTTGCAAAAAGGCTTACTGAACATCTTTTGTATTATTAGCTAAAGCTTGGGACACATTACTTAGGGACTTTCAAATCACTTAAAAGATTGCACTAATAGGATCAAAAAGAAAAAGTCTGTGAATTTCAAGCAGAAATAAATTCTTCATTTACCCAGAAGGATGGAGGAAAGTCATAATGTGTGATATAAATAATATGTAATCCTCCTCCCCAAGACATATGACTGCCATTTTCAAAGCTGATGAAATACAGAAGGGTTTTTTTCTAGTTTTAGTAACCTAGAATACAGCAAACACATATAGCAGACTGTAGATAAAGGGGTATAGCATTTGAAAATTAATAATCTTGCCAAGCATTCTCTGTCACAATAACTCAACAGAGATTATATACGTATTGTGTTACCTTCGACATTTCAGAATGCTGATACAGACTAGATGTAGTTTGAGTTAATTATGTTTAATTGCACCTCAGTATAAAATATCTATTAAATTTGTATCTGTCTATATGCTACTGTGTATAATTATTGTAATATATTATTATTAATTCCCATTTATGTCAAATATTTACATAGCAATATGCAATATAAGTATACTATATAAACACATTTCTAACTATAATTTGTAGAAAAGTAAATCAGAATAGGACATTTGTATGCTTATGTCACAGATGATGAGTTCTCAGGCACAAAGAACTTAGGTATAAATCCAACTTTTTGTTTTGTCCTCTAATGTAGTAGAGACCTGAAACTATACTTGGCAACTGTCAGATTACTCAAAACTGTCAGAAGAGAGCCAAGGCCTTTTTGACTCTTGTGTACTCTATGCAAAATCTCAGTGTTACTGCTGAGAGTATAACTGGGTCAGGTGCCAAATTTTACAGAGGGTCAACTACCTTGTAATAACCGAGTTAGAAAATTTATCTTGGACTTACGACTGTACTCAAACGAAGAAACAATTTTTCAGCACTACCACTAACTAAGTAGAATGTAAATAAATAGTCACCTTATAAAAGAAATTGCTGCGTCCAACGGATCCAATTTTTCCTGTGTGGTTCATGAAACAAATGTTTCCTTCAGTAGCACCATAGAACTCACAGATCTTAACAGCACCAAATCTGTCTAAAAATTCCCTCCATACATCATTTCTTACTCCATTTCCAACTGCTAGTCGGACTTTGTGATTTTTTTCTCCTTCCTTCTGTTAAAAAAAGAAAAAAAAATTAAAATATGGTATACTGACAGCTGCATTTGATTGCTGCATATATGGTGGAAAAAATGTACCTTCTTCGAAATACATCCAGTAAAAAAACAAAAAGAAGAAAAAATACTCAAGAAGTTAAAGAAAGCTAGCATAGCTGGTGGACAGCTGCAGAGTAGTAAGCTGCAATCTAAAACCTTTTTTCTTGTTGAACAAACAAATTATTTCCTGAATAATGACTACAATAATTCATATAAACACTTCCGTATTTTAAAAGTTGTACTGTCTCAGTCTATTTCTCCCCAGAGGAATTAAGAAACTGGGAGGAACAGAGGAAGACGGGAATTATTTCTGTCACAGGATTAAAGTCAGAAGAGATGAATAGTTACATTCTTGTCTTCAGACTGATTATAAGGAAACAATTAGATTTCACATGCTTGTAAAATATGCTCCTTCCCACATATAGCATATGAGTAATCTTCTGTATTTTTTTCAGTATTAGGACTTGCAAGGTTGTTCAGTGTTACTGGAATACATTATTTCTTAGTGATCTTGAGTCTTTACTGCTGTCAGCTCCCATGTTTACCACAATGAACACAACAGTATGCATCCAGTTCAGTAAGATGTTCTAATTTTATTAACACATTCCCAAACACTGAGATTGCATGGACCACCTTTAAAATACAATCATGTTCAAGCTGAAGTACCAGAGGGCAAAACATCTATACTGTTTGGGTTTGTTTGGGTTTATTTTTTTTTAATTTCACCTTGTTTAAAATAAGACTCACTTTTTAATCACTTCAAGTGGTAATAAAGAATGCTCTAGAAGTGAGAAAGCACAAAATAAACATAGGTACAATTTGTTACCACATACCTTCAGAACTGCATAGCACTCTGCCACTGCAACACTGTCTCTAGATACCTCTATCTACCTACACTCATATATGTATGCAAGCACCTCTTTACATATATATATATGTACACATTCACATACATATACTACAGAAAATAGAGTCCCTATTTTCTACTTTTCTATTATGCACCGCCCCCCCACCAAACTAGTATGAATTACTTATGGCTTTATATTAAAAATCCATTTTAACACCTTTACTCTCACATAAAATCACAGAAAATCATTTTTGTCAAGAGATCTGGTCAGCTGAGTGAAACTGGAATCTTTTGAATAATTTGGATTTTAAAAACAGTAAAGCCTCTACTGAGTACATAGACAGCAGTATTCCTCAGAGACTTATGTCTTGGAGAAATTAAATTTTTCATGAGTGTGGGAAATGAAGTTACAGAGAATCCGCAGGAGCAGACAGAGTACATAAACAGCATTGTGCTCGAACAGATAGAAATGGATACATGTTTCGATCTGAGACCTTGGCGAAAGCTGCCTGAGTTAGAAAAGTGAGCTTTGCTTTTGCAGCTTAAAGTGAAAACGTAGTTTTGCAGTTTTGTAGTTTTGAAATAAGTATACTTTATAAAAGTAGAAAGGTATTTTAACAAGTAAGAACATGTTTTATATAAGAAATAATAGTGATAAGTAACAGAGTAAAGAATTTTGAGTTTAGCAATAAGCTTTTAGTGAAACTTTTTAGAAAGTTAACATGTAGCAATAGAAGCCAGTACCATAGGCCTTAATAGCAATATGATGATTGGTTAAGAAAGTATGCATTGCGGTAAAATCATGTACAATGATGATTGGTATAAATGTGTTAGCAAGCTTTGTGGCTTTTGCTTATTGGCTAAAAGAAGTACAGAAGGCCTTGTAGAAAAAAAGTATCAGGCACTGCTGGTGTAGCTGCCCTGGCATCTGCACCTGCTGCAGCTGCTGCCGCTGCTGCCTCGCTACCTCAGTAGCTGTGCTTGCTACAGCTGCCTCTTTCATTGCTGCTATTACCAAGCCCTGTCCCACCCTTCAATAAACATGAGACTGATTAAACAATAAACCATCTCTGTGACATCTCTCGGTCGTTCCCGGGACCCCCGAAATCCCGACAACTCATGAGGATGTGAATTCTTCCTACTGTAACGAAAAATTGCGAACACAATGGAATTTCAAGCTCCTCTAAATCACAAAGACCAGCTATGTTGTTTTCTTCCCTCTTGAAAACCAGTAACTCACAGAAAGATAAAAATGTGTTCATTCATCTTTAGAGTCTTCTGCAAAGTAAGACTTTGCAGAAGGAATGCACCTATTTCACTAGATGCAAGTAAGTGTTGGCAGATTACAGTCTGAGGCATTATCCTTCAATTTTACCTCAAAACTAAATCACTTACCAGCCTGCCCGGGTCACTACCAATTCTGTTTTTACAACAACCCAATTCTTGCTTTTTCCCTTCTCTTATCTTTAGATGTGAAAGTAATTTCTAAACACATAAGCACATACTTCACTGACTTCATGCTAAATCATTATTAACAAGTGCTGCATTACATAGTGCTATGAATCTGCAATGGACATAGCCTGGAACAAAGTATCTAAAAATTGCCCACAGATGTCATTTTTTCAGTAGTTTGTTTTTTCAACTTCACACACAATATCACAATGCAAGAGTGTAGGTGTTCATATACTAGAAATAATAGCATCTGTTATATCACATATTCAAAGTCATTATATTGTCAATGAGCAGCAATAATATTCTTAATTTTTAAGATAAAATGTTTCAGTGTTACTTTGAACTTAATCAGGAAAGTTTTTAATGCTTTTTTTTTTCCCCTCAAGAAAATTGGCCACCATTTATAGAATATTCCTGTCAGCTCAACATAAAACTTTTCAAAGTGGGTTATTTTCCTTGCAAATTCAATGCTAATCTGAAATGAATGTGTCCATAGCCAAACTGCAGTTATCTCTTGCTGATGCCACTGAATTATTCAAATGTACTGCCTCTGCTAAGATACAAAAAATAGCTCAAGAGATACTTTCAAGGAAATTGTTTGTTCCACAATGAACAGAAGAGACAAATACATGCATATATACACACAGTAATTAAGTGAGTGTTTCATCAGGCTAGGAACATTCAAAACCTCTAGAGACCAAGCTAATAAAAAGGTGACTTTGCTTCTACTATCTATACTTTAAGAAAAATAAAAGCATTGATAGCTGTTTGCTGAAAAGACACAAACCAGGATGAGCTAGAAGACAGTGGCCTACATGGACTATGGTGTTCGGGTTTTTTTTCCAAAAGAACAAATACCACATCATTTATAAGTGCAGTAATTTCAGTTCCTCACGTTACTTTGGCTGGTTTATATTAATACAGCACGAAGTTGTTTGTCTAGAGGAAAAGATGCAGAGTAGACCTGACACATCATCATCCTACTTTGCTTGCAATGTTAACACCTATCATCAACATCAACAATACAATGTAAGGCCATCTCACTTTAGGAGGGGATGCTCTTACAGCATTCAGGCCTTTTGCAAAAATATAAAGAAGGTATGTGATGTTACCAAGAACTGATCACAGAAAAAAGATTTCTTAAAAGGTAGGGGAGTAATTCCCTTCTTCACAACTAAGATAGATTCACTGCTAGACTGCATTGCTGCAACTGCTGTATTTGTGATTTAGTCAGCTCACCAGAGTTGTACCTGTCTGTTGATACAAGATTCCCTGGAGAGTACTGCAGGGCTTTCTGGTGAAGACATTAAAACTGTCATGCTTTTATCAGTCTTTCAACCATAAGAATGAAAATTATATGTAATTTAATCTCCCAGCAGGTTTAATAAGTATGAAGAAAATTATTAAAATTAGGGAAACTTCAAGCAGTGAGTTTTATTCACATTTGTTTTACATGTGAGTAAATTAACATAGCTATATTTTATCTATTTTTATCGTTTTTATAATTAATATATTACATTAGTTCATTTTAGCTTTATCTGTAACTAGCTTTCAATGTAAAGTGAGCCACAATAAAGTGAGTTAGCCATTCTAACATCTGTCACCTCTTTTTAACATCAAACATCATCACATATATTATTGTCCATATCACTGCCAAAGTCCAGCTCTTAGGACAGGCATGTTGGTATCCATGGGCACGGTGGCTGAATAGTTATGTAGTAAATAAAATGCTGCAAGTAAGACAAAGAAAGGAAAAGAGATAATTCCATCAAATTACAAAACCACAGCTGAATGATGAACACTTAGGGTGTCCTAATGAAAAAAGAAATAAAATAAATGTGCAGATACTTATGCTTTAAACTAACTAGACCAAATAGCCATGCTTTGAATTTCCGCCATATTCAGATGGCATTTCATCAACCAGCTTCCCTTTGGTACAATAAACACAATTAAGGAGCGGAAGGAATTCCAAGGAGCCACCTAATACATCTCTCTTCCAGCAGAAAAGCTCTGCCATCCTTGTGCCTTTCTTGACACCTGATCAAGCCGTGGCATGTCAGCCAGCTGCCCTGCAACAGTTGGCATGCAGCAATTGTGTGCCTGTGTATTTGTAGCCCACTGCAAAAACACAATACCAAATTAACACCTCCTACACTAAAAGCTGTATTTCTTCACAATATCTCATTCACAAAGGACTCAGTGCCTTCCCCTGGTCAGCTACCACAAAAAAGTTCAAGTAAGTTCAAATTGCATGTTCTGTGATAATTCAATTATGATTCGTGTTTCTGAATGTATTAATAGCTCTCCACAGATAGTTAGGACAAGAGATTTTAGAATAACAGACTGTTGTAACATCTTTCCAAGATTTCTAAAAATGTCCATTTATTTTCCTGCACTGTGATTTTATTTTCTTAATTCAGAGTGAGTCTGAAATAAAATGGGGGTTCAGTGTACATCCACTTATTTCTAACAGTAAAGGTGAAGCACTTTTTCAATGTCTTTTTTATTGACATCAATGCATTAATAAACAAGAACAGTTCTTACCATACACCTGGAATTTTTTTCCATTCACTCTGCCAAGATCTTTAAACTGTGTACCAAACATCTGCACACATCATAAATCAGTTTGACACACTATGTCTCCATCTTGCATGCTTGTTTCTTTTGTATATTAATTAATTGACAAGTCAAGATCTGCCTTATTACATTAAATACCACATACCTGGGATTTTTCATCTGTCAGTCTTTTCTCCTTAAGTGTTCTTAATAAACTACTTGGACTATCTACGTGATTAAGCTGTTGGTAAATGCCTTTTAGAGTACTATCAACAGTATACTAACTGATGCAAGAAGGATTCATGATTGCAGCTACATAAAAAATGTGCTGGGCAGCTGCTTTAAAGAAATACAAGAAAACAAGTTCATTGCCCTACATTTATTATTTTTGCATAAGGAAAATCCAAATGGAGAGAAGCAAAGATAATTCAAGGAAAGGGAGGCATGAAGTGTTCTCTGTATCATGGCCTTGATGAAATTGAAAGCAATCTCAGGGCCTGAGAATGCAAACATCTGTTAAATATAAAATATGATAAGACAGATGACACAGGATTTGCATTCAAGTAGTTAAAAGGTGTGCATGTAACAACACATTCACCAGTTCCTCTACTGATATATTAGCCATGAAAAAGAGGCATCAGGTAGTTTAGTAGACTATAAGATGGGAGATATCCTACTGTTATAGATGGAATACATTTTTCAAGATGCACATCCATGTTCATTATTTAGTGATGCATAATTATAAACTGCAACTAGATTTTTTACAAAACACATACCCAAATTTAAAAATACAAATAAAAGAAAACAGGAAGGGTGTGAAGAGATGCACCACAAGAAAGAACAGGAATGGTAGGAAAAGGACATATCTTTTTAGTTCAGAAACTGCTTCCTTACTATTTAGTATAGCTCACTCCCACCCCATTTTTAATAATCAATTTCCTGATAATCTACTAGAATTATATTCTAAAAGAAGTTTTCTTCATTTAGCCCTTATAAATGTTTTGTTCAGTTGTACTCCTATTTCCTCAGAAAATATCTACCAACAAAAAAAAGTCACTTTTGTCTGTGTTCCACCCAGTAAAACGAAGTAGATAATTTTATCTTTGGTGATTGCCCCAGGAGCACACTAGTCAAAACAAATTACAGACAACTTTTCAAAGATCAATTCAGAGAATTAAAGCACACACAGATTATTTCTTGCGATGCATGTTGCACACAGTATTCTGTGAGGAATATGAAGCTTCCCTTTGTGAAAGCATAACTGTGATTTCCAGGCTTTAATATAGGGACATTTTCTGCATGACTCCACTAGCTTAACCCAAAAGACGAATCTAGGAAAAACTGACAGCTGGAAGAAGAGAAATTGGTCAAGTTGTCTGACCTCTTAAAGACTCAGAAAAGTCTTGATCCACCATGCTAGAACCAGAAGTTGACATTGAAACTAGCCTTCAGTGCTGTTTAGTGGTTTTTTAGTGGTGAGAATGAGAAAACAGACACAGGATCATCTCTGGATGGAATCCAAGAGAGGTACGCCAGTACATATAAGTATCAAAAGACAGTAGGAAAAATAGGTGGGTTTATAATCTATTTATAAAGCCGCTTTTTAAAAATAATACTGTTGTTGTAGTTATGGCACTTGAAAGCACAAAGTTTGCTGTGTACAGTCTGGTTTTTGTAAGATCAATTGATACAGTCTAGAGGGAAAAAATACAAGCTTCCAAATCTCATGGCCTTTTCTAAGCCTCAATTTCAGATGTGCTGGATATGCTTTTAATCTAAAAGTTCTATTTTTTCTAACAGTATGTAAAAATAGTGTTCAATTTCATTTTAGGCACTGTTAATACTGCCATAAATCATTTAAGATTAAGAATGTCTTCTTATGACACATGCAAATGGTTTCAAGTTTTTTTTAAAGGACAGGTCACTAGAATAATAAATAAATTGCAAAATTCCCCCCTGTAAATTAAATTTTAATGACATGTAGAGATTCTTAGAAGCCTTCTCATGGAAGGTACAGATGTGGCTGTTTGTAACTGTGTCACATTACTGGTTTGGGGTATTCAATAAAATGTTTATGCCAAAAACTTGCAAGGGGCTTGACAAATTTCCACTCCACATTTTAAGGATATTAAAAAGAACAATTTCCAATACTGAATATAAATTGAACTAAACTTTAATGGGGAATAAAATGTAATTACAAGTAAAATCTACATTGTAGGAAAGTGCCTGCTGACTAATTTTTCCTTGCCTATGTGACTGTTAAATTCCCTTCCTTTAAGGAAAACTGCTTCTAGGTGAAAGACAGTGCTATCCAACTACATAGACCCCATTCTTACACCCCTTTCCACAACACTTGAGTCAGCTGCAGGGAAATAAATATTCGTTCTGTTTCCTTATCCCAGTAGCATTGAATTCCTTGTTTTCTCCTTCTAAACTACTATTGTTCTAACACAGAAGAGTTTTAGCAAAATAAATCCCTAAGCATCTTAAGTCTCTTAAGAGAGCTTAATCCCATCCAAAGATGGGATCCCTTGGCCAAACTGTATCTAGTAGAGAGATTGTCTTGCCTCAGCTTAACAAAACAAAGTCCAAAAGCTGATATACATGGTTTTATACTCTTAGGTAACCTCAAGGAAATAAGAAACGTTACCAATGCTGGAAGATACTGTCTCAATATCAAGTGGACATAAAACAGGACACATATTAAATGAGAAATTCTAAGCAATGATACAATTTGTGAAACAGACTTTCAATACAAGTAGAAATAAACTCTGGTTTTAATAGAGAGTTCACCTATTTCATGCAAGGTATCACAAATCATACAAATACTGTCATACTGCATCACAGCTTATGAAAGTAGAAAACAGGACATAATGATTGAGGAAACTGATTTCTACACTCTGTAACACATTTCAGGATTCAGGTCTTCTTCACAGAAGAGCAGGAAAGAGATGCTGCATTATCATTCCTATTTTTCCAAAAGCCTCAGGATGCAATGCATTATTAAATAGATCATCACGTCAAATTTGAAATAAATCTGCAGCTGCCTTTGGAAGATTTAATTTACAGTTCAGATGTTAAAATTTAAATTAGTTGCAAGCCTCTAGGAAAACACAGATTAGTAGAGAAGTATTTCCAAGGCTTTTGCTAAGAGAGGATGCAGGGAGCTCTGCTATGCCATACTTCAGTAGTTTTGCAGATCACTGTTAATAGAGACTTCGAGCAATGTCAGCCAGCAAGACCAATTTATCAGTTTTCTGAATATTCTTTTTCATTGGAGTAGTGATGGTAGTATATTAGAGCAGGACTCATTTTGTAGCTACTGATGGCTATTAGCCATCAATGCTAGTCATTTTATGTTCACTATATTCAAAACACTGCATAAAAAGTGTTTGGAAGAGGGTAGGCATGAGGATTGCTCACGTAAAAGCCCAGCAAAATCTATGCATGTTGCATAATGCCAGGTCTTTTTGTACTTGTACCTAAGGAAAAAAGGCAACTTCCTTTTCTAACTAATGTTCTTTCCAGACAACAGATTACTAAACCAAACTGGATGCAGAATAACCACAGAAAAATTCTGCTGCAAGAGTCTTCAAGAGCTGTTGCAGATGTGAGTGGGAGGCAGAACAACCAAATAAGACAAAACTAATAAGGAAAGCTCAGCCAAGAGTCAATATGCTACCACAGAGACTTGCCCAAAGTTCAATTCAAAATTTATGAAATAAGAGGCCACAGTGTGGACTCCAGCTGTAAGCAATATACCATTTATTTCAAGTTTAGTGTTAAAGAAACAAATTAAGAAAATAAGGTGCTCACAATGGTTTTAATCTGTGCTGATTAGAAGGGTTTTGTAGAACTCTAATCTTGAGAACCCTGCCCACATAATATCTTCAAAGAACTTTAAACTTGCCATATCCTTCTCACGCTGCTAGCATATATAGTACTTCAACATTAATGAAACTTAAAGAGAGAAACCAACTTAGGAAATTATTTTATTTACCTGAAAACTAAGAGTGCATTTCATAACATATTTTAAAACCTTCCACTTGTGTGAACATGTTTCTCTGCCAGTTTTAATATGAAAAATACTTAATATTTTTCTTAAAGTATCTAGCTGTCAAACTGATCTGTTTTATAATTTTAATTTTTCTGGAGAAGGCTTAGCAAGCAAGCAAAACCAAAAAAACCCCTGTAGCCTCACAGAAGAGTTTAGACATGCCAGCTCCTAGAGAGTATGCACATAAATTAACAAATAGAATAGTTATACAGTTAATGAATAGTTAATGATTGTATAACCATTGTATAACTATATAAATAGTTATGGATGGTATAAATAACTTTATTTGCACAATTTAAAATTGCTTTAACTTCATGGTGGCTTGGTAAGGATTTAAAAATGGAAGAGTTTGTTTCAGAAATAAAGTATATTAATCTATAATTCTTGCTTTAAGACAAAAAGGGGTGTGGAAAAAAAGCCATGCTCTCCCTGTACAGTAAGGGAACCGAAAAGGGGAACAATTAATATCTCAGACTGTGAACATGGCAAAAGTTGTGAAGTTTTGAAGAGAAGGGAAATGACTGTGCAAAAATCAAGTTAGCCTACAATGAGGAAAGAATCACAATTTATAAAAACTATGCCTCCCCTATGCCTTGATTTTTCTTATGATCTATAACTTGATTTTTTGTTATCCAGTAATTTTTTGTATATTTTACTATAAAGTTAAAATCCCCCTAAGAAATAAAAACTAAAAACAAACAAAACCCCAAAACATAACAAAAAAAAAAATCAGATAGAGAAGTTATCACTCTTCTGGTTTCTCATCACTGCCAGTGGCCTTCACTGGGCCATCAGCCATGTTCTCTTTAATTCAAGAACTTCCTCTTTATTGAGGCATGCATGGATAGTGCAGCAGGATCTATGATCCACAACTACATTGCTGAAACATTTTTTTGAAAAATTTCCTGAGGGAAAAGCAATCCAATGACCTTTTCCATTCTTTGGTCAGCAACTCGAGATATTAATGCAAATTATTATTCTGTTGGAAAACAAGACTAATATGCATTCTCTTATTTTAGAATACTGCTTAAGGAGGATGTTAATAATTTTCAGATTAAATACTTTGAGTTACTGGAACCTTTTCCTAAGAGATGAGAAATTTTAATAAAATTCACTGAAAAGGAGATAAACCACAGATTATTTTTTTGAAATAACAAAATGGAATTATGTTAGTGGCAAAGGGAGGCTTTTCAAAGAGATAACAGTTGCATTGCATCAGACTTTTGTATATCTTCACACAATTCTTTCTGTTATCCTAAATATTTTGTTAAATTAAAAGAGGATATTTTCTTTTTGCTTAATGTCATACAGGCACTTGGAGGTTGTTATTTATTTTTATTTAATATTCAAAATACAAGCTGTTTTTAATGATAATTGTGCAAAGTCATTTATTACAATGACACGCTCAGATGCCAAGAAAAGAAGTTTTGAAAATTCAGAAAAGGCATTGAATGGTAATTCTGCTTTTTTGAACTTACCTTGCAAAATTCCGTGGAAAAGTATTTTTTCACCAAACGATACCGAGCCAGTTTTTAGTCTCAAAATCGTTCCTTACAGTACTTTTAGTACATCTTCATGATTTGAGCCATTATTTTTATTAAGCATCTACATATCACCAAATACTTGCAGAATCTCACATAAAAAGGAGGGCAGAAGGACATGCCCAGTACAGTTTAATTTCCCTTTTAACATACCCACATCAAGAACAACAAATGCACTGACAGACAAGTAGGCATCACTATGATTCCACTTACCACTGGCTGATTGCAAAGGTAACGGCAAAGTTCTCCAATGTACTGGATGACAGTCACATTGTACCTTTTGCAGTCACTCCAAAACTGAGTAGCTGAGAACTTCTTTTTTAACACACAGGTTGCACCTTTATGGAAACAGTAAGGAAAAGGAAATTAAGCAATTTCTCTGTGGGGCAGCTTAGCTGTAAAACAGAACATTTGAGGAACTAAGACAGCCTCGTTCAGAGAACTATGTGCTACAACGATCTTTCCCTTGCTCTGACTTGTACTTGCTGCCTAAGGAAACAGAAAATATTTGCCATGGAGTTCCAAATAAACCTTTTATAAGAGAGTCATGGAGTACACCTACTTTATCTCAGTAACACGTGTTTTATTGTCAGTGTCAAAACAGTACGCAAATTAAATGGAGAAAAGTTATATACGATTTAAAAATACATGAAAAAGTTGATGGTTTACTATAAATGTCTTCATCAATATCTTAAGTTCACCAAAATACATTTTAATTCTATTCTACTGTACAATGCTTAGACTGTACATATACTAATGCACCATACACACTGCCAAAATATTATGTATGTCCTTAAGTTGCTTTTTACCTAAGTATTAAAAAGATAAAATATTTGTGACACAAATTATGGTAACTTATTCTTCTCCACAAAGAGAGCATGTAGAGATCCTTTGTTATTACAAAGGATCTCTACAGATCCTCTCCCCAGAATATACAGCTATTCCAAAAAAGACTCATTTGAGCAAAGCATTATTTTCCCTAGGGGTAGTGAACCTAAGTGTGTTTTATACATTTTTATAATAATTAATTCTCTATTAACAACAAAATCAAACAAGCCTTACCCAGTTCAATGCATCCACCAATGCCAAGAAGAGAAGCTGCACTGTGATATAGAGGCAGAGTAATATAAATGATGTCTTCTGAAGTAGCACCAAAAGCCCACAGTCCAGCAGCTCCTTTAAGAATCTGCAAATGACTAATGACTGCTGCCTTTGGAAGACCTATAATAAAAACAAAATAATGCATTAAGGCTTCTCTTAAAGAGAATCCCTGTATACAGTCTCTAAAATCATAAAAGAATCAATTTCTTTCTTCTGTAGCCAAATTGTCAGCAGTCTTTTTAGAGGGCCATAAATGGACAACTGGCTGTTTTATACAATATTGCATGTTTCTGTACACATAAAGATTAGCCATTTTGTAACCTCATCTCTTTGCTATTTAGTTTGAAGTCACGTCAATTCAAATCAGTGGAAATAAGAAGAAACTCAGTGGTTCGCCTGCTATCAAATTTATATAGAGCAAGAAGGGACAAAAACATTTACTCTACATATGGACTTCTTTTAACATAAAGAGGCATCACACCAGGTCTTGTTAAGGGAAGAGTCACAGTGACTGTAAGGTAAATAAGAAAGGTATGGGATCTACATGGAGTAGAACATACAGCAGGTGCTTATCTAAGAATCATACATCTTTCTATTTGTTTTAGAGCTCTATGAAGACTACGAGGAATTAATAAAAAAAAAATCAGTGAAAAGACCACGCCAGTTAGGTTCTTCTGAATTAGTTTCTTCAGGTTCAGCACAACATTCCTCTTCAGCAACACGCAGACGCACATGCAAGGGCTTCTTGGGCTACTACTCTGGTACCTATTAATTGGAGTAGGGGATGTGATCTTGCATTATATATGTTCTCAAACACACACACAAATTTCAGTCTGAGTCAGGTTGATGATGAACAGTGAGAACTGTTCAATTTTTCAGAAATGTAATGTTTCATAAAATTTTGTCACCTATTATAGTAAAGCTATCGTTCATTTGAAGACTTAGCTAGAGTAGAAAGTGTAATCTGTGGAGAGTCTAGCTACACCTCGAGGCTACCCCACTGGCTACCCCACTTTTCTACATTAAAGAGAAAAGGAAATATGCTTATGTTGCCAATGAATAGCAAATGTTGCTTATAGCAATAAGTTTTCAGTCTTGAGTTTTTATTTCTGCCTTTACAGCGGGACTACTACAGACTGTGCAAAATACTCCTTTCTTTTAACTAAGTTTAGCTAGTTTTAGCTAGTTTTTTAATCCTTGTTTTATCAAAACATGTGAAAATGCTCAGTTACTCAGAATTTGTTATTCAATACTCTTCAGACTGAACAAATCTTATGGTTTTAGTTACATAGCATATAATAGAAATTCAATGTAAATTAATGTATTATATACAAAGTGTCAAAAATATTTTAAATTCTACATCACTGAAATTTGAGATATCACACAGATATTCTGATTGCAATTTTAAAAACAAAATCATCCCACCTGGACAATTCTGTAATATTTTTTAGCTAATTTCAACTCTCAACTCTTAACAAGCAAGCTCAACCATATTTCTCTTAGCAATATTACAAACAAAACCTCATCTCTTGACAATATTTATAACCTCTTAACTTTTTTATTGGAGACTGATGTTCTTATTTCCTAATTTTTCCTGAGAAACTGAAGCAAATAAATTGAATTATTATTTGTATGAAGGAACAAAGCCTCTAACCACATATGCATTTTCAATCTTCATGTGACTAAAACTGTTGTGTTCAACTGAATGACAATGCCAATCTGCTCATCTTAAAAACATAATGCTGCCTTTCATGCCAGTGATCAGGTTTTTTTAAGTCTTAGCTTCTTAGCTGCTGGAGCACAATTCAGACATCTGTTTCTAAACTAAAAGGTTAGTAACTCAACCCTATTTTCTGTCTCCATAGTGATGTGCATAAATCATGATTTAATGAAAGAAAAACAAATGTCTATTTGCTTGTTTCAAGATTGTTTTCTAAAGTTCTAGGTAAAATCTTAATAATTTTAGCTAGGCAGTGTTACATGGTCACAAAATACTATCTATTATGGTTGTAAACTGACCAAAAAAGCAGTGTTTCATAAACGCCTTAGCTGTGAAGTAATGAGACATAAAGCCTCTCATAGTATTTGTACAATGTGACAGGAGAAAATAAAGAGAAACTCATAGACCACTGAATAGAAACAGTTACAACAAATATGTGTTGTTTTCTATAACAATGCTTCTAGATGAGAAACGTGACATTTTGCTATTGAGATATTAGAGTCTCAGAAAAATCAAGTTTCTAGATGAAAGCTGAAGGAAAACAAAGACTCCTTAGCAGACTGTACCTGTTGTTCCCGAAGTAAAAATGTATAGAACAGCTGACTTGAGGTTGTTGGCAGAGCATCGATTAACTGGAACAGGGTCTTCAGATGCAGTTTCTATTTTGTCTAAAAGGGTGTGCACACTTGGAAACGTGGAGTCTTTGGCCATAATCCAAACACTAACATCCTTCTGAAGTTTAGGAAGAATTTCTTCTAATGTCCCAAGTAAATCTTAAAAATTAACATGAAATAATGTTACTTACACTATGTCTTCACAAAACTAGAGAATAAAGTATTTTTTCTCTTGAAGTTTTACTTTTTATAATAGAAAGAGAAATGCAAGTCACCTCCATGGATATAAAGAGAGTCAATAAAATAACGATGAACTAGAATTAAAATTCACTGAAAACAGGATATAATGTGCTAAAAATACTGCTGATCCCATACAGTCAAACTGTCAACTAGCTCTCAAGGCCAACTTGTGAGTCTTGATTAGTAGTTCCTATTGCCCACATGACTTCAGGTAACCCTTAGTCATTTTTAAGACCAGAATGAAGTGTGGTTAAATTTCAACTTCTAATATATCTTGAAGAAGTCCATTGAAAATACAACACAAATAACTGGTAATTACAGTACAGGTTTCCTTGGACGCCCTCAACAGCAATCTCCCATTGAGAAGCTGGGTTTTTTTCAAAAGCTCAGAAGTGACTAATTTAAAAACAAACAGCAATTTAACTACGGTTTATTTTGTTGGCTTATCAGGAAAGAAACAATGAGAGAGGTTTCCCAGACTAAATAAAAAAAGAGAATATATATAGAGGCCAGTCCTTAAATAATCCATTTGGTATTTATATTTTGAAGCATTTTTACAACATCACTTTCTCAGAAGACTGCACAGTCATTAAAGTACTAATCCAGGAAACATATCAAGAACAGGAGCAATTCTGCTTTCAGTAGAACTCATTTACACTTAAGTGCTTTGGTACATCTCAGTCTAAATAATTAATCTTGCAAATATTCCTGTGGGTATAAATTTATTTTATTATCTCAGTTTTTATAGATGAATAAACAAACAAAGTTGACATGACTCACCCAGAACCTCACAATGAGGCATTGCCAGAGCCAGCATTTGAAATGGTGTCAAATCCAAGCTCATTTCACAAATATTAAATATGGATACCATATGCATAAATTTTACACCAAAACAACTGAGTATTTTTAATCTTTCAGAAAACTCTTTTACTAATAACAGACTGATGTAGTTATTTTAATTAATGACATACTAATCTGTATTGCTAATACAGATATATAGCCTACTATTGTCAACTAAACATGTTTTATATACCTAAAGCCTACAGAGTACAAGTTTTATGTATTTTATGAACATTTAGCAAATAGACCTGATGTAGTGTAACATCAAAAGTTTTGGTTCTAACTTTCTTTTACTGCAGAATGATTTCAGGAAAGAATCTCCCAAACAATTTTAAAATCTGAAAGATGGATAGCCTCCTGTTTGAATCACTGGAGTACAGTCCCACTATAGATAGCAACAGAGTGAAAAAACGTGAATAAAAAATAATATTAAGAACAGTAGTATCAACTGCAGGAAACCTGATGCCATGAATGTCAAGGTTCATTGACATATTAATTCTGTCTTGCTGTTGTATAATAGAATTATGGTATATTTTCAAGCAATAAACAGAAAAATACAACTGTACTAACACCTATTCATAAATCAATTGTGATGGAATAACTATATACATATTACCTTCTTATAATGATTTTTTCCCTCCCATTATGCATACATGTCTCTCAAATATACTAAGGATAGCTTGTGTAGGTGCAAGTTAGACTGAGAACCTAGCAAAAGAAATAGAGGTGTTAAAAGTAGCTGGAGTTCTGTTTCTGTTCTCAAAAGTAGTAAAAGAATATAGCATTCTCTGTCATTCTTTATTAATGCACTGGCTCCATCTACAATGCAAGTCTGTCAAAAAGAAGAGGAGTTGCCTCTTCTTTTTCTTTTTTCCCCTCTTCTTGCACTAAAGGAAGAAAGATGGCAACTATTAATCTCAACCCTGCCAACACAATCATCATTTAAGATTCAAGAATGACACGAGGACACAGCTCCCTTTTAGTAGACTCAAACATATTTACCCAAAGTAGTTAAGAATTATCTTCAAATTAAACATACATGCTGTTTATTTTTTCTCTAAACACTCACTCTTAAGACCAATGGCTCTGGAGTTTTTTAGTACTATTGAACTGTTAAATGATTACACAGCATAATTTTTCTTCTATGCTCAGGAATCTAGTAGTTGGAACAATACGAGAGCAGCTTGTAATTAAATGTTACCATGAAAGAAACTTCTCAGTAGATAGCAGAGAACAGCAGAAACAATAAATGATTTCCTGATGTAAAAAAGGTAATTTAAAACAGCTGTATTCAAAGTGCCGGAAACTGAAAGTTACTCTGGAGCACATAGGAGATGGGGTGTTTGTAGATGACTCTTAGTTGTACTTACATTAATTCCGAATAGTAATTCTAATGATAGTCAACTAACATTTTGTTCCCCAAACAGAAAACTTCTGTGCTAAACATTTTGTAGGGCTGTCTGGTCTTCACATATCATCTTTCCCACCTGTCAGGAAGACACGGCCCTCTGGGAAGAGCTATAATTTGAATATTTCTAGAGCTACCTTGTATGCGCACTTCATATAGAAAAGCAATTACAGGAAAGCAACTGGGCTATGTAAACTTGGAGTTTCTCTCAAGTACTTGTTTACTTTTTATGAAAGTATATTCAGATTTTGTGTTGTTTTGGGAGAAATGTCTGCTCATGTAAGATTTGGCAAGTTCAGTTTCTGTTGTTTTCATTGTTTGCATACAAATATCCACCATTTGCTAATTATTTGGCTTCTACTGGGAAAAAATATCTGGAATTGATCAGGATGGATACAGTTTTCCAATTTTGTTTGCTTTTCTTCTCCTCTTAAAGCATTATTCAACGAAAGTTTGTGAAACTCTTACTTTATATTCACATGAATACATAACTCAGTTACATCTTTTGAGAAAGCAAGGAAAATATATTTTGAACTACTGTCCCAGGTTTCCAGTTGCACAAAGGTTTTTTATGTTCTTTTCTAGCAAAGAAATCATGCAGGCTGTTGGCAAGGACACAGTCCCACACTGATGAAAAGAATACATTAGATTATGAGATCAGCTTGTACTGAACAGAAAGTTACTATGAAAGAAAACTGTATGAAACAGTTCTTACATAACTTTGATGTGTACCCTGGCTGATATGCTCAGGAAGTTATATCAAGTCCAAACTCTTCCCCACACTGTCTGGCCTGAGAAAATAATTGCTACTTGTACTTGATCCCCCAAGTGACTCGGCATGGCTTCTCACAAAGTAATAATAGTAGAAAAGTCAGCTGTAGCTCAGGATCAGTGTTGGTATCTCGAAGCACCATTGAAGGCAGTAAAGGTAATAAAACATAAACCACCTTGCAAATCACAGTTGGCTCTTTTTTCCACTCAAAGACCATCTGGGACAAGACACAGACTAAGTAAGAGCAAGTGATCAAAGAGATATGGTGTCTAATAGAGCAGGTAAGGGTGTCTTCCACAGGTCTTCTATGGTACCCTTGTCTTAAATGTTTACATCTAAATAGTTCTTTATTCTAAATGGATAAGAAAAGGTAGTTTTGATAGAATCCTTTTTTTTTTTTCATTCAGTGACTAACATGAGAGATGAGACTTCTGCTTGTATGTAGCATCATATGACCTTAATTTACAAATACCAAAAAATACTTTGCTTACTCTCTTTCTCCAGGATGTAGACATGCTTCTGTCTAGTTCAGAATACACTTAGCAGCAGCAGAAAGCACTGCTAGTGCCTGAAGAGTAAAGAATCCTGGCCAGAAAAATGCAATACAGCTGGGAGACATACCTCTGTACAGAACTGCAAAATCACAAGATGGCTGTGAACAGAAAGGGCCTCTGGAGGTCATCTCGGTCTGATCTCCCTGCTCAAGCAGAGCCACGTAGAGCAGGCTGCCCACACGTGTCCATGCGGCATGTACACTCCCTTAATAGGCTTTGTTATCAGGACTGATGTAAATCAATCTCATGCAGTTTAGAAAGCAACCCTTTAACAGCTGAATCCTTGCATCAGAAGTCATGATGGCAATCTGGGATGTCCTACTCTGGGCTGAACTCTTCCCAGTAGGAACGGACTAGAGATGCCCTGGCAAATAAATTCCATCTGTGCATTTCTAGTGGCTCGCTGGACTGTAAGTGTTGTTTAGTAGTACAGTAGTACTGTACTACTGTAAAAAAAAAAAGTAGTATTGCTGTTACACTGCAATAGATAGAATGATACAAAAGATGCAGTGTAATCCCTTCTTCAAGCAAGACTTCAGTCAATAGAAATATATATTCCCCAGAAAGTTCCTTAAAAGATGTCTTCATTTCAAGCAGCACCTTACCTCCTCTGTTTAACCAGCAGCTTTTAAACAACTAAGGGTGGCATAGTCTGGTAACAAAAGCAGTAAGAACAAACACCTTTTTAAGGAGAAGAGCATTTCTTTCTTTCTTTTCTTTTCTTTTTCTCATTAACTTACAATTAGTTAACTACCGTTTTATTAAAAATGCAGTTTTAAACTCCAGCTTTTAAACCTCTTTCAAGAAACATTCCCCAAAATGGGAGTGGTGGGAGACAGTGTTTCTGGGAATGGAAGTGTGAGAGGGTTAAGTAACACATTAAAGCAAGAGCTAAATACTCGGGGAACATAGCAGACAAATGAGAATAGTTACAGTAAAAAACTCTCTCTCTGACACACAGGAAAATGGACTTACTGGAAAGGAACAGAAAGACTAAATATTGGCAAATCATAGAATCTGTATTTGCCTTTTAACCAGAGCCTGGATGAGAAGACAACAAAAATTTACTTGATGGCACTAAATGAATTGAAAGAGCATCAGTGTCATAGAAAAAAGAAATCAGACTTTTAGAGATAGCCATTTCATATAAGAAACCAACAAGAGGAAGAAATAATGAAGTTTTTATAACATATCTGAAGCTTAACAATAAAACATTCAATTGCTGGGTTCATAGAATACATTAAGGCAAAATCAAACCCACAAAACTTAAATACTACTGAAACGCTCTGAACTAAAATTAGAAAAAGCAATCCAAGTATGAGAGAATTGTAAGACCAGAAGAAAGTCTGATTCCAAGTGCTGAAGCAAAGACAAGATGATACTAATTGCATGAGGTTAAACTCTCAAACCACAACGTCTGAAAAATATGCAGGCACACAACAAAAGTGAGGAGTAAAAAATGGCACATGAGAGTGATCTTTTACAAGAGGCCCTATGAAAAATGGAACAAGGTATGGAAGAAAATGCAACCATAAATAGTAACCAGCCTATTTGTTTGGAGGTATTTGTAAAAAATAAAAGCATTTTTGAAAATTAGGTACAAAAGAAGCTTCAAGATGCAATCATCTCACACAAAGGGAGGCTACATCACCATTTACTGGGATGTAGCTACACTACATCACTGGGAGCAAGGAAGATTTAGCCATAAACAATTAACTGGGGGGATTGTTTCAGATAGCAGCCGAAGGTGGAAGGTTCCCTTCAGCATAAATGAAATCTTAATATTAACTAGATATACAGTAAGAGATAACAGTAGAACCTCTATACAAGTTCCTGTTCTAATGTGCTGTTACAGACAAGAATTTCAAGAGCAAATTTGGTCTTGCTGATCATAGGCAGTCAAATTGTTAAGGGGATAATTTCTGCTGTGCTGCAGTCTATGAATAAGATCAAAGGTCATCCAAAACACTGAAGATATAGTTTGTAACTATTGGAAGAAATAGAATTGCCAAGTTAACCCGTGGAGGGGTGAAAAACCTACATATTTTTTAAAAGAATTTCACTATCCAGAAATACTGCCATTACACACTATTCTCTGATTTAAAAAAAACAATCTTTATTGCCAAACACAATGCCTGTCTATGGAAATGACAGATATTAGATGACAAGTTGATTGGTTTCAGTGTAAATACTTCGAAAAAAAAATACTACGTTCAAACTATCCACACTCCGGTGAAAATGGTGCCACAGTAGGAAAACGCACAACTCATGTCTATTGATGAGGAAGAATCCCTTGAAACTCACACTAATACTGGATGAAAAGATGTTTAATAGACCTCCAAGAATTACGAAACTGACTGTGTAACCCCGGTGTTGAACATTGCTCTGCAATTTTTATAAACATTAGGGGGAAATTATTATCTATAATAGTTAGATACAACATGTTTCTTTCAAGAGTGGTAGGAGTTAGGCCTCACAGTCACTGGACTGTGTATAAACTTTCAGTTGCTAAATCTGGACTCCTTTGGAGAGGCTCCATATGAGGTGGTCAATAGCTGAGGACCTAGCAACTTTAACTTTTTTCACAGATACAAATAAAAAAGAGCCTCTAAGTCCTGAAGAAAAGTACTGAGAAGGCTCATGGGACTAAGAGACTTACAGCAGAGACTAAAAGCCATTAATAAAGTAAGAAGCCCAAAATGTAAAACACCAACTGAGAGACTAATTTGTTGGTATCTCTGTTGTACCATCTGTCTGCACACAGCTCTTCCCTTGTGAGCAGAGGCAGACTCCCAAAAGAACCTAGTTCAACACAGTTGCTCTTATTATCAGCTGCTGGTAGAAAATTAAGAGTGGAGAAACAGTTCCTTGGCCTGCTCTGCAAATGCTTTTTTCATCCTCTAATTTAAATAAAACCTTCTCTTAGATACAAGCTTTGATCCACAGTTTCTCCCTTGCCACAGTCAATGAGCAGGAAGGTCCTGAACATTAATTCCCTCCCTCAATCCATACACTCCAAAGTACATATTCGTAAGAAGGGGCTAAACAAGATTTTTTTTTAAATTACGTAAGAAGGCAAAATGAAAAGCTGTCGGTTCATGTATTTGTTATAATGTATTTGGATTATATTTAAATTAGCTTTTGTTTCATTGGCTTGTTTTAATTACCAAGCATCTTGGTTATATATATATATATATAGAATCAGAATGACAAGATCTCTAATTTAAAAATATGCAAGGGAAAAATCTTAAATGTGTTTTTGAAAACACAAATTCATAGCAGCAGAGAACAGATGGAAGAAAATTCCATCATTTAGGTATCATGGGTGCAAAACCCCAAACCTTGCGTAACAGGAGTAAAACAAGAAGGTGTGCAACAGAAAAAGGCAAAGTAAACTTGAAACAATAATTTTAGAGAGGTGGGACAACATTAATATGCAGTAATTTGATATATTTTCCTCCAACCAAGTGTCAAGGTTCTGTGTGATCTTTGAGCATTGCAGGTTCACTTTCACTTGATCATAAACAAAAGTTTATGTTTTGGATCTGTCTTCAGTTTATACATCTATCTAATTGAAGCCAAATTTGAACGTACAATGCCCAGGATGCCTACAATAAGATTTTAAATTCTTTTGAAGCATTTAATAAAAATGTAATACTCAGGAAACTTACACCACACACACTACCGTCTCGATTCAAACACAGCAATTTCTTCCACAATCCAACACCAACAATAAGTTCATTTTTATGAATCAACCTCCTATGTGCCTTACTCCCAAAACTTTAGTCTTGGAAAACTGTCATACCTCTGCAAACAGCTGAACAGCAGAGGTTGTACAGTCCAAGCTTAGACTTTCCAGTTTTGCAGTGTGTTTGATCAATAGAAAGATGGGGAGATAGTACAAACTTATTTAAGTACATTACTTAAATAAGATTAAATTTGACTATTTGAGAAGTAAAGGAAAATTACACTTAAGAGGTAATTTTAATGTTTTCAGAGACACTTTAAGCTACTACTGAAGCAACTGAACACTGGTAACAGGCTGTACTTAGATGTTGAAAACTCTCCTGCAATACACATTTTAAGAAAAGGGTAAATGGATGTTCACAAAGCATGGATATAATTGATTCTGCCTGAGAGACTGAAGCTTTATATCATCTTGAAGCTTGCTCCAGCCCTGTGCTTCTTTGATTCTGTGAATATCTGTAAATCAGGTTTCCAATAAAGGATCTGGAGGGCTAGACATGTGGGAGATGTGACATTAAAAGCTTCGGATATAGGAATGAGGAGTATACCCTACCTGCTCCCACAACCAGTATCTTGGGCTCACAGCTACTGACACAGTGCAGGAGAGATCTGAAGCGGACATTGAAGTTGAGGAACGCCACCACACAGCCCAACTTGGCCAGTCCGAACCACACGTGGATGAAGTCTGGCTCGTTCCCCATGAGCAAGGCTACCGTGTCTCCCTTCTTCAGAGCCTCGTGCTGCAGGAAGACCTGAGCTATCCTGTTACTCCTCCGGTCCACATCCCGGTAGGTGTGAATGGTCCCTTCGTAGATGAGGAATGGTTTGTGGGGCTGCTTCTCTGCCAGCTTCACAAACTTGTCCAGGACGGTGACAACCCTCCCTTGCAGCCGGTACATCTCCACTCTCAGCCCATAGGTGAACACTTTGAGCAGGTACCTCAGGTCGGCCCAGAAGTAGGGGAAGAGGAGTTTCTGGATGAAGTGCAAGGAAAGAATCCCGACGGCAGCCCCCGGCACCCAGGAGGGCGGCACTGGGAGCGGGTAAAGGTCGTCCCAGCCACGCATCTCCCCGCAGCCGGGCCGCTGGGCACTCGGCCCGACAGGGCGCGGAGGCGAAGGCCGGCACGGGCTGAGGCTCTTCCCGCCCTCTCCTCCTCCACAGAGCGACGCGCGGACCAACACCGCTCAGGAGCAAGGGAGACGGGAGACAGGGAGCTCCGACGGCGCCCGACGCCCGCCTCAGCCCCGGCACGGCACGGCCGGAGCCCCCGCCCGCCTCAGCCTCGCCGCACCTGCGGACGGCCCGGCGGGAGCGGGGCGGGAGCGCTGCGCTCCCCGCGCACGGCAGAGGCTGAGGCCGGACACCTTCTCCCCCCTCGGACCCGGGACTCACGGACAGCGCCGGGCTGCTGCTGCCGCTCCCTGAGCCGGTTGCATAAGGCGCGATCTCCCGCTCACCCCCGCCCGGCGGCCGCAGTCCGGGGTTGACTCCCGGCGAAGGCGGCGACGGCCGAGCGTAGGAAGCCTCGCCCCGGGCCGAGGCGGCGGCTCAGCGAGATCCGGGCGCGGTCCCGGGGGGGCGGTGGGAGGCGCTGGGGGCAGGTGGCTCCCGCCGGCCGGTCCCGCCCCGCGGAGTCGGGGACCCGCTGGTCCCCGGGGCTCGGCCCCGCCCGCAGGCTTGGCCCCAAAGCTGTGGAGGAGAGCAGACACTTAAGAGTTGAGTGGTATTCCCAACTCTCTCTAGTACTGTTTTTTTTTCTGTTTTACCACTAAGATCGAGGAGGTTAAGAATGTACAGACACACTGTTATATGAACACTGACTGGACATGCACTGAAAACAAATTCAAGCAAAACTAGTGCAAAACTAGATTATGAATAGATTTAATGCCTCTTTAAGCGCAATACTCTCAGTAGGCTAACAGCTTTTTATTGATACTGCAGTGTTCCTTAATTGGAAAGTGCAGTGGATGTGTATGTTCTGTCCTAGCTAGGTACATTTACAGGAAAACAGAAATACTTAGGTTTTCAGCTGGTGATAATCACTTCTTCCAGAAAGACATTCTGTGAGACTACAGAGTTCTAGCTTACTTTTCTTAGGTGGAGATAGCTCAAAGGGCCAGTATTTCAAATGTTTTAAAAGTAACTAATAGGTAGAGTAAATGCTGCATTAACATGTGCTTAACAAACAAAAACTCACTGTAGCTATTTGATTGACTGGAGTTTGGTTGTTAACTGCTGCAGAAATACGCATAAATAATGAATAAAGGGAAAGGCCGTGACTCCTTAGGATGATGCATACTTATGTGTTGATTTGAAGGAAGATACAGGTTGAAAGATACTCTCGTTTTCAAAGATTGCTTTGAAGAAGGCAGAAAGAAAGCAGAAGGCAAGGCAGGTCAGGTCAATGAAACACTCTGGGCGTGTGGATGAGAGCGAGAGGAAAAGTGATAGGTAATTGATAGAGCACAAAAGTAAGATAAATACAGAATGGCCTGTGGGTGAAAGAAATGTATTTTAAATATACTGTGCTGTGACCTAAAAATCAGCCAGGCAACATTGCATTTACTAAAGTATCTTATGAATAGTATGTCACCAAAGTCATGTCACAAGAAGAGAGAGGAAGAATTTTGTGGGTTAGATGTTATCAGTGCCTCCAATCCCCAAGAGCTGAAATGATGACCAAGATCTTAACATAAAGACTCTGGTATTCTGAACTACGTAGTCTCAAAGCAAAATTGTGGGTTTGTGATCTATGAATTGTCCCTTTTCCTGTTAATTCTACAGAGAAATTATATCAATCCTCTGTTCAGTATCCGAGTGTCTTGTAAACACCAGCAATAACTTACAACTTGTATCCTCCTGAAGGGAGAGAGGACAATTCTCTAATGCAGGAGTTGTTTTCCAATAACCTTCTGGTCTGTTATAAAAATGGGTAAGGCAAGCCAAGAAATATCAATAGGCAATGGAAAAGTCACATAACTCAGGTGAAGCCGTGCTGGAGTTGGATTCAAACCCTGCCTGTGCCAGAATGCCCCGGGGATATTGGATTAATCTCTTGCAGTGTCCCCAAACTGGGTTATTTAGTCAAGCCATATGCCTAACCTTACACCTTAAGGCTCTCTTACACCCTTGGTTTGATGGTTACACAAGCAACTATAGATTATGACATAAGGATCTGCTGTTTCTATTCTAGGCTAAGTGAAATGGTAGCTGATCTAGCATCTAAAGTTAGGAGGTGGGTAAGAAATTTGATAAGTTCACCTTCAATATTTTTCCTCTCTACACTTTCAGTTCTTAATCCAATGGAAACACATGCACATTTGTTAATTTTTTTTTAAGTAAACAGCACAGAATTTGAATAATTTCACAAAGAAATTAATTTTTTTCTTGTTAACTAGTTAATATCAGCAGTGAAGATGCAATTATCTGCATGCATGGGTTGTTGATTGTAACATACAAACAGTTAAGAGAACATGAGTTGCCATACGCGTTGAGTAAGTTGCTGGGGAAAAACAGTCGTCTCGGAAAAAATGTATGTTATTATGAGAATAAAATTACCAACATATCACGTACCTGCAAGTGATACATCCATATTGTGAAGAAACCTTAATTAAAACTATTGCAAAGGTTAACTCAAAAAAACCTCTAGAAAGTTCTCATATTTTAAATGTAGTGATATTTATTTTAAAGTAAATAAAACCCCAAAAGTATGGCAAGAAATTACCTGTTCATCAGCTTCTTGTTAAATGTCATGAGCTGGAATCTAATTTACTTTTGACATTATGTAGGACCCATAAACTCATACCACAGAAAAACCACTGAGCTCTGAATTATTTAGTATGCTGTAATTATTCTGCTCAATTTCACTTCAACAGAAAACATTTTGATGCCTGAGAGTATGCTATGACCCAATAGTGAAATACAAAGGACTTTCATTTTCTACTGGTGGAACTCATATGTGAGAAGCTGGGTTTGTTTGGTTGGTTGGCTTTTTTTGTGGTTAAAGATAAAGCATTTCCCTGTAACAAAATCTCAATATTGCAAGAAAATATGCATTGATGCTTCTGTAGCATAAAAACCCTGTAGTTTTGATGTTACTATCTTGGCACATTATGCCTTTTAATATCCAGATAACACAATATGGTGCTGCACATTTATTTTTATTAACTCTGAACCTGGCAAATATGCCTAAGAGAATTTGCTTGGCTATTTTAATGACATAAGTATCAATTTGTGGGGGACAGAAAAGTTGTTTTAGATAAAGTATTTTAGATTTATGGAGTTTTTGAGTCCCCCCAGGGAAAATAGTAGCATAAATTCTGAAGTGTCATCTATTTTCTAATTTCCTCTTAATGTAATTTTAAAGTAGTGACTTTTCTTCATCTGGAATAGAAGTTTTGAAATTTACAGCAGAAAGAGATTAAATAGAAATGCCTATTATGACTTAAAAATAGATTCCTGGCTTTTCAGAGTGTCAGAATACTGTAATATGGAAGAGGAAGAAAACAGCGTCATATTCTGAATATTGCCTTGTAGATTGTCCACCACTGTTGAATTCTTCCTTTTTTATATTCTAAAATAAACATATCAAAAATATATATATTCTGTTTTAAAATATAATCCAGAAGATTAAATAAAAAGTAAAAATACCTTGAAAATGTGATTTCCAAATCTTCACATCTCACTCTTCAATTCCATTCCCATTAAAGTAAAACAATAGTATCTAAGTAATTGTGTCTATTAATTTCCAGAGGTTAGCTGTAAAACATATCTCTAGCAAAGGCTAAATTCTTAAACCTAAAATTAAACAAGTAATAAGCAAACCATAAATTGATGTCTGAGTGGCCAGTAAGCGAGTCATAATGCTGAAAAAGTCACACAAAACTAACTTTTGACTAATAATGTCGCATGGGAATTTGGAGAATCAAGGGTGTAGTCATACTACAGTTATTACAGAGACTTGAGGAGGTAAAGTCCAAAGTTGTTGTCATGGCACAGACCAGACATTATGGAAGTTTTTCATCCCAGGAAAGCATTTAGGAATCAAATCCATAGGAAATTAAAATTAATTTTTATCATGTCTTAGAATGCTTGTTTATTCTGTATTTGTGTGAGGACATTCATTTGAAATACTTCCATTATATAAAGTGTCTTGTCTCAAGTCATTCACTACAGCATGTCAACAGGCTTGTGTCAACCTTTCAAAGATGTAGAGAAATACCATCTCAGGTAGATGAAATTTTAATAGAAAGATTTACTATTCATGAGTTAGATCATTAACATCCGTCTCTCCCCCATTTTATTTTTAATTTTAGGTAGCTTTGAATAGGCTCTAAAGGTAAATTTGTTGTTTTGCCTGAATTCATGAAAATGTGTTTGTACCATTGCCATATGCACTAGTACCCCAATAAAATTTAGCTACAAGCTTCAAAAGAAGCATACTGAAATATTCAAATTTTCTCACTCCTAGAACAACTTAGTGGACTGCTGATGGAAGGAGTTCACAACAGTGAGTCTTTTGGTCCAGAAACGATAGAGCTGGGGTTCAGTTCCACCATCCAGAAGTGATCTGAATTAACCAAGCTACCAGTTTATACATTTGAGACAGAACAATTATACAGAAGGATTTCATACTGTAGGGTGATAGTCTCAAACCAGTGGTTTTGATCTTACGCATTCCACAGCTCTTGCCTTGCTTATCAGGCATAGGACACAGCACTGACCTGTCAAAGGGATGCATACGTTATATGGCTCTTAAGAATAGGTAATCATTGATACAGAAAGATGAAATAAGAGCCAGAGGAACATCAGAATCTGAATACAAGTCCTTTATGAAGGATATGTTGGTGCTGTCTCAGGTGTAAGGTAAACAAGAAGACTTGAAAGCATGGGGAAACTTCAGACAGGTCATGAACTGAATGGAGAAGGAAACAGACTTCTCAGTATGAAGTGCCACGATTTTCACATTCTTTAAATAGATACTTTGTTGATCACTAGTTGAACTTGACTTGTATTGAAAAAACCTAAACATTTTTTGAAAGTTCTACACCTTAATATTTTTGTTATTCTTATAATTGTTCTAGACTACCACTGCAGAGCACAGCATCCCAATTCAGTTTTCAAGAGATAGCAAATAACAAAAGCATACTTTTATACAATCTTACCTGGCTTGGATTAGGATACCATAAGAGTCTAGAAGAAATCTTCCAGTGCTTGTCAGGGAAATTTTCTGGCATGTTGGCCTGTGTCAAAATAGCATGGGGCAGATGAGGCATGAAAATCATGAGCAAAACTTCAACTATCTGTAACTGTCTCTAAGAAATCATGTATGAGCTAGATGCCGACCATTTCCATTATTTGCTTCCGCTTTGTGGGTATGTGCTAGAGAGACAAATTTTAATTTAAAGGAAACTTTTTAAAATAAGCATCTTTCAGATCAGGGTGTTTTCAGTAAGTACCAGTTGGAAGTATTCAGTCTTTTCATTATGCTGAATTTCTAGGTGAAAGGGCTGCTGTACTCATCTTTCAAAGGATTAGAACAGGGTGTTTGCCTTCTGTGCCTTCAGGCAAGCATAAGATAATTTTCAACTTGCCTCTGCTTTCTGAGCTTTCATGTTTTCAACACAGTTGAACAGTACGCCAGAGAACATCTGCCCCTGTTTTGTGCTTTCATTGTTTCGTGCTTTGATTATGTTAGAATTTTTATCTGATGACCGTGACAATAGTATTATCAATGTGAGCTGGTATAACAGCTCATTCCTGTGACCTCTTCTTGCTAGAAGTACTTCCCTGTATTTGTACTACCATTTCTGACACTGTATGTTTTAAGAACTTAGTTCTTCTCTATGGAACATTTTCAGAAATTCTTTGCCATCTGGTATAACTGGGCTATATGCTAAAGTACTGACTTCTTTAAATTCAGTAGCAAAAACTTTCACTCATTTTCTTAGCTTTCTTCTCACATGTTCCTTTTCTGTGGTATGGAAATGAAGACGGAAAATTACTCTCTTGAAAGCCCAAGAAGCAACTTATAACAGGAGAGGGAGAAAAGAATTTAAGGTACTTAAGAGTTACAGGTACTTGTACTTCTCTGGACAGGTTTCAGCATTACTGAACCCTGAAACCACAGTCATTTTGTGGTGCAAGAGACTCATTCCTCAAGCATCTTCTACGTAAATCCTGTTCAACACGATTGTAAATCAAAATTATCTTATATTAAGTCTGCTGGATTGAGCTACTGTGGTGTTGTGTTAACACAGCTAATAACAGTCTCTGGCACATATGAATTTTGCTTGCTTGAAGCAATGTTTGACATGCTCTTGGTGCTCCCCTTTTTCCCTGGTATTCCCCTTTCCCCCTTCACAAGGCAGCTTACTTTGAGAGATGACAAGAGAAAACCCCCATTTCCTATTCCTGTGGCTCCGTTACACATAGTTAGTGTCACCGAGCAGCAACAGCAGAGCTACTCAACAAGCTGGGGGACAAAACAGGTGCTGAGGATGCCCCCAACACAGGCAGAAGCACCCTCCCTGACCAGAGGGCAGTCTGGCTGCACCTGAATACACTGTGGTCTGGGGTTCTTCAATACAGGGGCTGCCAGCCATCCCAGACAAGGCATGGTAATGGATCAGGTCCAGAATGGGAGATGAGGCCAGAGGCAGGACTAGGGACAGTGATACAACAATGTCCATTCACAGGGCAGGACAACTCAGTTCAGGGCCTGCCCAGCCCTGAACTTAGACTCTTTGGAGCCTTTGGGTGGAGGGGAGAACGTCCCAAGTTATTGCTGGTCAGGGCCATTAGGGCGAATTTACATCACTACCTGTTACTCGATTCTCACAGGTTCTAAGAAGCTGGTGGAGCCTCATATTTTTAGCAGTTTTCTAAAAAGTGTTTCTGGAAAAAAAACATCTTTTATGTTCATTCAAGTAACTTGTCATATGAGATCTGTCAGATTCAATTGCATCGACTGATAAACCTCATGACGCTAACATTTGGGGAACAAATGTAGGAAAACGGTTAACAAGGAACAAATAAGGTGACTCGATCAGATACTTTAATATAATTAACTTTACATTTATGTGATATAGTCACTACTACATGCAAATAAAATATCTTTTGTGTGTGTCATTTTATGGTGTTTGTAAGATTTAAGCCATGAACATTCAGACAAATTGGCCATTTTCTTAGTTTCTAACTGCCTGGGGTGTGTCTGTGTTATTAAGTGGTTATCTTAAAATGAGGAGGTAAGTGTGTAGGTATCTTCAAATACTAGTCTGGCAATAAAAGAAAAAAAGAGCATGGTAACCACAAGGCAAGTATAGGCACTTTTAAAATCAGCATTATGTGAGTAAATAGTTATGCTTTTATTTCTGGAATGGACTTTCTTGCCAAAAACTTCATCTGGATAGAGTTGAATAACTTTTTATATCTATATGAATGATCTTGTTGCAAAACGTTTTCGTGCCAAGGTGTTGAAAAAGAAATTTTTAAGGATATGTCTGGGTGCAGGGGCCATTTTTTTATAAATGACTTGCTGAAATCTACATTAGTAGCCTGTTGTACACTAGTCCATTAACCACCTAATAATAATTGGCCTATTGGCTATTTGCAGCTTCATAGTTGTCTCAATGGTGTTAGCAGACCACCTGCAGCATGAGCGTTAGTGGTCAGTGATGTACTAATAAATGTCAAGATAATCCCCTTTTGTCTTCTCTCCACTAGAATACTGTTTGCTCAGGCACCACTGTGTCAACAGCTTTGGAAATGGCTTTAACGTAAGGTAGTGAGCTCTACTTTCCACTGAAAGCAAAAGGAATTCTGGAAGATTTCTCCAGGTCAGCTGATCGTGGAATGATGTACAAAAATGACCAGCCAGAATTGTCTCACTGGAATAATTTTTTGTTAGTATGTCTTCCTACGTTTCTGTCTGTCTGCAAACCACAATAACCGAAAACTAACAGCCTGGGGAAACCAGCTTACAAGTTGCTTTTGCAATTGCTACATTATGTCAAGGCAGGAAAGTTTTTTGCCTGACTAGCTTGTGTAATAATCAAAGCAAACAACTGCCTAGTTGGAGCGAGAGAAAACACAAACTGCGGAAGAGTTTCACTTTGGTGATGGCAGTGACTACAGCTGTCTGTCTAGACAGCACAGGCTCAGGCATGAGCAATAAGTCTCTTCTATCATGCATTCTTTTCTGTTAGTAGTTCAATGGAGACCCCTCACCTGTTAAAACAGCAACAGCTTGGGGTGGGGGGGCGGGGGTGTTAACTTTTTTCTCTTTTTTTCTTTTTTTTTTCTTTTTTTTTTTTCAGACATTTTCTGACAGTGGGGGAAAGAAAGAGTGAAGATAAACAAGGGGGAAGGAGCAGTAGAGAGGCCAATGACGTGCTGCACATCTTGTCCCCTTTCCTGTGCCCTATCCCTCAGCATTACTTTGCTTTCCAAAGGTTGTGAGAACTCAAGGAAGGGCAGTGGTGGAAAGGAGAGGTAAACCATGTCATAGTTACACCATAAGGCTTGAGAGGTATTCCAACTTTCATACTGACTACTTGTTTTCCTGAAATTAAAGTTCAGAAGTCTTTATATATATATATGCCTATATATTTCAGAAATAAAGTATTTGTTTGCATCAATTTTTCTGCAGGGCTTTAAAGCCTTATTATTCATTTTGGGCTCTTACCTTGCAATGTGAAAAAGCTTGTGTCTGGGAGTTGCTAAAAACACTTTTCTAAAGGAGTTTTGATTGTACTCACTATTTGGTTAGTCCATCTTTCTTTGTGTTTATTTAATAACAAAATTGTTTAATTTGTGTGCTTTGCAAATACCATATTCACAAACTAGTGGTTAGAGAAGTATTTTGAGAAAGGTTTCCATAGTAATTTTTAGTAAAAATTCGAGAATCATCTCCTTGAAGTTTCAAAACCAGAAAAATTATGTGTGAGGTATCTCTAAATATAACCTAGGTAAAGGATCGGCCATTTAACAGGCTTCTCTAGTAAGGGTTCCACGATGAACAGTTCGGTTATTTTTTGAACTCTTTTTCAACCCAGAGTGTATTTTTCTAGTATTGTTGGTTGAAATTGCTAAATACTGCCACATGTGTAGAAGAGCCATTTGACAGGTCTGGCAGAAGGTAATATAAAGACTTATTGCTAAATAAAATTATTTTCACTTTCTCCTCCCAACAGGCAGACTCCAGATGTTCATTTACTGTCTCTAACACTCAGAAGCAGAATAAGCCACATATCGTCATCCCTGTCATGTTTCTCACAAGCCCCACTGTAAGGCTGCATAGGTGTCTCAGTCTCTGAAGGCCCTTAACCTCTTTGCCACACTGCTGTTGCTCTTCTTTCTGAAAAATATCTCAGGCTTCAAGGCAAACTATAAAATGATTAGGGGGTTTTGTAATGGAAGCGGTACTTGTGTTAAGATTATCTCACTCTGTTCATCTTTACTGTGTCCTTGTCAATACCATATATGTAAAATTTTTGGCTCACTGTGGTGAGACTCTTAGTTTATTGATATTGATATTGATATTGGTGGTTTTTCTCATTATTATTTTCTTGTTCTCCTGATCTTCTTATTGAGGTAAGTAGATCCATGCTATGGTTTTGGCTTTCTTTTTCTTTATGTCCAGAGGTAAAAGCACTGAGATTTTTTGATAAAGATTCCCTTTATTGTAATCTACATAAAATGCGTATGTATTGTCCATATTTATGTGGCAGTGCAGCTGTCCAACTAACAGGAAGTAAAAAGTATTTAGAAAATAAGCTTCTACACAGAGCAAGAGTTTTATATAATCTGTTTGGTACAAGTAAATAACAGTAGTAATTGTCAATGTAGTAAGTTTTGTACTGCTAATCCTTGCAATTCTGTTTATAATTTAAAGTCAGTACTGTAGGATATTATGTGTCATGAAGTAAGAAGCAGCTTATGCTGGAAATTGTTTTACAACATAATCTACATTTCTTCAGCACTTTTATCTCAAAAGCTACAACTGTCACCATATGCAGAAATGTATGAGGCCTAAGACAATACCAAAGACAAAATCAGTATCTATTATTAAATGGGCCCAAAACCTCATATGGCAATTATTATTTTTATAATGGTCAAGGAAAAAAATTAAGTTAGTTAAAAATTAAAAATTAAAAAATTAAATTAGTTATTTTGGAAGAATTTCTAAACTTGATGACAGTGTTGCTTTCAGAAAATGTTTTGGGGAAATTTTTTAATTCCTATGTGGAGGATAAATGAGTATGACAACATACCTGTGCAGTAAAAAAAGTAATAGGAGCCAGGTTGCTATCAGATTTCTGGTATTTAAAAGGCTATGAATCACTTTATAAACACTTTGCTTTACTCATTACACTACATTCCCAGGTGATCTAGTTTAAAAATAACTGTGTATGTAGTTATTTACAATACAGAATGCCAACATGGTTTAATTTAATTATATTCCTCTAAGGCTTTTGAAAGAAATCTTTGGTGAGTTACATTGAATTTGATAAAATTCAAGTAAATACTTCAAGCAAAAACAAAACTCAAGGAAAAACAACAAAAAAAGTTGTTAAAACAAACACTAAAGCAAGCATCATCCAACATTAAACACACTCTCATATTTAAAATATCCCCCTGTTTTTTAATTTTTGAAGTGTGAAGTCCACATACCAAGAAACATGGATCAGTTTGAAACTCATGTTCACCTTTCTCTTTGACTTGAGGAGTTTCAGAATGTTGATATATCTGTAGGACCTCTAAAGATAGTAAAAACATGATTCTTGAATCATAGTAATTCTTGAATCATAGTATTTTGTTAGTAAACTAAAGAAATATCAAACACTTTACTTTGAAAAATCTTTCTTTATGTCTGTTTGGGATTAGCCTATCTGCAATTAAGGAAAGATGATCCCTCATCTTAAAACTTTTTAATCTTTGATTTGTACTATTTCAGTATATTTAGGTACTAACAGGTCAGAATACTTGGACTGAAATTTGCTCACCCCTGTTCCTCTCTGCTGTGTGTGAAGAACATTGATATACTCCCAGCAGCTTCCTTTGGTGTTGACTGTCAAAGTTTAACCATGGTGCACATGGTAAAATGTGCCTTATTGCTACTCTTCAAAACAGCATAGAATTTTTTTTAAACAAGATGCAAAGGAACCCTTTAGGCTTTTTCTTCTCAATATAAATATTTTTTTTCTGCTTCTAAGACACAATTTTTCTTTAAAGCTTTTGAAACCACCTGTATTTGTGCTGCTTCTGACTTAAGATAGCATATTCTGTACAACATGCCAATAGTACCAGAATTCTCGTTTGAATTCTCGTTAACTGTTCTTTTAATTAAAACCCTATTTGTAGAAATCTTTAGAGGAAGTCAAACTTCTCTGACACGTGTAAAAATTTTATAGTTAATCTAGTCCAAGCAAAGAAAACAGAATAACAATTGCTTTTAGGCCTGAGGGAACACTGGCAATGCCAGATAAAATTATCAGTGCCACATAAAACCATTAGAATGTTTTGAAAACAGCATGTAGAATGGGGATTAGAATGCCATGCAACCCTCCAGTTGTCCCTGAACGTTTTAACATTAGCCTGCTTTCTGCCTGTTTGATTACCTTCTTGAGGCTTGGAGCTTCTGCACTGCCCAATACCTCCACAGGTTAAAAACTTCTCAGGTTTCAGGGTGTGCAAAGTTTTCAGGTGCCTGTGCTGCTTAGCTGTCAAGACTCCAGATATTTGTGGCTGGATATTAAGAAACATCGGTATCTTCCAGAGGAATGAATGGGAGGGCTATTTTTTTCTTTTAACGCCTTCCCTACCTTATGTAATATTCTCTCTTTGAGTTGATCTTCCAGGGAACATTTTGAATATTTAACTTGCTTTTCAACTCAAAAAAGAACAGATTTATTCATAGGCAGTGATGGTTCCTGTGCAAGTTAAATCACGTTCAGGGAAAAGTAGAATAATGAATTTATGGTGCTGCACATCAGCCCAAATACAAGGATTCTCTGGAGCCTGCAGGACTGTTCTGTGCATGACACCATCTTGGGCAGGAACACTGATGGTAGGAAATGTAATCAGCTGCTGAGCAGGACAGACTGCAGAACATGATCAGCACTGAGGTGTTATATTGGAAAAAGTGACCAGTGGCAAGAACAAGCTCTAAATCTTAAAAGTATAAATTTTAAAAGTTTCTTGAGAACAAATGGCAAGACATGTCTTTGCCAAATAGTTTGCTTACATTCAAATAATGTCTATCTCATTCTGTCCTTCTGATGCATAAGCTTAACACAAGGCAGCATTAAGGTGACAGACTGAATCACTTGTGGTATGTATAGACAGTTATGTAAATACTGCTGTGGTTCATATATTCAGATGTTAACAAACTTACTTCTGAACTTCTTTCCAGAGGTGATTTTTTGTGCTCCTGGCATGGAAAAAGCATGTAAGTATCACCCTCCTTCTTCAGATCTCAAAAAAAGAGTCGGCACTATTAGCAAATAAAAGCCCTGATATCCTTGCTCCTAAAAGGCTTCCAGCCTTTGAACAGAGAAATTAATGCCCTCCCGATTTATTGCTGAAATTGTTCATGTGTGAAAGATTTTTTTGTCTTTTATGGGACTTTTTTCCTATTGCTAGAAACATTGTGGCCTGCATAAGAAATATTCAGTCCCTCAGTTTCTTTAAGGGTTTTCTTACTTGAGAGGGCACTGTTGTTTCACACACATCTGTGACACGGGCTACTAAACTATATATTTAAAAGCTTCTCAGTACTAAAAATTCTTATTATAATATTATACATTAATTCCTGTAATGGTGATTTGTCTCTGGTTTAAACACTAAGTTTCAACTATTGTAATTTGTTTAAGGCTTCTGTACCATCCATGACAGAATTTCATTGTGAAAATAAGTTTCTTAAGTAATATAATTTTCAAAATTGAATGCATGTCTTCCTCCAAAACAAAAGCAAAGTCATCTATATAGGAATTTGAAATAACAAATGAAGATATGTTACTGATACTGTTTTGAACGGGATGTTTGCTGATACCAAGAAAGAAACAATGCAAAAAAACCAGACAAGATGCCAAAGTCTGATACCATTATGGAAAGTACCAAAGGAGAAGGAGAAAACATGAAAGAAAGATTAACACTGGGAGGTGACTGAAGCCTTTGAACTGTGAAGCAGATGAAAGTGTGTGGAAAAATACCCGACTCTGCCATCTGTTTCTATTCTTACCACAATAACCTTACATATCTTGAGTTTTGACAGGTCACCTAGACCTTATTGCTGCATACAGAGGAGATTACTTTTAGTCCTGAGATAAAATTCCTCCTGTTTTTGAACAAAAATACAAAGCATAGGGTGTGGAGAGGCCATCTAGTATGTCTTCACTGCAAAAGAAATTCAACAGTAAATAAAGTATACCTGATATTTATTTCACCAACACATACGGCTTGTGAGAACAACAAATGCAACCAATCCCTGTGCCCTGAGTGAAGGTACATGGTTTCCTGTGAATGCTGATCATGGCTGGATGACTGCTTTTTTTGAAGTACAGTAAAATGTTCTCAAGTAACTCCATAACAAGCTATACAGTTGCTAGAAGCTTAGGGCACATCTGAGATAAATTTTTTAAAACAACTTCCAACAACATTTATTTCACAACCTCCTCAGCAGTCTAAAAGTTCCTATTGAAAGTGTTTCAAAATGCTCAGCTCTCTTTACCTTCAAAGTATTGTTTGGTCCACTGTTCAGGCATTGAGAGCTCTTCACCCAGAGATACTTCTATGCTGAAGCAGGCTCTGCTGCTTACAAAAATGTGTGTTCGTTCTCTGCCTTTGCAGGCCCAAGGGAGAGTGAAGGGAAACCCATGTGCGAATGAAGTCCTTTTTGAGGACTTTTACATCACTGTTGTCTGTACATCTGATTTAGGTGCAACTCAAAGCACTCAGGTTTGAAAACTTTATCACTAGTAGGAAGAGATTGGCAGAGGCAGCTGCCATGCTTAATTAGGTGGGTGGTATGTACTGCTGCTGCTAGCGGTAATTAAAATTACCTGTAAGCATTTTTGGTTGTATTTCATGGAGGAATGCAAACATAGCTGAATTCCTCTCTGTGCTCTACACTACTCTGGAAGCTCTTAGACTTGAGGAAAGAACCAGGTTATGTGCAGGTCAAATCATCTTGGCCATTGTGCTTCATTCCCAGGGTAACCTCAGTGGGAGCTTGCTTTATGCAGCCTACTGGAGAATAAACAGCCTTGGTTTGCATGTGCTGACTTTGTAAGTTATGTCCTTTGATTTGATCAGTCTAGCCAATGCAGTCTTCTCTTTACAAAGTTGCTGATTAGGTATTTTCCTCTTGTGTAGGTACAATTTCTTCCTTATCACATTTAGTTCCTCACATGTTTTTTATCTTACTGATTCCCTAGTTTATCAAGACATTTGTACTGATAGCGAAAAAAGTACTGGTGCCTTAAAAAACATACTGGGTAGCTCCACCATTGATGGAGAGGAATTTATTAGCATATCTTTTGTTCCTTAAACTAGAAATAAAATTACAATTTTGAACTGAACTGTAAGCAAAAGAGATGTAATTTCTTTTCTAAGGCATTTTGAAAACATTAACTCTTAGGTGGAGTGAGGAGGGACATAATTTGCTCTTCACATGTGCAAATTAATAAGTTACTGGCTTTTAATTGTGAAACCAGGAGCAGAATGGTTGTCTTGTGCTCTTCTTTATTTTAACTTTTTCTGAAGACTGAATGTTGGAAAAGAATTGACTATAGAGAGGAAAGGGATGAGGAAGAATGGAGACAGTAATGAGCAGACAGTGTACTGTAATATATCTTCATAGTGAGAATAAAGCCAGATCAGTGACCAGACTTTTCTCTGAGCTTCCTGAAGCTCTTTAACATTATCCTTATTATTAGAAAATAATTATGTCCTGGCCCGCATTAGGAGGAGCGTTGCCAGCAGGCTAAGGGAGGTTCTTCTTCCCCTTTCCTCAGCACTGTTGATGTCACACCCGTAATGCTGAGTCTAGTTGTGAGCACATGGAGAGTGTTTTGGGTACTGGGGAGAGTTCAGGCCAACATGAAGATCTTTATGGATGTTTATTTCCTATGAGGAAAAGCTGAATGAGCTGGGACTATTTAGTCTGGACAAGAAAAACTCAAGGGGAATCACCTCACTCTGTACAAATACCTGAAGGCATTGTGTACAGAAGGTGGAGCTATGATATTATCAGTAGTGCCCAGTGACAGGACAAGAGGCAATGGGCACATACTGAAGCACAGGAGGTTCCGCCTGAACATTAATATGTTAACATTAACAATAACAAGATCAGGAAAATGTTGGGATTTTTTAATCTGAGGGTAACCAAACACTGGTGCAGGTTGCTCAGAGTGGTGTTGAATCTCCCACTCTGGAGATGATCAAAAGCCATCTGGGTAGCTAGCTCCAGGTGTTTCTGCTGGACTTGAGGGGTTGGACCAGAAGACATCCAGAGCCTTCCAACCTCAACCATTCTGTGATTAAAAATCAGGCTGCTGCTGTTTTATAGAATTCTGTGCATGAAGTACTAGAGAAGGCAGGCAGTATGAGTAATGTTCAGAAATGCTACCACCTTGTGGTGACTGAAATTGACTGAACATCCCGATACTCCTGAGGGTGAAACTCAGCTACTTACCCACATGGTCTGTCATTACACATAGCGTCCACACGCCTTCTGAAACAAGCTTTCAAAGTGCTGTCGTGGTTCCTTAGTACTACTGAGGTAATTTCTTTCAGTAGATTAGTTTGTTTTAGTTTAATTAATTTGCAAGAAGTAATTAGAAAAGCAGCTGCATTATGCTCTTATTCATATGGTTTGCATAGTCCTGCAGGGAACAGGAAGCTGGACTCAGTGATCCTTATGGGTCCCTTCCAACTTAAAATATTCTATTCTATGACTCTGTTCTATGATTCTATTCTATAATAAATGATCTATGGCTCAGTGGCATATAATTTTTTTTTTTTAAATTAAAATAAAGGATGTTTTGAAGGGCTCTATGACCCTCAGAAACACCCTCAAATCAGAGTAAAAAGATTCTTTGCTGTGAAGGGCTTACAACTGATGTACACATTTCAAGGTTATATGATAACCTGAATTTAGTGACTTGGTAGCAGTCTATGTCTTTTATAATGTTTGGTAAGGACTGACTATCACCCCCTGGCACCAACTCTTATGTCTTTATCTGGCCATATAATCCCTCTCCGTAACTGGGGAGATTTTCTTTGTTTCATTAGAAAAGTTACATGAAAATTATATGTTACAAAAAATTTATCCAGTTTGGGGTTCTTTATTACAGTGTATAGAAAACTATGCCAAAATCTTCTAATATTATAGCATGCTTGGGAAATAGCTAACCACACACCTCTGCAAAATGGGCTCCACATAAGACAAGAACTATCTTAATACAATACCTATTTTATCTGTCCAGACAAAAGATCATGTGAATTCAGGGAAATACACAGTAGAATATACAGCAGACAGGTTTCCCCTCACATAACTGCGGAGTTGTTTAATTTTTAAATTTAATCAGATATGTGCAGTGAAGGAGAGTACATCCAGCAGATGTGCTAATGTTATATTCTCTGATCTGCTTCTTCCTGCAAAACTTTATAGCACCTTTTAACAGGGCCTAGGTGTTGACTTCCAGAAACAGCTGGAACTTACAGTCATTTCAGCCTAGTTTTCATGAGAACTCTCTTTCAGCAATATAGCAACTGGTAAGTAAAGGAAGAAATAATGTGCCAGAAGTGAAGTGTTATATATATGTGTTTTAATTCGTGCTTATAAGGTTTATATCTGTCTAATATTAAACGTCTGTATGGGATATGAATGCTTAAAAATCCAAAACTACAGGGAGACTGCATGTTACTGAGAAACAGTTCCAGGAAGGGTAAAGGAATGTACCCCAAGCTAAAGATTTCCGAGAAACCCATTATCATATCTGCAGAACCAGCTTAGCAGAAGATGGGCCATCACGGGGAAATCATCCGGCCATTAACACCACGATAAGATATCGGCGACATATCAGGACCATCAATCTGTTCCTGGGAGGATACGTGATTCCATCAAAACCCCATCTCCTCATCGGAAGGACATTGTTCCTTGCTGGAATCACTAAAGAAACCAAATTAAATATCTTTGGACTCTGGACTCTGAATACAAAGTCGCCTTCGGCAAAATAAACTGTATAAAAACCCACTGCTCCGGGACCATGGTGTGAACAGAGCTTCACTGACACCCTGTCAGGTTGCTTGTCACCCAGTATCCGATCCCGGGCTCGGTACTGTTTTTTTCTGCATTGTGGCTTTTAATGCTTTTTATCCTAAAACTCTGCCAAATTTTCTATCAATAAATTTGTTCCAATTTTTATTATAGGAATCGGCTCATTTCATTTATAACATGAAGGATTCTTGCAAACAGTTTATCTGTGTTAATTCTGGTGTAAGTTGTGGAAAATAATGACCACTAAATGCTACAACTGTATTTTGACACTGAATGTTTATTTTCCACAAAAAAAAAAAAAAATTGATACTGAGCATCACATAAAATGTTGTAATTAAATATTACATCATATAATTAACAAACATTGAACTGTAGTCTATATGCAGTGCTTGTGCAGTATTTTGGTTATGTTTCTGACTGCCTGTTTTGTATTTTATTAGTGCCTAGAACATTATTAATCTAATAATTTTTGCAGTTTAAAAGCAGAATCAGTATTATGATCTAAAGGAGTAAAATATTCAGCTAACTTAAGACACTGGTGGCCTAGACAAAAATAATTAGTATCAGTGAGAAATGTAAAACAATGCTGTGTAAGCAATTGCTGTACAGCAGTTTTTCAAGTGCCAATTCATGAGCAAGTTGGTCAGCACACAATAGCCAGTGTCTGTGAGCAGAAGTGGATATAAAATAATCTCATTTAAAACGTGGCTTACCTTAAGGGAAAAGTTCAAAACAGAATGTTCTCAGGCATTGTAACCACTTTTACAATGTTTTAAATGTAGCAAACACTTTCTTTTGTTCTCATGCTGAAACAGGCCACAGTTTAGCTCTTATTTGTATTTCCTTCTTGATGTGTAACATGCTTGATTTCCTCTTCACACTGCTACTCCCATCTCCACAATTCCCAGATCATTTAGGTTTTGGCTCCTGAGCTCAGTCTGCTATTAAGTTTGCCAGTTCATTCTCTCATTTGGCAACACTTGTGACACAAAGCACACTTAGACGACTCAGCCATTTCACACAGACGCTGAGTAGCTGCCAGATGGTAATAGCATTCCATCATCACCAAGCAAGACTGCTTCAAATTGAATAGCTAGCAGGAGTATTTCTTGGTAACTACCTAAAAACTTGCAATAATAAGATAAAAAGTTTAGTAAACAGCTATTAATTATTTCAAATGTTTGTATTATGAATACAGGTTCCTGAGATTTTTAATTTAAATGAAAACAGAAAATTATTTCCTGGATGTTACATTAATAAAACCAGGCTTTTCTACACAGAAATACAAGTTTGGGGGGGAAAAGACCAACCAAAAGACCCAAAACAAATACAAGAACTCCTCAACATAACAGAGCAGAAGTAATGCAAAAAATAAGTAACTCCTTGCATATTCTTAGAAACGTCTTCCTAATGTCTTTCTGCAAACAAGAAATTAAGTTAGCCAAAATCAAGTAAAAAATACTGTCTTGGAGCCACAGGAAATGCGAGTTCTTTGCATCGTTGTCGCTGGGCCTCTGCGTTTCTTCTAGAGTCAAGTCAGAGGTTAAGAACAATTACTCTCAGCGTGTCTGTTTTTCACAAACCCAATCAACCACGGTTGCAAGTCATATTAGAAAGAGCCTACATATGGACTGCTGGAAACCTTTCAAGACCGGGTTTATCTTATAGCCACTTTTGCATGAGAATTTCTTTTTTTTTGTTGTTTGTCTCTTTTGATTAGGATGAATATTTCCTCAAGACATCTTTCCACCAACCATCCCCTACCCCCAGGAGGGACTTCAATTTTTGTCCACTCAAAAAGTTCTATTTTGATATTTTTTAAAAATTTATTTTACCTCCTTTAAAAGGAATTTAAACATGTGCNTACTTCAGGTGTATAAAAAGGGCGTTTTAAAGGCCACAGGCGTGCTCTTGGCTGAGCGCCAAAAGCACCCAGCGCTGTGACTTTTGCTTTATTATCTTTGCCCCTTATTATCCTTTATTAAAACTTTTAAATCTTAACAGGAGAGTGAACTTCGTTTTTCACACAAATATTCATTAACTAATACTGATAGAATGCATGGTAGTAAGATTCCTTCGATTAGTCCCCGCGCCGTCTTTCGGACATAGCAATAAACCCTGGGATACGGGAATCGCCCGGCAATCCTTGCCGTGGGAAAGGGAATCGGTGTGATCGGCGGTCCCCGTGATGGCATCGCTCCGCCAAGCTCCAGGTAAGAGCGGCCGGTCCTCCCGCACCGCGGGACTGCGGCTCCTGGGATAACGCTGCGGCACCGGACAAAAAACACTTCCCCACTCTCTACGTGCGCCTTCCGAGGGACTTCAACCCCTCCCCCCGCCTCCCCCGCAGGAACGTCACCAAATCTGGACAAAATGCTGCCCCAACGGAGGGGCTCGAGTCCACCCTTAGGACTGATACTGGATCTACTCAGGATCAACACGCACCCTTTGGCTCCTCCCTGCTTCGAAGACGCCGGGTGAAGCGGGGACTGTCGGGTGGCTCCAGTCACCCCGCTTGGCTCCCTGCACACCCCACACCCCTCCAGTTTGACCAGATCCTCTCACTGGCAGGTTTTCCATAGCGCATTCCCACACCTCTCGCCTCTTGGAGCGTTTTTGGTCGTGGTGCAGCGACACGAGGATGGCTCGAGCTGTCACACGCATTCCAATGCTGGTGTTTGGTCTGGGGTCTCTCCGTGTCCACTGGCTCCTCCAGAGTCTCAGGATGATCTTCCCCTCATGCCCACCCCGTTAGACGCAGAGTCCTCCCCCATTCCCAGCTGGCTTCCTGCCATCCAGGGCACAGCCTGCGGCTGGCACCGGCAGCTTGCACACCGAGCTACCTGCACTGGGGCTGTTCGTCTCAACCCACAGTGGGCAGGCTCTGCTTGCATACCGACACACACAGCAAAAAGGGGATTTATTAAGCATCACAATGTAACCAGCTATTTACTACAAGGACAGTAAAAAACCACTTGTAACCAAACCACAATTCCTGTGCAATTCCTGTCCGTGTTGGCAGGCCAGGGCTACATTTCTGAAAATATATGAGAAATAAATCACAACAAGCTCCATCCAAATGAAGCAAAGCAGCGTAAATATGAATTAATTAGTATGAAGGGCCAACAAAGGCTACCCTGAAGTCTCCACTTGTCCTCATGAGAAGAAATACTTGGATAGAGCTACCTTCTTCCACCATTCCTCTTAAAAATACATTAATTGCTTTTGTTTGGAAATACGTGAAGGATTTTTTACTGAAAGCAGCTGAAAAGAGTCAGGAGAAGGGGAAGAAAAGAGCCCTGTGGTCTGCACAGACAAGTGTGGGCACAGGCGCCCTCGGCCTGCTGTGTGTCCTCAAAGGATTTCGATGGTGAGGGTGGTGTGTGCTACCCGGGCGCGGGGGTGGGTCAGTCAGCACGGTTGGTCGCCGCTTCCTCGTGTCCTGTTTTAGGGAGCCTGGGATGCTCCCCAGTGATGGAGCCGTGTGACGCTGGTCAGCTGGCCTCAGGAGGGAGGGCTGTGCGGGAAGCGCTCTGATGTTGGCATCCCCGGCTCGCAGCCCCCGTGGCAGGCTGGCCATCCAGCTGGGAAACACCAGAGGGCAGCCTTGCCTGTGCCGGAGCGCGCCTCGGGGGACAGCGCGCCGGTGTCCGCATGGCCAGCCTTGTGCGGGGCCCCAGCGCCCTGCACTGCGATCTGTTCTCATCGGGCACGGGAAAAGAAAGGCAGTGTAGAATTCAACAGTCCTGTTTTGTTTAGGAACTGCAGTCCGTTGGTAGGGTGGGAGGTTATTTTTATTCGTTTTAATTGATCCTTGTGTTTTCAAGGTTTAGCCTTGTCTGCCCTGGCAGGGTATGCAGGACAGATGACAGAGAGTTTACAGATTCAACTTCTTGTGAGTTGTACAGCTCTATTGTGTGCATATGAGTATGTTTCTTGGGTTTTTATTGCAAGGATTGACGTTGCTTGCTATGTCTGCTTAAACACTTTATTTACTATATGTATTTATATATAAACATAAACTACATTTATTTATGTAGTTCTTTACCATGTGAGCAGTGGAAGAGGGTGTTTGTGATGAGCCAGTCACAAGACGACATGTCATTTTACTCCTTCCACAGGATAGATTTTTTTTTATGCTGTGGCATTTTTTGAGAGATGTGTTTTGAAGAGATTCAGATTTCAGTCAAAAAGTGAGTTGGGCGAGATATTCCCAAAAGAAAGGTTTAGGATCATGACCACAGTCAAGGCTAAGGCTAAGAAATAACCATGTGAGGCTGCAGGACCAGGTTGTATGTTAACCAGAACCTAAACTTACAGATCCACTGCAACAGTCATTGTGCCATCACTGCCTTAGTTGCCTGCACAATGCAATGGGAAATCGAATGTAAAACTCTAAAACCAAAAATAACAAAAATTCTAAAAGGAACAAATCTTGCTGAATCCCTTTGTATGAAAAAGGTATGCATATATTTATATACATCCATTAAAAATACTTAACCTCAAGAAGTCTTTGATTTTTCTTTTGGATTAATTGAATGTGCAGAGCTGTCTATTGATACCATTACGTTCTCCATCTCTAAAATACAGTTATACTCTGACTGAGGTTTTTGTTACGTTACTCCATTGGGACGGATGTCTGGCCAGCTGCATTGCTCAGGAGAGATGCCACTGGACTGCTTGGAAATAAGTAATTGGAAGTAAGACAGAAACAAAGAGCAGCAATGCCATCAACTCTTGGAATGTGTGCTGCCACGGGGGCTTGGAAAAGAGATAGGCTTGTTCAGATTTTTAAAGGCAGTGAAAAGTCTTACCACTGGTAACTTGCACTGCCAAGTACATCACCTCTGAAGATGCACTCTGAGGGGAAGCACTACTTTGCAACTACTTTGAATGAGACACATTTCTGGTTTTGAAAATTTCTTTCCCAACTAAAGTCAGAATTATATATTGTAGAGCAGTGGTCCCTGGTCCCTCAACCGACAGACAACCCAGGGTCTGAATCCAGGCTGTTCCTGCAGTTACCAGGTACCTGTCCACCATCTGAACAAAAAAACCCAGCAAACACAGTGCCAGCAGTAGGCATCACAATTATTGACACAGACTTCTTCCACAACAAGTCCAGAGGACTGCCACAAAAATGATGAAGGATGAAATATCTTTCCTATGAAGAAAGAATGAGAGAACTAAGGATCTTCAGCATGGAGAAGAGAAGGCTCCAGGGAGACCTGAGAGCAGCTTTCTAGTACCTAAAGGATACCTACAAGAAAGGTGGAGAGGGAATTTTTACATGGGCATGTAAAGACAGAACACAATGGAATGGCTTCACACTGACAGGAGGCAAGGTTAGATTAGATGTAAGGGACTCCTAAAGTTCTAAAAGGATCCTAGGATATCCTGAGTTGGAAGGGGACCACAATGATCGAGTCCAACTCCTGGCCCTGCAAAGGACACCCCGAGAGTCACACCATGTGCCTGAGAGCATTTTCCAAACACTTCTTGAACTCTGTCAGGCCGATGCTGTGACCACTTCCCTGGGGGGCCTGTTCCAGTGCCCAACCATCCTCTGGGTAAAGAACATTTTCCTGGCATCCAACCTAAACCTCTCCTGACACAACTTCAGGCCATTCCCTTGGGTCCTGTCACAGGTCACCACAGAGATCAGATCAGTGTGTGCTCCTCCTTCTCCTTATGAAGAAGTTGCATTCTGCTGTGCATCCTCTTCTCTTGGCTGATAGAAGCAAGTGACCTCAGCTGCTCTTGCATGGCCTCCCCTCTCGACCCTTCATCATCTTCATAGCTCTCCGTTGGACACTCTTCAACACCTTTATATCTTTTTTATATTGTGGCACCCAAAACTGCCCCCAGCACTCGAGGTGAGGCTGCCCCAGTGCAGAGCAGAGCAGGACAATCCCCTCCCTTGCCCAGCTGGCGATGCTGTGCCTGATGCCCCCCCGGACAGGGTTGGCCCTCCTGGCTGCAGGGCACTGCTGACTCATGTTCAACTTGCCCTCCACAAGGACTCCCTGGTCCCTTTTTAAAGTGCTGCTCTCCAGCAGCTTGTTTCCCAGTCTATAAACACATCCAGGGTTGCCCCATCCCAGGTGCAAAATCCAGCACTTGCCCTTGTTGAACTTCACACAGCTGGAAGTTCCCCAGACCTCTGATTTGTCAAGGTCTCCCTGCAGGTCTCTGCCTTCCAGGGAGTCAATGGCTCCCCCCATTTTAGTATCACTAACAAACTTACTCAGTATCCCTTCCAGTCCCGTGTCCAGGTCATTAATGAAGATGTTGAAGAGCAGAGGGCTGTGGATATGGCCCTGTGGAACCCCACCAGTGACAGGCCACCAGTCTGATGTCACTCCCTTCACCGTGACCCTTTGTTCCTGTGAGCCAGCTCACCCACCACATGATGTGTTTATCCAGCTGAGTGCCGGACATTTTCTCCAGAAGGGTCCTGAGAGAGACAGCATTGAAAGCTTTATGAAATCCAAAAACATCACATCAACTGGCTTCCCTTGATCAGCTGGGTGGGTTAATGACTACTTCTTCATTACCCTGGAAAGCTCAGGATCCACCTGTGTGTAGGATGGGCTGTCCCATCACTTGTTCTTGCCTCTGGATTTTAGAATAATTTAGTGCCATTATTTCAAACATTTCTCTTTTATTTTAGAACTGCATTATTTGTTACTTTAAAGTCTGACTGCATGAGTGTGACAGGTGCCGTGTAAGTCAGCCACAATGGTCTGCCCTTTAAAATTTTGTGAGGTGACAGCCCATATTTGCCGTTCACAATGCTTCTTTTATCTACATCACTGGGGTAGCCAAATGCATCCAGATATTTAAGGCCAGTCTCTGCACCAACTTTTTCCTTGTTTGGTTTCAAAGCCAGAGATTTTCCTCTCTACCACCCCACTGGACTGGGGAGATGGGCACAAGGACATTTTGCCTTTGCAGGGCCCAGTAAAGTTTAGTTAGTCTTGTTTAGCAGTAGGGGAATATTAAACCCAGAGAGAGTTCTCTTTGCAATTTTGCTTTGCCAACAGTTGTTTCTTCTGCATGTTTACAAGGATGGGCCTCCATCCTGAGAACACAAAATAACAAGGCATCGTGGTTTAACCACAGCCAGCAGCTAAGCACCACAGAGCTGCTCACTCACTCCACCCTCCCACCACCCTGGTGGGAGGGCAAGGAGAATCAGGGGAAAAAAACCTGGTAGAACTCATGGGTTAAAACAAGATATTGATCATGTCCCTGGGGTCCCAAGCACACTGTACCCATTGGTGGCATTGACAGGGCCAATAGAACATCTCCTTTCTAAGCAAAAGGCTAGGGTGTGCCATTGGGAATGGGGGCCTTATGGAGGAGATGATTACAAGTACCACAGATTTTTTGCTTTGGGGGAAAATTTTCAGCAGTTAATTTGGGGGAAAATATCTTGCATTTAGATAAGAGCTTGTTGCACTGGTTAGGACATCCAACATGGGTTGTCCTCTCACTGGTTGTCTCTTATGGGTGGGTTTTCCATGACTTGCCTATAAAGCCAAAAACCAGACTAATCTTGTGGCTGGCATTAATAAGTTCCTGGATCAAGTAATGGTGCCAGGATAGTGGAATCCACCAATCTGAATCAAGCCCTTGAAAAACATCCTTCTTAGATGGGTGCTGTGCTGGAGGGAGGTGTGAGGGGGACAGGCAGGATGGTAGCCAGAATTCACATGGTCCCAGTTTAACACAGTCATCTATTCAGAGCAGAAGCAAAACAAGCCAGTTGTTATGAATACATATCTCTACCTTCCTACCATTTTAACAGGAAAAAAAGAAGATGCCAGGAGGTTTCAATAACCATGCTTTTCATGGTAAGCTGGAGAAACACAGCAATTCTGATCTGGAGCAGATGGTAAGGTGTGGGCTTCAACAGTTGTTTGTGGGTTTTCCTATGTTTGCTTCTAAAATCTGTGAATGCACTTTTCCTTCTCACAGGTTTTTGAGGTTAGGTGGTTCAGTAAAGGGGCTCCCTATTATCAGCTTGGTATCCGGGGCTGGGCAGGTGGGAGATTTGGGCAGCTGGGCTCAGCCACAGCATCACTGCAATCAGGTTTCCTTGACTTAGGGTGGAAGCAGACATGTAAATACCTCCAAGCAGAGCTCTGCTGCTTCTTAAAGGAATGAACTGTTGCAATAAGAAGGGATGATGGGCTCTCAGATTAGGCCCTTTTTCTTTTGCTTTGAAAGAGAAAACTAATGAGAAAAAAAAAATACAGCACCAGGCAGGGAATGTCTCAAAATTTCATTGCTTTTTATTGCCCATTTTCCAACCCAGCTCTGGACTGGAAAGCCCAGTCCCTGGCCAGGCACATCTTTGCTCCTCAGTGATTTCCCCGAGGGGATGGATAGCAAGTAAGGGAAAGAGGAAATTATAAGGCAGCAGACATAGGAAAAACAAACATACAAAATGCCGTTATGAATTAGATCCCTTCAACGCCAAACTACATCAGCGAGAACACAGAAGGGCCTATGCACGCACCGTAGTTACTGACCACAGCGATACAGAACACTGTTATAAATGAAACGAGCCGATGCCTATAATAAAAATTAGAACAAATTTATTGATAGGAAATTTGGCAGAGTTTTAGGATAAAAAGCCACAATGCAGGGAAAACAGTACCGAGCCCGGGGTCGGAGCTGGGTGACAGGCAACCTGACAGGGTGTCAGTGAAGCTCTGTTCACGCTGAGGTCTCGGAGCGGTGAGTTTTTATACAGTTTATTTTGCTGGAGGCAACTCTGTATTCAGAGTCTAAAGTCCAAAGATATTTAATTTGGTTTTCTTAGTTATTCCAGCAAGGAACAATGTCTTTCTGATGAGGAGATGGGGTCTTGATGAAATCTCGTCTCCTCCCAGGAACAGATTGATGGTTCTGATATGTCGCAGATATCTTATCGTGGTGCGAATGGCCGGATGATTTCTCCGAGATGGCCCATCTTCGGCTAAGCCGGTTTGCAGATATGATAATGGGTTTCTCGGAAATCTTTAGCTGAGGGTACATTCCTTACCCTTACTGGAAATGTCCCTTAGTGAATGCAGTTTCCCCATAGTTTTTAGACAGGCATATCCCATACATGCATTTAATATTATACAGACATAAACTTTATGGGCACGAATTAAACATATATATATAACAACACGGAGGCACGCTACACCAGAGCCTTCGCCGTGCAGCAGCACCAGCGGCACCGCCGGCGTCAGGAGCACGGAGCAGAGCCTGCGGCCGGACACTGCCCCGGGATCCCGCTGCGACCCAGGGCGAGCGGGGCGGGGCAGCCCCTTGCCCCCCGCACCGCCAAGGGTGCCGGCGGAGCCCCGGGCAGCGCCGCCAGCCCGCGGGAGCGCTCGCCACAAAATCGGATTCCTCGCCACAAGCCAGTAACTACACAATCAGGAGAGGCACTGGTTGTTTATTTCAGAGCTGCGCGAGCCCCGTGGTATTCCAGAGATGGAGCGCGCCCTGCCGGACTTGCCGCTGCATTATTTACACGCACAAGTTCGGAGTCAGTGACTTTCCAAGTACAGCCCCACTATCACGATTAGTTCGGAAATTTCCATACCTTACACAGCCCAGATATTTTCTACGCATGCTCAGGGGATGGGTTTTCACCTGGTCAGGGCTTTTTTTGATCTACAAGCGTGATTTTAAGGATTATAATGGACATAGTTCAGCTATAGGCTACATGGACCTTGAGTATATTGCCAAGTTATCAATGTATGTAATAGACATACATCAACATCTTGATTTACTACATCCTCAAAGCTTGTTAGTTCCCGGATGTCCCGAACTAGGCGATGCTAGCCGCTCCCTGCTCCACTGATTAGGTCTCCTTTCTTGCTGATTAGGCTTGAAAGTATACAAAGGTCTTACACCGAAGCACATCCTCACTTCAGGCAACCTTGATACACTCCACGTTTTGCGACGGGCGGGCAGGTCCGGAGCAGCACGGGGATGCAGCCTCCCGCCGGCGGCACAACCCCTCCTGCGTCCAGGATGCCCGCTGGGAATGCGCAGTGGGAGCTGGCAGCCAAAGCGAGGGCGGGCCGTGAGTGCGCTGCGCTGGGGCGGCGGGTTCAAGTTCGGGGTGTCCCGCAGCGGGGAGCCTGTGCCCGTACCCTGGGTGTCATGTGGGATCGCCACAACTACAGTCACATGTGAGGCTGTGCTGTCCTGCCATGTGATCTTTGAGGTCCCTTCCGACCCCAGCCATTCTATGGCTGAGTATTGTGTATACGTGTTTACTTTGCTTTATCACAGAGCTCACTAATCCAAGTTCTAAAAAGAAAGTAAAAAATCAAAAGAAAAAAAAAAATTCCAACACCTCAGTGTTGAAAGGAAATAGTAATTTCATAATGATGGCGTTTGACAGAAATACACCACAAACAGCCACTGGGCTGGAGTGCAGCTCCACGGTGTTAACAGCAGCTTTCAGCACGGTGCTGGTACTGAACTGCATCACCAGGCTTGTGCCATCGTTGGGACGCTGCCCCGCTGTGAATTTTGTTCCCCCGATACTGACGGTTTCTGTTGGGCGAGGTAAGTTTCAAAAGGACCCAGCTTAGATTAGATTAGAATTTGACCTTTAATTTCACTTAACTACTGTAAATTTAATTCTCTGCCCCACCCATGCACCCCCTGCTCCTTCCCCATCTCTGACAGAGGGAATTCTTCAGAACACAGGATATATCCATATAGGTAGGATAAACCCCTATACACCCCCCAAATAAAGCAGACTCAAGGGAGTTCATGAGAGTTGCTGGAAAGAAACAGAAGATCCATTATGTGAAAAACAAGTCTATTACTCAGGAGCCATCCCTCTATGAAGATGAAGGCTGAGTTCTTCGAACCACATCATTTTCTCAGTTTCTGAAGTTGCTCCTCTCATGCCAAAGTGTCTACTGGAATAAGCTTTGACCATGTCAAAAAGCAGTGAATAAGTACATTTTTTCAGCCCCTGCCCACGAAGGCTTGGCCCAGAGCCACACAGTCCACAAGTCACTTCATATTTTAAAACCGGATTTTGAGAAGCCCTGCAGCCAGCCAGGAGCAGAAAGAAGACAGGCAGAGTGAGGAGATAAACTGGGGAGGATCAGAAGCAGCAGCAAGAGAAAGAGCAGAAAAAGGGAGGTTTTTCGCATGGCATAACAGCAAGCACACCTGCGAAAAGGCTCTGCTGCTGCCTATTATTTTTGGTGGGGGGAAGGAAATATGAGCTCTCACCTCCAGGGAGAGATGTGCTGGCATACTCCAGTGGAAAGACCAGTTACAGTGTGGAAGAGAAGGAGCATAATTAATGAGGTTTTCAAGGCTGTATGCACTCTGCTGGGCTGCACAGTCAGTTGCAGTCCCCCAGCTGTTAAAGCTTAAGGAACGATGTTCATCCAGCTTGCCGCCTGCACCTCCCCTTTCATTATAAAAGGTTCCCAAATCAAATTGCAGGCAAAGGCTTTTGTCCCCATGGCACACTGCTGCTAGTGCCAGGGGTACTGCTGCTGCCGTGCCTGCCTTCACATAGCAAGTAAGTGCTGGTGGATGGCAAGGTGCGAATGAAGGACGAAGGGCTCCCTAAAGCTGCTTCTTAGCAGAATTAGCTGCTGCCCTCTTAAGGGACTCAACACCTTCTAATCCTGCTTTTGCACTGCAGACTGGCTTGCCCTCCTCACCTGTGACAGGCATATGCTCTGCACATGCTGTTGTCTGCCACAAAAGGCTTGTACTCACCAAAAGGCATGGTTCTATGAAGCCCCTGCCTTTTGGCAGGAAAGTGGCCCGGACTCTGGTCAGGTGGCTGCAAATGCCCAGCTGATGGCACTGTGTCTTCATCAGTCTGCCTGTCTGGAGGAGAGTGGTGGGTTACCTGCCTGTGATCAGTGCCTAGAATGATGGCTATAGCGCCAAACGTAGTCTGTGACCTGCCATCCTTACCCTCTAGTTAACACTGAACACGGGTGCTGGCAGCTGAAAACTCTGCAGAGGAGGAAGCTCTTGTGCACACAGAGACTGTAGCCTGGGCACAACGGGGCTGGAGGCTGTGACATGGACAGTGTGCAGAAAAAATCACGTCACCAGAGGTTTATGTCCAAAAAGGAGACAGAGGATACCTGTAACTTTATTCGTGAACAAAGGGAGAGGCCATGGGGCATTTCCCCATGGGGTGTCTCAAATTGTTGCAGGATGCAACCTCCTTCTTTCCTAATTTCCCGGCAGCATCACCCTCTTCCTTTCCCCATTGGCTAAGGTACTTGCAAGGTACAGACTTCTTGATCCGCCTACTGTATGCCTCCCTTAGTATACAACCCCCTTTTTGTATATTGAATGATATTCATAGTCTATTAAATCTTTGTTCTTCTTCTCTAAGTTCAGGAATTTAGCATGACCTTGGCTGAGCAGCAGTCCATGTCAATTAGTAATATTTTCTGAAACTGATAGTTTCTCCTCTTACTTCCTTATCTACAAATCCCTGGCCCTGTCTACAAGCAGATTCACATAGTCTGTTTGTAAATACACCTTCATCTTTTTCCTTTCAAGAGCAATCCTGGCTCTCCTTTTGGGAGCTGTGGGTGGTCTGAAAGCCTGAGGAGCAGCTGGTGACAGCCCCACATCTTCCTCCCTAGGACAGCCAGCTACGACTCCAGCTGAACATCATCAGCACTTTGTAGTACAGAAAGAGACTCAGCCAGTCCTGTTCCACTTTTCCACAGTGTGTGCCTGCTCTCTGGGGGAGAATGAACCATGCTGCAGGTAGCTGGAGATTTCCCATGCCCAAGATGGCCACCCTCATCAGTGAAGAAGCTCCACACCTTTAGAGGGTGCAGCTGTTGTCAGAGACCTGCAATGGAAATCAGGCTGTCACAGAGCTCAAGAAAGCACCTGTGCACAGTGTACACCTTCCTTCACAGGAACAGGTGACTGCTGCTATTGCGATTTGGATGTGCCTGGCTTGAAAAGCCTGCCATTTGCTGGCCAGCTGGTCAAACAGGCAGCTTGCTGATCGCTGACAAGCATTTATAATTTATAGCATTTTTTACTGAATCCTCCTGGGACCACATCCTCTTTGTGAAGTAGTTGCGGTTTTGCTCAGGCAAGTAGAGTTTTACTAAAGTTGTTGGGCACATTTGAAGTATTTTGTAAAAGATTTGAAGAGCAGAAAGAAGGCAGAGTGATGGAGGCTGCAAATTTGCAACCATTTTTGCTGGCTTTGCTGTGACCTGTGTTGTCTCAGGGCTTCTGCCACACCCCCACAAGCACCCCAGACCTGGGTATCAGCAGCACCCATTGCTGCACTTCCTGTCCCCACCATGCCCCAGTCTCCCTCTGTGCCTGCTCCTGCAGGCACCTCTGTTGCCCTGAGCCCCACAGCCCTCACCCACCTGGGGATGCTGAGGGTCCATGCAGAAGAGGACGCCATGTGATGGCTGCAGGGGCACACCTGCCATTAGAAGAGCCTGCATGGATGTTGGTCTGCGTGCCCAGGGTCATGGGGGTGTGCCACCTGCCAGCTGTGGCCTCTCAGAGGACAAGCGGGTAACAACACGTGGCACTATGCTCTGCTAATGTCACTAACTGAAAGAAAGTTTAATTAAAAAATGCCATGTGCTGAAAGCATTTAGGGTGCTCTTGGTTTTCATTTGAAAACTGCAGTGAAATCCTGCAGAAACCAATGTGAATCTCCCCATGTTACTGGAACCAGTGTGGAGTGCCTAACTTCCTCATGTCTTCTCAAAGTGAGCACTTCAAATAAATCATAGTGTTTAAATTATAAGTGAATCCAAGACAAAACACATTCTAAACAAAGCTTTAGGTTTTTTAGATCTGAATCTATCTATCTATTCTATCTGTGAGTGAAATGTAGACAGATTGTATCTATGGGTTTGCTGCCTGTGCCAACGAGGGACCCTGCAACTAGCAATTCCACTTGAATTCTTCCACTTGAAGAATGAACTAGAATGCACCATGAATAAGTCCTTTGGGTCCCTGTTCAAATCATTTTAGGGTGACATGGTTAAAAATACTTGATTGTGCATATCTGCTCTCCACTCTGCTTGCAGTGCAAGTAAGTGAGGGACGGGCAGAGCCAAGGGCAGTTGAAATTCCACCTTAACATTTTATACTGGAGTCAGACCCCTGGTTTACCAAGCACTACACAGTGACCCCCCTACTCAGAGAGAGGAACTGTAGGATGAACATACAAGGAGGTAGCAACACATCTGTGTCTTGTTGCTAGCATTAGGTGCAAAGCAAGGCGATCAAAGTTTAAAATAGCAGCAGAAATACATGGCCATTGACTGATCCTGTAAAAGGCAGGACAGAGATTGGAAGCTGTTGTCCATTTGCCTACCTTCACTGAAGTTACTGGGGCAAGCCAGTGCTGCAGAATGCACACGGCTTCCATTTTCTTTCCTTGAGGATGTTTAAACTCTGAGGTGCACAAATTTGACATCTAGCTTGAAAAAGAACAGAGAGAGAGAGAGAGAGGGAAAGATGGGGAACTTTGTCCCAGATGACAGAAGCAAGAGTCAGAGCATAACCATGACTGTGGGACACTTCAGGTTCCAGGAGAGCTGGAAAAGGAGAGAAATATCATGGAGGCAAGGCCTGGGTGGGGGAGAGGTGTAGATTATACATGGAGCTCAAGGCTGGGGCCAAGGGTTTGGTTTTGGAAAATCACAGAGAACAACAGAGAACTGAATGGAGGCAGAGCTGGGTAATGTTTGGGTAGGTGAAGAGAAGCGGTATAAGGTAAACAAGTGGAAGGGAAATGGTTGAGCATGTGGACAGCAGAAGCACAGGGTGAGTTTTATGTGTGGCATGAAGATCAACTGGCTGTTCAAAGAATAGAAAAAAATAGGACTGCAGCAATTGAGGTGAGGTAAGAAAGGTGATTCAGGGATGTGATCCTCAAGAACAAAAAGAGAGTCATGAAAGGGTTGGAAGTCCCATTTCTGCACTTCTGTGAAGGCAGTGTTGCATATATTTGTGTGACCACTTCAGAGAGCAGTAATGGATGAAGGATCTGACCCTTTAACTTCTCAGATCTTGCAGTGAATTCTGGCTGCACAGCAAAAGAAGATTCGCAGCCGAAAAAAAACCACAGCACTTTTTGGGCTTGATGAGCCATAACTCTCCTTAAGCACAAGAAGCTGGAGAGCATGAAAGGGTGTTCTAATCCTGTCCTACACTTACTGTAACTGAAACTCAGAGGCAGCAGATCACCTTTGCCCCAAATGCTAATTTTCTGCTACCTCCCAGAGAGCAATAACCTCTGGTGCATCACCTTGGATTGCAGTATGATAAGGAGGAGGCAAGGACAGGAGCTGGGGGAGGTCAGGTACTGTCAATGCCAGTGCTTTGTGCACAGTCTCCTGACTCTGGACTGGGCCAGTCAGGAGGTGAGCTTCTCATCTGTTCACACTTCTGGCAGCACTCATAGGCTGGCTGTGTCCAGTACAGAAATCATGTCAGGTGTGTGCACCACAGGCTGTGGGGGGGGACAAATGCTGACACAAATCAGCCCTGCCTTGGAGGAGGAGAGAAGTGGGGCACACAGGGTTGACATCTGTCAGAAGGTCATCAAGCTGGCAATAGTCCTTTAGGCAAGACCTGGCAAAGCTCACAGCAATCCTGGCACCTTGTGAGCCCACCATCGGGGCAGACTCAGAAGGCAGAGGGGGCACTGAGAGAATAGGTCTCAGGAAGGGTCACTGGAAACCATACCACCCAGCTGCAGCACCACATCTCATCTCAGAAGAGGGCTTTCCAGAGCTGGAGCTGGCCCAGGAAGTGCCTTTGAAGACTGGAGACTTCATTGCACTAGGACTGCTTTTGTGGTGAAAGATTTCATGTCATGGACTCTAACAAGATGAACTGCCCTTTGCTGGTTTGTTAAAAACCTAGATTAGATATAAAAGAGAGCAGTTTGTTCTTACAGGAGAAACTAGAGGAAAAAAAAAATGTTGCCTTTTCCTTGCAGAGAGCTGCTCTCAGTCTCCAGTTAGGACCGTCAGAGAGCACTGTTGCTGGGGAGCTTCCAAACCCAGGGTGTGCTGTGCATCCATGCATGCTGTGGGAAGCAGTTGTACATTGTTGGGGCATTAAAGGGCATTAAATTACATTCCCTAATAAGCTCTGAGCTGCTGGTCCTCCATTTTCTAGGAGCTCACTCAAATGGTTGAGCATGGCCGGTTTGGTTTCCTGATCTTCATGCATAGGGGTAAGAACAGGCCCAGTGCCCCATAGGACTAAATATGGAATAGGACTAAATAGGAATAAATATGGCTCAATGCATACTGAGTTGAGCTGAGCTGAGTTATTTATGGAGGATATGGCAGAGCCAATATGCTGCTGAACAGCCATGGTGTTTCTCCCAGCTGAGGTCTGTGAGGGAAGCTGTGGGCAGCCTAAAACCTTCACAGCTGGCATGTGTAACCATGCCCTTCTGGCTCTGCTTGGGGGAAGGGGACATGGAGAATTTTCTCATCAGCACGGGTCTGAGCAGAGAAATTGCTCCTGCTGACAGCCCCCAGTGAAAATCATTTGCTGGCTTCTTTGTAGTGTTGCTTAATAGAACGCACAATGAGTTTCAGTGAATATGCATTTCCTGTGATGCTATTTTGGTGTCAAAATTACTCTATCAGCAGCCTGTTTAAAACGGGGTTATGATGGAGCACCAGTCTTACTAGCTAATTGTGCTTGCTAGTCTGTGGCTCTGTATTTTACAGTCACATTACAATGGTTGGATGATGGGCTCTGCAGCCAGGATACTTTTAATTCCCCCTGGATTTTATTATTGTGACTGCAGAGGAAGGAAGAGAATAGCAGATGAAGCTGTTGCTGTTTAGGCTTATGATGCTGCCTATGCCTTGTACTGAGCTGTGCCCTTAGGCTGATCGAGTTGGCAGGACTCATCTGCAAGAGTGAAAACAAAAATTTTGTATTTGTCTAGGTTTTGTGATACAAAAAAATTTAACCCTTTGAATTGGGAGCAGATGCTCTTTTTTTCCCGAAGAGTAGACTACTTCAGTGTGAAGTGCTAATCATTTTTAATAGCTTCCACCTGCACAAGCACACCATAGGGATATCTGGACATATGTAACATACTCAGTACCCTGTGCCTGATGTGTTACTACTATCACACCAAGGTGCTCTGTGTCCTGGCCTGCAGAACTGCATCATTTATTACCAGACCTTCTTAACATTTTTAGTATCAGAACAACCAGCAAGGACAGCTCTTCCCCCTTGCGAAAGTAAGACGCTCAAGGAGGGTCTCTCTAAAAGCTCCCTTTGCTGCAAATCCAATGATGCTCAGACAGCAAGGGCTCATTTGTCTTCATAGGACTTTTCCAAACACTTCTATGCAAATGCTTAATTCTAGCCAAAGCAACTTAGTTTTGTTTTGGTTTTTTTTTTATTTCCAGCAACAGTTGTGTTCATTACAGCAGTTGTAATTGGTAAAGGCAAGCACAAATACTTACCCTGCAAAGAAACACTCCCCTGTCATCCCTTCAATAAGCACAGCACAGATAATGCTCTTGGACCCGCTCTGAGCTTTCCACTTCTGAGGAGGGTCTCTGAGTTCTGGCACCCCATTACCACTTACTGCCCTTTCCAGATCAGCTTTTCCATTGCCTTTTCCCTACTTACTGCTTTTCCACCCTGATCCCTCCAGAAAGGTTAGGTGGAAAACATCTGGAGGACCTCAATGGGGGTGGGCAGAGCTACAAGGTGCATGCAAATAGAAAGCTGGTCCACAGCAGCCTGGACACCAAACAAGGTTTTGCCATTGCTGGGACTTACCCCAATTGATGTCCTGCCTCTGGCTTGGCAGGTCATCAGTCCATTCCCTCCTTCCTTCCAGCTCCTTCACTGTGTCATGGCTAGAGCCCTTCTGGAGCCCAACCACAGTGTGCGGCCACATATCAAATGTTAATCTTATTTCAAATAAGAGTTCATTTGCCCCTGTGGCTCAAAACCTCAATGTGTGCTTTTTGCTTGCCTTGTTATGTGCTATTCTTAAAGTTCAGATGGTGATTATGGAAAGGTGGGGGGCCCTGGCCCATGAACACAATGTACAATGTACAGTTCTCCTACACTCTTCATTCAAGCTTTGATTCCTTATTATTTCTTTAAGAAGCTTAATAGCTTTTCAAGCTGTTCATCTTCTGAGAAATTCAGACCTGCAAGCGCTTATGCTGTTTTTTTGGGGGAGCAAATTACATTTTTATAAAGCTGTCAAGCTTCATCTTCGTCATAAACAGCATGAACCTCACATGCTCTTCTGGCAGGCTGGTCTCCTGCTGCACTGCAATACAGACCCTTCTGAGGTTTTCTTGTCCTTGTGTTGTCCCATAATGCACAGATCCAACACCACAGCTTTCAAAAGCAAGCTGTGATGCTCCTCGCCTGGAGGCAGTAGAGCTTCTGTGCCCATAAGAAGGAAGAACTCCTCCACAGTCCTCCTACCCAATCTTGCAGAACAGGCAGCAAACTCATGCTTTGAAATCCCTTTCCTTCATTCAGCAATGTTCAACATTAGGTACTAAAGTTAGGTTTGTTGTTGTCACTAGGGATAGTGCAATTTTGAGAGATTTGAAAGAGACCCAGCATGCCTTCCAACAGGTGGATTTTTCTTCTTGCAGAAAGCAGGCACAGTGAACTACCAAGACCCACTAAAGGACTGGAGGTGATTTTCTAGTGGGGGATTGAGTTTTCAGATATTTTAACTATCAGAAGAGGAATGAGTCTGAGGTGTTCATGTCTGTATCATTTCCCATGCATGGGTTGCAACTTCCACCCAATTCATTGCCTCTTGCAGCTGTAGAGAGGCATTTTTAGATCCCAATTTCACACATAGAATTACCTGTCCCTATTTCATTTATCCATCCTCCTGCAGTATCTGAGTGCCAACTGACCTTTAATGTACTCGGCCTTCACGGCATCCCCATCCTTGAGGAGAGAGAGGCACGGAGATGGCAAGTGTAAGTCCCAGGCTACAGAGAAGGTCTGTGGTGGAGCAGAAGTGTGTTGGCCCCAGGCAGGTGTCCAGATTGTTGAGCCATCCCTCTCTTACCTGGAAGCAAAGGTGGGGGCACATGGCAGGCCCTTGCAATCAGGAGAAGTGGCCAGACCACCCTGCTCCACCTGGCATTGACAATGCCTAGCAAATGTTTTTTGTCTAAGGTTTGTGTTCAGGACTTAATATTTAAAACTAGAATACAAGTAAGAGCTATCAGAAAAGTAAGTAAAAACAGGGGACATCTTATCACTATTTCTGGGACTGTGGCAGACTTTTTTTTTTCCTAGGGCACAGGGTTCAGGTCTGTGATTTCTTCTTCAGAGGACGGCAGTGTGAAATACCCGCTCACCCATTTATTTGTCTCCCACTTGATTACTGTCAGCTGAGGTAGTGCGATACAACAATTCAGTAGCTTCTGTCACAGGCTTTATTTCCAGCTTTGACTAGTCTGGCAAGGGTCTTAGAAAATATGCTCTGGCGCTGGATTTTCTTCCACTTTATTTTTAGTGTATCTAAGGTAAACAAGAGTAAGTATTAGATGAAGATTATGGCAGTAGGTGTCAGAAAAACAGCCTTTTTAGGTTTTCTGTGTGCGGAAGTGCAAGCTCCATCCATTTCACACATTCATAATTTAAACAGTAATTAGAAATTCTAAATAATCTCTCCCTAGGCACTAGCTAATCTTCATTAAAAATCTAAATACCAGTGACTAAAACTGGGTCAGCTCCTCAGTGGCCTGCAGTGGAGGGAGGGAGCCATGCCAGAATCCAGGAGCACAGGATCTGGGCTCCCTGGCTCAGAGAAGGATCCCCTTTGCTGCACACTAAATGTTGCATACAGAGGGCCCCATCCTCTACACACGGCAGAACAGCTCATTCAGTGGCCAAGGATCTGTGCTGTGTTGCTAGCAAGCAGACTGGTCCTTCATCTCCAGTGGGACAGCAGGGCTTTTCAGGGAGCAGGGATCTGAGGAGGCATCTGCCTGTGCTGTTCTGCAATTGCCAATGCCAGGGACTGAGTCCCCAGGCTAAGTAATCGGACGTACATGCCCACTGCAGGCAGAATGTCTTGGCAGTGGCAACTGCTGTGTGGTTGAAGGAAAAATCCTGCTTGTGCAGCTCCAGTTCTCTGTCTCCAGGTCCCTGCTCACAGCAGGAGAGCAGTTTTCTTCCACACTCCACCACAGTAACCTGAAGTTTTCCTTCCAAGTCCCAAGTCCCATTCTGTTCTCTCTGCATATGCTTCTCTCCCTAGCCTTCTGCAGCCCACCTTTAGGTGCTTGCTTTTTTTTTTTTCTCCTGGAAGTCATGAAACTCTTGTTTCAGAGCATTGATCTCTGCAGACAGTGCTTCAGTCCCTCACTGCTAGAGAGGGTGAAGAAAGCTAAACAGCTCCTGTTCTGCAGTTCTGACACAGGCAAAATACAGTGGAAACCAGACATGTTTTTACAATATGTATGTTTTGTGCCTCCTGCCCCTAAAACCTCTACTGATGAAGGGTATCTCTGGAGCCTCTTTTGCTCCAGGCAACTAAACCCATCCAGCCAAGCAGCTTCACTGTTAATAAACCATGAAATAGACACTCTGAGCCAAGGGGACGTACCTTCAGAGGAACTGCAGAACACTGACATGCAGCAGAACACTCTGGGTTCACAGCATGGGACCCTGCCTGTGTGCAGAGGTCCTACCCAATGGGCTGTCCGGTCCTTTTCCTCCTGATGGTATTGACTGATTGGCCACAACAGCATCAGTCTAAGTAGCAGTAGTTTCCAGATAAAGTAAATCATCTTACGCAAAGGCAGTCCTGAAGTGGTTTGCAGTAAAGAGTAATAGAAGCAGAAGACATGGTTCAGCTTGGCCTATTAGTGCTTTAGTGTAAAAAAAGAAAATGGCAGCAAAAAGCAGAAATTAGCTGTGCCTATGGGATAGAAAGGGGAAGGAATCTTTATGACTGCATGTGTCTCTGTTACTGCTTCTACTCACCATCCATCTTTACATCCAAGCTCATTAGAACAACTGTGCAGTGGGGAGTGTGTACAGGACCTTGAAGAACAAGGAAGTGGTGCCACAAGAGGTGCTGTGCTGGGATATGCAGCTTGCATGGCTGACAATGCAAAGCAAGATTTCCTTCATGCCTCCCTACTGTGCATTGCCCCATAACTGTCCTGGTAAGGCAAAGCACAGGTTATGAGCCAGTATGCTCCAGAGAGCCTTATGAGCCCTGAGAGTCCTGCTTCCTGGGTATGAGCAGAGACTCATCTGCATGTTTGACCACAACCTCCCCTTCCACAGTGAATAACTTTTCAACAGCTTCTGTTTGTGACTGATCTTCAGCACACCCTGTAGCCTATCAGAGAGGCTGAGGAACATGGTGATAGATGACACTGTGGCCTAAAGGGGCAGTTTCCAACATGCTGGAGAGAAGCTGAGGAGTGAGAGGATCACTGAGAATCAGTGAGAAGAAAGGCAGCAAAAATATCCTGACTTTGGTCTACCAAACCCCATTCATATGCTCATCTCAGAAAACATTACCGTCAGAACGCTTCTCTTGGCACCAGGACAGTAAGTCCAGTGTTACTGCAGCTACTCAGCTAAAGGGCAGGCACAGAGTAAAGTAAAACTTCAGCAAAAATTTGGCTTGCTTCTCAGGAACATGAGACTGTATTGTTAAGAAGAGCACACACACCGCATGGAAGATACAGAAATTTCTTTCTTACTTAAAAGGAAAACTTTATTTTGATACATTAAAAAATCTATACATTTCTTAGACTAAAATACAGTTTTGCATCAGTATCCTGGCACAATGTCAGTTTACACAGAAAATCTAAGATTAGATCAGCACTGTTAATTTCTTTTATCTTCTTGCATTCACAGCTTGCAGTATAAAATATTTTAAGTTCTCAAGACAACAATAAACAGTGTCACATTTACTTTTCCCATTCTCAAAGGAGGTGGCATTCCACTGGAAAAAGGAGCACTTGTTAGTTGATCTTGACTCAATGTAAATCACTAAGCCAGTCCAGGGGTTTGATTGCCCTGTTACAAGTATGAGTGAAGGATGAAAAATTAATTTCCAGATGAAGCTTTGATGGACTATGACAATGCAAGTACTGTCAAGCCTTTAAAATCTGTTCAGAAGATTTTCCTTTTTCCTTAGGGTAGTTTCTGTAATCAGCAACACAATCCATTATATAGAAATAATTATTTTCTGTAGGTATAGGATTCCACCTTCATTTTGCTCTGAAGAGCTCCAGAGTAAAATAAAAGCAGGACACAGGAAATGTTGCTGTGAGATATCTGAACTGGAATGTGAATTTTCTTAACTACTGCAAAGATCCTGTGGAATATTTTCTACCTGCTCTCCATGGCTCCACCTAACTTCTGGCAGCTGCTTTCTGGCCTACATTAGAAACAAAACCACCTTTCTGTTTTCTCTTCCCTCACTCCCCTAGGAGACACTATGACATTGTCTGTGGCGCTGTTTTTCAAATGAGATACTCTCCTGTTTCAGTCTGAGCAGCAGGGAGGGACCCAGCTAATACTAGCATGGAGTACATACGGTATTTCAGAGTTAAGAAACATGATTATAGTGGGAACTCCAGTCAGTACACAACTACTACTGGGTTTTATAAGTAGTCCTAATTCCTAATTTCATAAGTAAGTCCTAATTTCACCAAACCTTTCTGAAACAAGCTGTCCCTATTCCCACTCAAGCCAGAGAGGAGAGGTGGTACACTTGAGGAATGGTAGCACCTTATGCTGCCAGCATAAAACAGGAATACTGTTAGGTATCTACTTATAAATCGCATACTTAGAGGCCATTACCAAAATTAGCCTAGTTCTGTTAAAGTCAGCTGATACTTTTACTCTGAATTCTTGCAACTTTGGTTCTAAGGCAAGTCCCATGTTTCTATAGAAAAGTACCAAACGCTTCTAACACCAGATTCTGCTCATCATACTCAAACCTCAGTGAGGACAGGGGAGTAGAATCTGATGGGTGTTTACTGGTTTTCTGCTAGTTCCATTTTAACAGATGTCTGTCAAATGAATGCCATATAGTTTAGCCTCCAAAAAGGTATTTTCAGATCAATTCATGCTACCAATTGTCCCTAGAAATATTTTCATAATCCTAGTCTCTGAGGAGCTTTGGCTTGATTGTATCAGATTGCAAGACTCATCACAGCTCCATCCCAGACCAGAAATTTTGCCTTTTATACATGACCCACATCACAAGAGACATGTTTCACCTCTTCTCTCATCTCTTTAAACATAAAAGAAAAAAGTACCTCAAGAACAGTATTTGCTACAGAACACAAGAAATATAGATTTACTAGTCTCCACAATCTTGTTATGTGATGGAAATAACAGCAGAGATGAAATAGTTGGAAGAGCATTTGAAAATGAAATATTTAGAGTAAACTTTCATCATCCCAACAAAGAAGCTGAGTGCAAGAAATGCTTCAAATAAGCCTCTTGGGTTTTGTGTTGGGAAACACGAGGGTCATTTTGTTGGGTTTTTGTTTTTTTCACAAAGATGAAATAGGATTTCTGTGTTGATAATGTGACACAAGCTGTTCAAGAAACAATGGGCTAGTGATATTTAGATTTAGTAAACAGTATCTGCACAGGCCAAGCCATGATTTAAAAAACAGGAATACTGTTAGGTATCTACTTATAAATCTTAAGACTGTTTCTTAAAATGAGTATGCCATATTCAATACAGCATGTAATATGCACTCTGAACTAAATGCTCACTAGATGGTGATGAGTATATGTCTGCTACATGCATTTTATTCTGACTCTATAACATACATTCATAGAATACACCATAACCACTCAGAGCAAACCACTAAAGTGCATGCCCTGAGGGCACATTAAGTATGTTGTCTCCAACACTGGCTGCTCAATTGCCAGAAAACTGATACAGAAAGGGCTCATTTTTGCTTTATATCCCCATTATGTGCTGAAAGAGTAAGAGCTAACATCCCCTGCTCCCTCCATGAAAGGGAGCACTGTGGAGCAGGCTAATTGCCTGCTGCAAAAAAAAGCCCTTTCAGAAAGAAGTAACCACCCTGAGAAGATGCTGTACAGAAATGCAGGGAGCAAGTCTTAGATTAACTATTGGTTAAGTGGACCTGTATACTGGGTTAGGCTGGATGAAGTTAATTTTCTTTTCAGCAACCTGCAAGGGGCTGTGTTTTAGATCTGCAGCCAAAACAATTTTGATAACACAAAGCTTCACCTGTTGCTGAGCACTGCTTGCACAGCGTCAGGGCCTTCTCTGTCTCCCACTCTACCACCCCAGCAGTCATTTGGGGTTGGGCAAAAGGATGAGAGGGCACACAGCCAGGACAGCTGACCTGAACAGACTGAAGAAATATTCCACACCATATAATGTAACACCAATAAAACTGGGGTGAGTGTGGTTCCAAAGCAGCTGTTGCTTGGAGATTGGCTGGACCTTGGTCTGCTGGTAAGTGATTGCCTTTGCTTTTTTTTCCCCCCCTTCTTTGCTTAATAACTGCATTTATATCAATGCTTTTTGTCCTTTCACTGCTTTCTCCCATCCTGCTGCAGGGACTGAGCAAGCAACAGAGTAGCAGTGTATGTGACAGCCATGGTCAAGCCACCGCAACATTTAACTGCATTTTCCACTGCCAGTTCTCCTAGTTCTCCCTTCCAGGACACACTCTCCCAGTGAAGAAAGTCCTTTAGTTACTATGCCAAGCTAAGGCCACATTTAGAAGCCCATCCTGATTCTGGCAGCTGGGAGCTACTGGACAGCTGAAGATGCAATTCTAAGCTGGCCATCTGATGTGTTAAGTCTAGCTGTGGAGCAGCAGTGAAACTCTAGAAGTAATTTGTTGCACTTTTAACCACAGTGATGGAGTAATACCACAAAAAAACAAAAAACAAAAAAAAGTCCCACCTCAGGACTTTAGCTCAGCACCTACTCCCCCTCCCATTCAGTCCAGGTGATACCCTGAATCACTGCCTCAGGAAGGTGAAAGGGAATGTGGTAAGATCAAGGGACAAAGGGGAGCTGACACTCTGCCACTTGCCACTCCTTTACTCAGAGAGCGGTATGGAAATGAGACCCAAAAGAACAACAGCAAAAATACATTCTGCAGGACTGGAAGAAGCAATAAAGATGACAGTGCTGTTCAACTTCCAAACAGAAAAAATAATGTGGAAAAAAAATTAACAATTTGAGGAATGGTATGCTTTTTTACCCTTTGAAACCTAGCTGGTCAGAGGCTATGATGCAGAAACCAAATGCTGGGAAGCAGTAATCTCAATGATTGTTTCTAAATCCAAACTGTCCAGCCTAAATCTCCAGTCTTTGAGCACTAATCAATTCAATGGACTTTCTGAGGAGATGATTTCTCTGTTTCAGCTGTCTCGTCTGCTCCTCCTGCATTGTTATTCTCAGTGCAGCATCACTCTCTACTTAGTCTAGACGGCTTCCCACAAAGCAGACCATACACTGGCTTTAATAACCAACAATCAGAAAAAGTATTTAATCCATCACAGCTGGCAAACCCCAGCACCCCTACTGCCAAAATTTATGTATGGGATTTACATGCCAAAATGTCCTCCCATTCCACTATCCCCTCTAGGAAAGGAAAGCAGAGTCTAAATTTGTCCTGAAAAGTTGTTTTTTCAGAATTCTGTCTTCTGCTTATCGCTGTGCACAAGACAGAGCTGGAAGAGGGCAGCTTGTAGTTTGGTTGCAAATGAACTTCAAAGGACATTCAAAAGCTTTAAAGGGCCACTGGAAAGCCTGTGTGTGGATGAAATGCCTTTTTGGCAGGACTGAAAAGCTCTGCATGCTGGATATACACTCAAGAATGGTGCACACGTTTTTATTAAGATCTTTGTAATGATATAGATTTCTCACTTAAACATTACAACTACCCATAGAAAAATGTTGCCTGTATCTTTTAAACACCATGTAAATAAACAAATTTATTTTTAAGACAGGATAAACTGCTATAAAAATGGTGCACAGTCAAGTCATACAAAAATACAAAATTTGTTACCAACTGCAGCCCCAGTTGCAATTACAGAGAAAAGTCCCCACCCAGGACTTCCAGTGAGCGGAGAACACAAACTTGTGGAACCAATCATGGCAGAAATTTTTTATCAAAATGAGCAGAATACAAGGATTCTTTGATTAAGCACCTCCAATAACCTCCAAACATGATGAAACAAGTTTCACTGGAAGCAACTGGGTACTTGATAAGTCTTTTAGCTTTGGAAACCAGTTTTTAGGATTCATCTAAGCCAGTTTTTAAATTTTTGTTACTAAACCCCTCTGATCTACACAAATACTGGTGCTGAGTGCCACTGCTGTCTTACACACTGCAAGAATGTCTCCTCTCCACAAAAGTAAGGCTGCTCCAGTGTTTCTTCTGGGCAAGTCTGACCTCTAACTTGCACTGAGAAGCCTCACTAGTGCTCCAGTTTGAATCCCTAGGCTGAAGCTATAATCCAGTCAGCATTTACACAGATGTGTAAGTTACAACTTCCATACTTATAGAGCCCTCCTGATGCTAGTAGAGTTACAGATACAGTTCACTTAAATGAGTGTGTAAGTGCTTCCAGGACTGGAAAATTCTCTTTGCCTCTCCAGCGGCTATCCTTTCTAAATGTATCTTTATTTTCATATCTTTCGAATAGTTTGGGATCTGTGATATGAAAAGTGTAAATTGTTTTAATTGGCTCACGGAAAAAAAATGTAACAAATTTAAGTTATCAAATGACTTCTGGAAGCAAAAGTGAAACATTTTACTATTGCCAAAAGATAAGAGCACTAGTTAGCTACATGATACTACATAATTTTTTAAACCTTCAGCAGCAATTTAGAAGTCTGGTAGTCTGAAAGGAAGCACAGATAACTGCTTACTTACTAAACCTTGATAACACAAGTTGTGCATGTCTCTACCTAGACATACCCCTCTACTCCATCATAAAGCTTCTGTAGAAAGGCTCTTATTCTTTGAAAAGATTTTCTTGAATGGAGTGATTGAACCATTGAGGCATCATTATTTGTAGACAGCTTGTATTTAGTGCAATAAGTTTAAAAATTCTGCTCTGAAATATTAACTTTACAATAACAAAAATAGTTTTCTTAAAAAAATGGTAACAAAAGGAATATATAGCATAGACAGATCATTAATTCTTAGCAAATACACTTAAGCATTTACCATTTCACTATGCTGAATAATTGAATATTAGCATTCATATCTGGTGAGCTTCCAGACTGAAAAGAAATTTATGTATCTAATAATAATAAAAAAGCATGTTCTCTTGTCATTATTTAATAACTTCAGATAACTATCCTGGCAGTTATACTTCCAAAGGAATGTTTCTCTGCCCTTTCTGGCTTTAGCCACCCTCTACAGTATGTACAAATATGGATCAAACAACAGGCAAGGAATGATCCCTTCTACCTCCCAGAGCTCTCTCATTAGATGAAATGAAGCATACAGTACCTTTTTATGTACAGTAGTACAGTTCATTTCTCTTCCCATCCTCAGCATCTTTGTATCTAGTCATGAATTAATCATGAATATGGCTAAGACAGAGCTTTAACAATCTGTTATTTCAATTGCTCGTATGGAGAATCCATACCCTTCAAAGGAACGCTGCTGAAGTGTGAAGGAGGCTACTGAACTCAAGGGGAGGATAAAGGGCAATGGGTATGAGGGGTAAGTAGGGTAAGCAGGAAGTTAATTGCATATAAAAATTATCTGTCCCCATTTTGTAGGTTCTGTTTAACAGGAGATGCAAGGGCTCCCACACACCTAAATACCTGAGGAGTTGGTTATTGTGATATCTGATACTGGTAAACAAAACTGTGCCCTGCCAGGGCTGTAAAGTAAAATAACTGCTTACAAACACATTTGAACTGGATGAATTCTTGCTGAAACCACCTCTTGAAAAACTAAATTTGAGACTTTTCTTGATTTTAAGGTTTTCTGTATGTCACTGTCCTGAATTTAATGCAAATTTAAAAGAAATTAAACAAGTAAAACTCTCAGCAGATTAGCAGTGTCATGGGAAATCTGTCTCTAAACCCAGTAATGATTTCAAATTATCTTTACAATGATACTTCCTCCAGATTTCAAAATATCAAGTAGATAAGAATCAACATTTCCATGACCACAACAAATAATTTAAGAAATGGAACAACGATAAAGCTGCTTGTAAAAGCCACCCGTATGAAAAGAGTACATGTTTCACAAAAATAATTGTTAAAAAAAGTTTTAAATCCCTGTTCCTTTTCTCTGATTTTGGCTGTATATTTTTTTATATATATATATATATATATGTATGTATGTATATATGTATATATATACTGTTTTGGAATGTCAATGGGTTCCAATATGGCTGGCTAGTTTCAAGATGAACTTGCTCCAGAGGCCTAGAAAACAAAGTCATACAGTACAGTCTTAGACAAATGCCAAAGGACAAGGAGAAACTGAGTCAAAGGGGTCACTGGAAGCCATAAAGAAAGAAGCGTGAAAAGGTGGGGTTTTTTGTTGTGCCCTGATACAAGAACAGAACGTGCTAAGTGTTTCCTCATCTCTGCTACTAACATCTACTTTAAATACAACTGCACTTACGGCATTTCACTTTAAGAAATAATTGTCATATCTAAGAAATTTCTGCATTTCAGGGAAACTAAAGCAAAACAGTAAAGACTCTGTTTTTAAAAGAGAAGGAAGTAATATTGATCTAAATTTCAGACATGCAATTTTGAGACTGTGGGCACTACTGTTACATAACAGACTTATGAATAATCCTATTCTAGATGTAACTGAGGCCATCTATCAGTACTTTGGGGAAAGGTATCAAAAATTTAGCTGCTGTGTCCCATTGTTGTCAGGAAGTGAGAACCTAGTATTTCAACATCAAATCAACTGGAGCTGAATGCCCAAAAATGGAAAACCACAAGGCCCAAACAGTTCCAAACAAGACAATCACATGAGCAGCAGAACTGGGAGTAATTCAGCAGGTGACTCCCATGCTGAGCCCCAAGTGCTCAGCATCTTCCCCTGCAGTCCTATGACAACTTTCAGCCAGTACCAGGCTCAAGAACAAAAGTGTAAGTAGCAGTCTGTGCCAGCTCTGACAACAGCATAAGTAGAAAACCACTTAAGGTAAACCAATTATTTGAATTAAGAATTCAACGTAAAATTTTGAACTGAATTTTTTATACATGTGACTAGAGAATTTGCATACCCAATTCTCAATCATTTTCATGGCACATTTGCATCTATATAGCATTTAGGCTGCTCTGAAAATCCCAATGTTAGTGTCTGCTCGACTGGCTAGAATTACTCCCAGAAGAAAACAGTAAATGAGCTTAGAATTAGTTTTTTATATGTATAAACACAGCAGCATTTAGGCATAAGCAAATCTAGAAATTGTATGCCATAATGAAATAGCAAAACACGCAAAGCTACACATCTATCCAGTCTATAGCAGGAACCCATTCCAGCTTAGTCAAAAAATGCTCATGCAACATGGCTTCACATACATTGTTGAAAAAAGAAATTCTTCTGTTAGCATACACTTATTTAGATTCCATTTGGTTAAAAAATTATCCCCATGGTACGGAAATAGGACCCCAAACACTCTGAGAAAGTGATGATGGAAAAATATTCTATTTTACAAAGTCATAATGTATGATGACAAGTCATACCTTGCCCAGCCTGGCTCTCCATTATACGGTCTCTGTTCTCCACCTTCCAAACTTATCCTCCTATCTGTTATCTGTACCATGTCTAGTGTTCCTTATTCCAGGCTACTCAGACATGCAACACCTTCCTAACAGGCACACCATTAGTAAAACAGGCTGCAGAAGCATAAATGATGCATTGTTCACTGTCTGTGCATCTGACAGTGTGAGATGGAAAGAGCACACAAGAGACAAGCAACATAAGTAGTTGGCAATAAAACAAACAACTGGGAGAAATGTCATTTGAGCAGGTTGAAAGGAATCACTGTATCCAATTCCTTGGCACTGTGTAAGATAATTTGGTGAGGGCTTTAAATACCTGGTCTTACTTTGCAACAACGGATGCACTCAGAAGTGTTCTTCATTTCAGGCTTTTGGAGTGAATGTAAGATGAGCAAAAATTGTTCATCTCAGGGCTGAGAAGAGCCCAATGAATCTCAGAGCCATCTTATTTTTAGACTATTCAGCAATTGAGGTGTCTGCATATACCACATATCATGTACCACTAATCCTAATGGAAATTATACTGCATTTGTTTCATATGAGACAGTTCCTTTCATCTTACTTTTACAGGAGATGGTCTCAGCTGTGACAAAAACTCTGCCATCCAGGTGATAGGCAAGCTCACAAACAGAAAAAGCAGAACATCTTGAGTGATACAGAGAACAAAAACTTCTCCTGAAGAAGTGCAGTCAGTAAAGACAAAGAGGGAGAAGAAGTAAAAGTGAAACTCTTGGAGGATCGCCACCTCCTCATCTGCACCTACCATTGGTTTTAGCTCTCTGCCCTCAGCTCCACCTCCCCGGCCAGCTTCTTTCATAGATTTCCTACTATTCTCCACAAACTCCTGAAAAACAGGAAAGTGCTTTCATAGAGCAGACTCCAATCATCAAATCTCAAGACAGAACTTCAAGATGTAAGTACTCAAAATATCCAGGCAGTTTGCATCTCCCACTTCTCTTGCTTAGACTTGACCACAAAGTTTCAAAAAAGCCTGCCAAATAGCTACAAAGGTCTCCCACACTTAATTCTGGAAGCCAGACAAATGTTTGCCTTGTGTGCTCTCACAACTTTCACATTTACCATGCAATGCTCTCCTTTACGGGCAAAGAAGATAAAAGGCTGGTTTTCAAAAAAAAACCAAAAAAAAGCCAAAAACCAAACAAAAAATAAACCATAACAACAAAAACCCCAAACAAACCAGAATCCCATTTACTGCCTTGTATCCTGTGTATGATGTTAGAACTCCATTAAACAGAAGGACTTGGAGGTAATTACTTGCAAGGTTTGGCTGATTTCCCTAACTTTCCTCAATTCCTAATCACAGTTTCCTTTTCATGAAGATTAGAAAAGGTGCTAATTCAATTTTAAGCAATTTTTTTCTCCTAAAGGCAAGAATTCTGCAGAAAATGTCAGTAAACTTTAGCTGCTGGGGTTTGATGATATTGACTGCTGACTAAAGAAAGCCACAATGCTTTTACAATTTATCAGCGCTTTGTTCTGAGAGAACATGCTGCATTTTACTCTTACTCTTTTTTAAAAAGCAACTCATCAGCCACCACTTTTTTTATTATATACTTTCAATTCTGTAGGGGTTTTTACAAAAAATTTAGCACTAAATTCTTGGCATGGTTTTCCCACAGTAATAATAAAAAAAAATTATGCTTGGAAGTCAGGAAAATCTTCCTCTAGTCTACACATGGGGGTACATTTTACAGAGACATATTCTACAGCTGCCACTTAAAAACACTGTCAAGAAATTCCCTACTCAACAACAAGTGAAGGGCTTGAGAAGCAGAATTTTTACATCTTGGTTTCTAGTTAGAGTGAACAGAGAACAACATGGAACAAAAATGAACAAAATGAATTGGCCTTGCAAAAAGCCTTGACAAAGCATGTAGGCTCCAGGACAGAACATAAAACCTGGTGTTTCTATGTGTGACAGAGTCACACAAATTCTGGTTGATATCTGGAGGAAAACTCCACTATGGTCACTCTATGTGTGAGGTAGAATACTCTGCTATTCTTTTCTCTCTCAATATCCAAAGAGAGGTCCTTCTTGGGAAAGAACAAAACTCAAAAACAAACTTAGTTTTGCTTCTTTCTATTCTGCACTGTGGCATTTACAAGACATGATACCCAAGAGTATGATTCTGCAAGCTGACTGCTCATCTAATAGCTAGCAAATAGAAGCCAATACCGTGGGAAGGAAGCATCATTCGTTATTTGATGTTTATCAGATGACACTGTTTCCTGATCAAGCCATGAACAAGATGGCAAAGTAAAAAAACAACCAAGCAAAAAACCCTCATATTGAACTCAGCTAGTGCATTCATTCCACTGTCAAAATACGTATTTTATGGAACCAGATCCTTAGACTTTGAGAGTAAGGGGAAACTTACCATGAGAACTTTATCCATGTAGAATTCCCTGCCAGGGCTCCCATCATTGTATTTTGTATCGATGGCAAAACATAAGAAAAGGACATCAACAACCATTTCATAAATGGAAAGGAAGCAGTGAGCAACCAGGAATGCAAAGAGGCAGACAATGATGAGTGGCAGCACCCAGATGGTGTAATCTCGCTGGTAATTCAGCAACATAATGCCGGCCAAACCTGTGCTGCAGACAATCAGGACCTGAAGAAGAAAATGGTAGACAACTCTAAGGGCAGAAGCCTTTTGATATTTTTTGTTCAGTTTATTTTTTTTAAGGCAATATGCTTCTTGGTCTGCCAGGGTTAGAATTAGAAGTTACAGATAGTAGGTAACAAGATTTTTACCTCCTGGATTCCCCATGTCCCTAGGGGTAAATGACATTTAATTCATTTTTCAGCAGGTTCAAGTCAATTGTTACATATCCTTCAGCACAAAGAGTATTTTTCAGAGCACATTACATTTATAATCTGCTGTCACTGTTCCAGTATTATACATTCCTGTAAACATTCTAGTGTTAACATTCCTGTAAAAAAGAACTTTATCCTGTCAATTATATAAACCCCACAACCTGATGCAACGCATCAACTAACATGCAGTTGGGTTTTTTTATTGGGGGTGGAGGGAGAAGTTAGGTATTAGGAGGATAGTAAGTTTTTCACTTTGCTAGTGGAAACAACTTTCAAGCTTGTTTAATACCTATCTCCCCTCCATACAGGAGAAAGTAGATCAGAATTCACATGAGGCACTTCATGTAATAGTCTCCACAGAACTACAATATGTGTGAGGCCCTAATAGATATTCCACTGGGTACCAGTGTGGTCTTGGCAAAAATAAAAGGACTAAATTGGTGTGGTCACTTAATTTTTTGAACACTTGTGAATTTTTATTATTATGAACTGCATCTAAACACAAAATCATTACATAGGTCAGCTTTTATGAAAACACCACATTGAACTGGTAGAGAAGATGCTGATAGGGTAGCATTGTTTTAGCTGATACTAATTTTTATAGGCACTGTTCATTTGAACATTTCTGTCACCTGCACATTTTTCTAATAATCCGAGACATCTTTTCACGGAGGTGTTCCCTAACATTTTTCAGATTCCTCAGTGAAACTTTGTTATGTAATTTCGGGTTCTCTCAAGCACCTTTTTCTCCCTTATGTGTTTATTTCTTCTCACATCTTACTCACTTAATTACTGGATTCAAAGTTTAGCCCACTGTACTCTGATTTAACAGAAGTAGAGGAATGCAATAAGGAATACAGATCAGTCCAACCAGTTTCCAAATACTTAGGCACAGGTGATTTAAGTAGACTAGTATTAATTGTTTCAGTAAATTATGGCACTTCAAAGGATAGAAATAATTCACTGGATTACGTTTCCATACAGTCTATCTCCATCAGCTGGAGACGCAAGAGGCAGACCAACTGCAGAAATTATTCTAGTCTCCTTTTAATTCTCAGAGTAGAACTAACTTAGTTGCTTAAGCTGGCAGTTCCTCATAGCAGGCTTCTGTACTCTTCCAGTCCAATTTTGTCACCCCAATAAAGGGTGATCAATAATGTGTCAAATTTTCAACATAAACCTGAAGAGTCCTTACTAAACAGAAGTTGAAAGAAAAGCTTCCTTTCCTTACAATTCTGTCTTAACCACAAAATCAAAACCTTAGAACTTCTAATCACTTTTCTCTTGAGCCGTAAAAAATTTATGCAAAAGGTGTCGTAAGTTTCAGCAATTCCTCTCTAGTCACTTTTACTAAATTTAAGTGGATCATCTGCTTATGCTCCCTATCCTGGATAGTCCCTTCCTAATATGATGCAGCTAGATATGATAAAGTGCACTCTAAGAAACAGGATTTTTAAGGCATTTTGTATTAGGGCTCAAGCCATTGCTGAAGAAAAATTGCTTCTACATAGGTCTGTAACAACTGTATGCAGCAGACATACCTTTCCTAGAAACAGCATAAAATCCCCAACTGTGTTTATGGCAGCCACTCGCAAAGCATTTTCCACTAGGATAACAAAGGCATCCTTTGCTGAGGTGCAGAAATTGGTGCTGTTGATAGCTGTGGCCGTATATGCGTTCTGAGAAAAGGAAATTGAAGATCAATCAATTATTCATAGAACGATCAGGTATTCCAGATGGAGGGTGGGGAAGGTGAGGGGGAAGATACAGCTTCTGAGTAAGTCACATTCATCATATGATTTTAATGAACAAAAATTCCCTTGAGAGTTGTTGAATCAAGCAATATGAACCAGATGACAGAAGATTATATGAGGTAAAGAATTACTATTCTTCTCCTCCCTTGCTCATAATTTATGCATTAACAAGTTTGTTCAAAAAATCTCATTAAACAGAATTTGCAATTTCTCTGCAGGAGGAGGTGAACGGTACCATAGCTACAGAAATTAAATAGTTCCAAAAAAGAAATCTGGAAATATAAAAGAATTTGAGTGTCATACAAGTAAACCAAGATAATTTCTAGATAATTAACTAGACTGCATTTAAGGTTAGTGAGGACAGTTTTCAAGGATTACATTGGGGGGTTTAAAATGCTTTCTTATGATTTTATTTTCTGCATTTCCACAAGCAAAAAAAAATAACAACAGTGAAACAGATAAATAAATACCAAGGTATTTATGTACATATGTAAGAGGTGGAACTACAGGCCTATAAACCCACTTTTACAAGGGGTCTTTTACAAGGACCAGCTAGTATGTTGCACTTTGCAACTCTTTTTCACCTTTGTAGACAATGATGACAATTTGATGTTTTATACAGTTCTTACACTGTGAGAATCTTAAATATTACACCTAGAAAACCTTAATTCTCTTTTCATAGCGAAAGTATTTTGAAACTCAGATGTAATTTGACTGAGTAGACATAAGAGGGAATGTCTCCAACCACTAAATACATTGTTAAAAGTTGAGATACCATGTTCATAACGATGAATATTGTCTATTTCTAGTTTTTGTTCACATTCCAAAGGTCAATGTAGTATAATTTCAATAATGGAGACAAGGCTGAAGTACTGTCATTCAAGTTCAGTTCCAAAGTACAATATATTACATGTTGGCATCAGACTGCACTCTAAGAATATATCTATACTACCAGCCCTTACATAAAACCTAAATATTGAAACTCTTACCTGATTTAAGTATGTCAGGCACTTTTCTAGACACCAAAGGCAGCAGATGCAGGCTTTAAGCATACAGCGAGCACAAGCATTTTCCTAGAAAAGCACAGAATGTGGGAAAACATAGACAAAGAGTTTTTAAGGAAACAATATTCCCTTGTGTTTCAGTAACTGATATTCAGCCTGCTAACTTAAGCAATCTGTATCAGTCCCATGGTCCTGTAAAGTCTAAATACTCATATTCATAGGATGGTTTGGGTTGGAAGGAACTCCCAACACCACAGGCAGGGACACCTTTCACTAGACCAGTTTGCTCAAAGCCTTATCCAACATGACCCAGAACACTTCCAGAGGTGGGGTATGCACAACTTCTCTGGGTAACCTGTTCTAGTGCCTCACCACCCTCATAGTGAAGAATTTCTTCTTAGCCCTGATCTATTCCAAAACAAGACTTCCAACCTCCCACACTGACTAAACAAACAGGTAAACACGTCAGGTCTTGAGCTTCTGTAAGAAAATGGAATCTATTTCTCTTACTTTTCCTTTGAGTTGTGTGTGAATATACATAAGGATCATTCGTGGTATCTTCACTAGTGTGATAATGAAAGACCCCTTTGCTACTGTTCCTAGGTGGTAACAAACAAGGCGATTAACAGATGCCAGAATAGGAGTAAATGGCAGATTTCTTTTCTCCCTGTTGAAAAGAGAAAAAAAAATGAAGTAGAATGATCAGTATTTATGTGATATCATCTACAAGTGCTACAAATTCTCAATAAAATGATGTGCAAAAGGAATATATTATCCTCATACTAGCTTTCAGGATATATTACTCACTCCACCCTGACAATCTGTGTGACTCACAGATTTGTCTCTAATGCAGAAGTAGGACTAGGATAAAGAATCAGTATGTCATACTGTCAGAGACTGAAATGTTATACTTTATGGCTTAAGGATTTTTATGAAGGACTTTTGCCTATTATACCAAAACTGTATAACAAAAGCTGCATGAAGACCACCACACCCTGCCTGAGCCTCCTGACTGAGGCCCTGGACTGCAAATTGATGGAGATAAGATAAAGTGACTCAAGTCTGGGCTTTGGGAAAAGAATACATTCACAGGAGGGTTAAGCCTCATCTTTGTGGTGGAGACCACAGCCCCGGGGCTATCAGCTGCCAGGCTCCCACAGACTGTCACACCAACGGGAGCGGGGAGAGAGGCTTTGGGTGTGTGGTGAAAAAGCCTCTGGTCAGAAGCAGAGAACGCCCATCCTCCGCTGTGCAGACCAGCTCAGCTGTGGGGCCCCTTCACCCTGGGAAAGCCACATCTATGGGACATCCACATGAATGACAGCAGTGGGGGTGTCATGGCCCATCAAAGCTTCCCCCCACAAGGGGTCCCCAGACCCTGCACCAGAGCACTGCAACATGATGCAACAGATCACAGTGTTGCAAGGGACAGTGTCAAACTTGCCCTCCTCAGGGGAGGCACCTGGGCATTCCCACCTGGCCCAAATGTATATTAATCCATTGGATTCTATACTTTTTGGGGTGCAAGGGACCCTAAGCACCAAGAAGATCAGATGGAGGGAAGCCATGAGACATCATTGGGACCCTTGGAAGGATGGTATGTTTCTACCTAACCCCTGTCACTCTCCCTGCCCCACCCTCACTCTTTTTCTATTTCTTTCTTTCTTTATTTTCTCTCTTTGCCTCTTTTACTATTAAATAAAATATATCAATTTTTTGGGCACCAACATCTAATCTCCTTGGTTAAATCAAGTTTTGGGGTGTATTTGGAATCTTTCTGGGTTTGATCCGTTTTATTCAGAGAGACTGAGTTTTCTTTGGTCTTCTGTGTTTAAATCCATTTTTAACACATATGAGTAGTGTGGTGGCGCATCCCCTTTGTCCCTTCCCACCTTGGGCTGCACTATGATCTCAGAAATGCTTGTTAGACCTCAGTCTTGACAAAGAGCACCTGGGCTCAGCTCCTCAAACTTATCAGAAACATGGTCTGCTCCCAGGAACTTGTCCTGTCTAACGAGCTCCTGTTTTTAAACGAACAGCCTTGTAAACTTTATTTTTTGTGCCTAAATAACAACATAAGTAGAACAACATTTCTGTTATTGAACTTTCAAAGAAAGTTGCATACCTGAATTGTGGCCAGGATGAAGAATTACTATGACTAAAGCCAATTCTCTTGCAACCCCGTGAACTCCTGGACCGCAGTGGGCTGTGACCAGCACCTCTGAGTGGGGCCTCTCTGAGCCAGTAAACTCTCAAGTTTGTGATACTCAGAGGACCAATGTCAAATGCTGCCGAGAGAGCCTGGGCTGACACCCCCCTGCTCAAGCCTCAACCCTTTGCCTGTTGAGAAGGTGCAAAGGCATCCAATGTGAGCACTTCCCTGAACTTGAAAGGAATTATTTTTACTGATCTATACCTTGTACATACATGTGTGAGTGTGAATGTACTACAGCAAATGTACTATGAATGTTAGATTGCTAAGTAAGTAAGGTCTGTAACTGAGTTACTGCTGTGCTCATAGTAAATTGTATAGACAATTGGTTAAATTAGGATATTGATTAAGTGATGTTAAGTTTAAGTGCTGTTAAAATCTTTAGGCCTAAACTGTTGGTCAAGTCTGGGGTTAAAAGTGGCAAGAGGGTCCACTCTTAACATTGTGACTCAGTGGGAGGGTCTCCCTTATTCCTTTTTATCCTTATCCTTTCTCATCCTTAACCTTTTTCCATCCCCAGCTTCCACATTAATAATTTTAGGTTTAGTTTTAGATCAATTGATTTTAGATTTTAGTCCTACTTTTCCTCTGTGTGCTTTAACCATTTACTAAGTAGTAGAGTGAATCTTGTCAATGAACTCTGTCACACTTTCACTTTTATATTAACCTGCTTTTTCCAATACCTTTGCCAGTGATTCTCTGAGCAACTGAAAACACTCATTGGTGACAGGTAGTCTTACTAGCAGTTGGCTTCATTACCACTCTTAACAACTGGCAGTTCCCATGAAGTTACATTGGATGGTGTGCAATTCAAAACCTTCTAAAACAGTAAGAAACTGTGCTAATACTTTTTTAGTCAGACTACTGATAAACTTGCCTTCTCCCCTCTTGTTCCGTGGGAGATCTTTGTGTGGACTTTGGTGAGGATATTACTAATTGATCAGGTAAAGTCTTTTCTCAGACTTTTTGCATTTCTGATTTAGCTATTATGTCCTCAAGGTACAAAGGGTTGAGCCTTAAAACAAGTTATTTAATGCAATGTAGCTATAATATTTTTAATTTATCAGATAAATACTTTCACAGTTTGAAGCCACTCTTCTGCCAGGAAACTCACTTATACATCTCTCTCAAAGAATAGCACTATTAAACATCTAAAGAATGGCTCTTCTTTATTAGAAATAAGAGCATGATAATAAGCATATTAAGAAACATGTGCTAACATTCAAAAAATAAAGGATCTCCCCAGCTTGGGAGAGATGCAAACTTCATTCAGAAAATATAATAAAAGTAGGTTTTTCATTCCATGAAACTAATATCTGTATAACACAATCTGAGATGTTAATGATTAAAATAGGTTTACCCTGTATGTTCTTTCAATTAACTTTTAGGGGGAGACAAATTTTACTCCCTGTTGGGCACAATCACATAAATGGCTTGAATCTTATGCCCAGGCAACCCAGACACTTCCTCATGCTCAGGGCAAAGTCTGTCATGCAAAACACTTTGAGGCCTTTTATTGCCTGAGTTGAGAAGGAATCCATCTGGCTAAGGTGAATGAGCAGTGAACATATATAAAACATTTCTCCGTGGATAACCTCATCTCATTTGATTTGGGAAGCTGCTCATATGCAAAATAACGGGCAAGTGCAAATTAATGCCTTTTCTATTTTTACAAGTCACTTTTCAAATTATGATTGTACCTTAAAATGCAAAAAGAAGATAAGAGTAGAGAGAAATGAGTATTTACTAACTTAGAATAAAATTGCTGTTATGGAATTATAGAGTATGGATAAAATAAAAATAATTCACCCTCAGGTGATAGGAAATACATAAACTTACAGATGAAGCATACATGTTGCTAAGCAATCTATTTCAATGCAGAGTTATTCTCTTCCCTCTGTATTTTCCTCATTCTGTACTCAATCCAGTTTAATTATTCACAAGATTACATCCCCGTAACATCTTGTAATAATTTCATAGATGTATTTCACTGGTATACCGGAGAACTTCATCCATAAGAAAATAACAAAATTTCTGGCAGCACAGTAAATTGATTCCTTGCTTTTGATATTATTTTTAAGAGTAGGGCAGAAAAGGAGTAAAGTGTAGTTCAGATAACAGCCTCAATTAAAAAGACAAACCAATCAAACATTTGTGATCTGAATCATGCACTTGAAAAATATCTGCATACATTATTAAAAAAACTGATACACAACTTAGTCCACAAATAGCAATGAAATATGGAGCTTTAAAATTTTACACAAATTTTTATTTGTACGTGATCTTGTCAGAATCTATATGTAAACGATGAATCTAATAAGATCTTAAACAATCTCATGAAAGAAAGATTAATGAAGATTAGTGAAGCACTGTAAATAACTTAAAGGACACTGTTTTGCAATTAAAATAATAATCAATTGCTTTCATTATTTTTTTAATCTCTACAGATCTTACCAGCATTAATTATTAGCAAAACAGATGACCTTCCAGGCGCATCCTACTTTGTAAACAACCACCCATCTCTGTAGAATGTGCACAGGTTACAAGGCAAATAATTATATGTCAAGAACACCATCTATAACTGGCAAATAAATATTTCAGGACTTCACATGATTTAAAAAGAGTCAAGGCAATTTAACTGTTCCCCAGCTTTCACAATGGACACAAATATTATCCCCAAAACCACTGCCACTCATTATTTCTGCTAAGTCAATGTGTAGGCTACTCATGATAGAGCTATCTAAGTTATCCTTACCTTGTAAAATAGTATGTCACAACAGCCCCTGCTACTGTCATCTGCTGACAGGCTAGGATAAACTCGCTGATCCAGATGAGTCCCACTACGTGGTACCACCACATGTATTTCAGAGGACCTGCCATCTGAAATTCAACAAATCCTTCTTCATTTGGGACAGGACTACCTAGAAGTAAATGAGGATAAAAAAGAAAATGATGCTTGCATCAACTGATAAAGAAGGAAACATATGGTTCCTAACCAGTTGCAGCAGAAACCCTCTAGTTTCTACTCACAATTTTAGATGTCATGTTCAGGAAGATTGTTCTTAAGAAAGATAGAGCTTTTGAGACAATAAGTATAATGGCATTTGAAAAAAAAACCACTAAAAAAATTTCCACAACTAACCACCATCTTATAGCAAAAATTCATATAGTTAAACATAATGGAAGTCTACTTCAGTCCTTCTTAATTTGAATTTGCTGCTTTATCAGTATTATTCATACAGCAGGAATCAATATCAGCTCCTTACATCTAGATGCCAACATTAACAATCACTTTTGTTTTCCTTATGGTAAGTTTTTGTAGCTTTCAAGCTATTAACAGACATACGGAACAGCATTAGAAATTCTAAATATATGATTTAATATCTTCAAGAATTCATTGACTCTTTCTCTAATATGAATCATGTGCAGAGACTGACAGCATGTCAGAACACTCCTAGGAAAAGGTCTATTTCAATGTGTTAACGCGCAGTGAGATATTTCATCATATACAACAGTTACATGAACAGCTGACAACATTCAGAAAAACTCTGCAAGTAACTTTGTGTGTATAAGGTGCTTACCTTGAAAAACAATTGTTTTGACTTAGCACTGACAGCACATTTTCTGCATTCTTAGTTACGTTTTCATACTTATGTATAAAATTAATGTTTTCTTGTGAATAGGTTAACTATGGAAATCTAGTTTCAGTGAAAATGATTTGGCCTTATTTGCACAAATATTTTGTTTGAGTGCATATAAGCTAAAAAGATAAATTAGTTTTTGCAGAATCAAGGCCAGTTGAAGGGTTCTGTCAGTTACCTATAAAATTAGACTACGTTCTGCTACAAATTTAGTTCCTGTGCAGTGGTCTGACTCAGAAAGTGAAGCACAGGGCTGAGATTTTCAGTGGCGACCATTTTCTGCACATAGCAGAGCGTGCAATGAAAACTAAAAATTTCAACAGTAATGAGAACAAGAACACATGAATTCTATTGCCTCCAACCCTTGCTAAGAACTCAGGATATGAAAAATACTTATCTTGTATTACTGTGAAATAGCTTTGTGACTTGAAACACTGCTGCTTTTGGATCAGTAGTAAACAACACATTTCAAAATTTTAAGATATTTAATAATGAATGACAGTCTCTGTTGTCTACAATATACTGCAAAATAACACACTTTTTAAAAAGCATCTGCTATGTTTCTCTGCTGACATAACTAAGATTTGGACCTATAGGATTGATTAATTCTAGAAGCTCTTGTCAGACCCTGAATACAAATAAAGCTTTCACCTTCTATGTACTGAAGAGCAGGCAGGAATTAAGAGTACATTGGCTGCTCTCTGAATACAGTGTACAAACAGCAGAAAAGTCTCCCTAATGATTCTGGAATAATACTGGACACCTAAGTTACAAACAACCAAAAACTAATTTCACAATATTTACATTGCGGGAGAGAGTAATTGCATGCAATGGCCCTTCCTTTACTTATGTGTGAGTACTGTCTACAATACTTGGTGATATTAGCTCCAAGATTATGCTGTCTTTAATTTATTAGTGTGTGTAAAATTTGAGGGAATTATTTGAAAAATTGCCATAGCAGTTTTATTAATAGAGTCTCATGGTTTGCAGCAAGCTAGCTTCCATCAAATCAAAAAGCCAGCATCACACACGAAGTACCATGCTGGGAATGCACAATAACTTTCTTGAAACAAGTGTTCTGAAGTCAGTGAAGCAGACAGGAATAGAAGCACAACAAGTGGGCTTTTTTCCTTAAGATTCCCACGTGCTTTTTAGCCAACTCTGCTTGAAATCATACAAAAATTAAGTGAAATGTATTTAAAATAAGTGACAGCTGCTTACCTGTGGTACCAAGAAAAAGCAGGACTGCAATCCAGTATGTCCAGAAGAGGATAAGCACAAAGAATGTCCAAAATGGCTGGAAGACTAACAGTGGCAGGTGAATGAAGACCTTGCCGGCCACGTGGAACAAGGCAATGGTGAGAGCTACTCTTTTGCGCATAATTAACATGATTAAGAACAAGATAACCTAGAGGGGGAAGGTTCCAAATCACATTTTAGAGTACTGAAACAGAATCAAGCTATTCTTTTGCACAGCTAGGATATTCAAACACACTAAATTAATAGATAGTCCACCTAGAAGATCACAAGACCAAAATGTAAAACCTCTATCAGCTTCCTCTGGTGATAAATTATTTTCCAAATTATACTTTTGAGAAATTCCATTCTCATAATTATGTATTTGGAATCATCATCAGCCTCAAGCTGATTAGATAAGACTAGGTTCTATCCTCAATTATGTTTTACAAAACAGTGAAATTGGCAAGTTTTAGCAGAAAGGTAATTTAAAATTTATAATCTGACCATGGTGTGGTGGTCTTATAGGATATATGTATATACCTGTATAATAACTAAATATATGTATATACCTGTATAATAACTAAAAATAGTTATATTTTTGTATAATATATATGTATGTATAATATATATTTTGTATAATATATATGTATATACCTGTATAATAACTAAAAATCTAGGAGAGGGAACGGAGAGGAACTTTTGGATTAGGATGTGAAAAAAGAAGAACAAAACAGGGAGTCTACAATTCCTGTGAAGTTAGTCAAACATTCTCAGTTTTTGGTAGTAAATTCAGTGACTCTGAAATGAACAGCAAGGCCCAAAAAGGATAAATTGGTTCAATAATCAGTGTTGGTATTTCAGTTCACAACGATTTGAGAACAACTTCTTTCAGAAGTAGGCTAAGGACTTTTAAACACACTGAAATGACTAAGTACCTCTGAACTGAGAACCTAAGAAAAATCTCTTTGGATTGGCAGTCCAATATCATACTTATTCTTGGAAGTCCCTGTGGACAATTTACAGTAGATGAAAGTAGCTGCAGGGTTAGAAAGTCTCTCCTGACTCAAAATCAGATATTAGAGAACAGTTCCTAGAAAGTCCCCCCTGACTCATAATCAGGTATTAGAGAACAGTTCCTGAAAGTTAAAAAAAAAACATAATGAAAGAAAATCACTTCAACAGAAATTATGGCAGAAATAAACTGTTCAAAAATGTGTGCAATACAACACTTTCACCTGAATAAAAAAACAGAGACCAACAGGAAGACAAGAACAAGAAAATAATACAGTCATTAGCAAATCGTACCGTGAAGACTGTAGCTGCAATGGCATAGATCAAGAGAGCCTGAAGATTGTCTTTGGCTATTTGAGTCTCAAGAGCACTGGCAGATAGTCGTTGTTTAGCATAGAGCCACCACAGGACTCCTGTACCACCTATGTTTTAGTGAGAAAACAAAAAGGATAAACGAATTACACATCTTCTGTGTGACACAGTCATACTACCTAGTCCCAGAGAAATGAAACAGTTCTTTCATTTTAAGTCTAGTCTGGTAGTGAACACCCAAGAGCACTGATGCTCAACCCAACAGGAACCTGAGAGGAGGGAGAAGTACTTAGTTGTCCTCTGTTGCCCTCTTTTCAAGTGAATATACTCTCTTCACAGTCTCACCACACTATGACCACTTAAGAGACTTGCAGAACCTTGATTCTGTGTTCTAGAGTAAACTGCATGGAAGGATTACTTCATGGCGAGCCCTAACAATGAATAGCACAGCTCCCACTAGACAGGTAATAGAGGAACAAAAGGAAGAATAAATAGTTCTATGGTAGGCTATATGCATGGATGTGTATGTGTGTATAACAATGCAGGGAGTAAAAATTTAGGAGGGGGAACAGAGACAGACCTTTGGACTAGGATGTGAAATAACAACAGAACAAGGAGTCTACCATTCCTGGGTAATTGAAACAACAAGGATCAGCCTGATGCTGGAAACAGCACCTTAATGATTGGTAGCTTAACTTGCTTCAGACAACATCTTGAACACTGGAAAAAACATTAGTGAAAGGCACAGGAGGCAAATACAATGTGAGGTACTATCTTCTCATCCCTGTTATGAAATCCTAGCCTTATGGCCAGAATAACACTCTCCCATTCTAGCTGCCTTTCCAAGGTAGAACTTTTCTTAAACACAGGTCTCCAGCCCCTCAGGGAGATAAACCTTTCCTCTCTGATACATTTATATTCTCTTTTGAGTGTTCTTCTCTGTTCTGGTGGTATTTCTGAATCAAATGCATGAGCTTAGTAGGGAGGTTGGACCAGATGAGCCTCTGTGGTCCCTTCCAACCTTACCCATTCTGTGATCACATGTTTTTGCTGAAGGTACTCTGTTCAAGTCTAAAATGAAGAATGCTCTTTCGACATCTCCTAAATAAACAGCCAAGACAGAATAAGCAGTATGTGTCATAGAAGACAGGTTTTTATTCAGGCTGTGTAATGCATGAAACTTCTTAGAACATAGTAACAGATGCCAATCACATAAGTCATTCAACTCTTTCAACATGGTTGCTCAGCTTCTAAAGAGAATATAAATGAAAAAAAAAAAAACCTGTATTTTTCCTTTTCCCTGGTCATAGATTGTGAGGCAATTAAGCAGAAAACCTGATCCAAAAAGTGATCCTGAAAAATAGAGATGGTCTGCTGATTTTTTTCCATCCACTGCAGTCATGAATTGCAAGAATTAAATCACTTCCTAATATGATTATTGTATTTTTTTTTCTTCCCTACAGCCCAGACATTTTGACTTAGCTACTCCGTAAGAAGTGTACAAAACTTCAGTTTTGCAAATTTAAAAGCTAATGTGATAAAATAAAGACTATTTTCATACAAGCTACATCATTTTGCAAGAGACAACTTTTGGTCATTTCCAAGATAGCATGGCCAGTAGCATTTCACACATGATCTAGGTCATGCAGGTCTTCCTGAGTCATATGGAAATAAAAGGATTTTATATGAATTTCTAGACAAGCACCTTTACTTCCTCTCTTCAATAAGAGGTCTTAAAGAGCTACTCAAAGAACCGAAGGGGCTGATGAACATGTCAGGGTTGAAAACATATTCAGCTGCATAAGCAATAGCTGCTCTTTGATTTCTTCATGCACCAGCCATCAGACACACCCAGGTTTGCTGCCTTGCTGACCTATTTGGAAGGCAGGCTAAGAAGTATGCAACGTTTAGGGTTGTGCTACAAGTGCTGTGAGGAATCTCCTGCACTGACACCTGTGGGCTCTAGTGAGCTAAGCAGACATGAAGATTGCCTGCCAAGCAGGGTATGCAAATATCCAAGGAGCAATGTACTCTGAGAGAGGTCTGCAATAACTAAGGTGGCATTTCTGACGTGCGTCTTGAAAGGGACTCAAAAAAAGGCTGAAGGGAAATGCATGATCCAAGATCTGTGTGGGATGTATCTGGGCTGAGGACATGGAGCACAAGGATTAGAATTGGGTGCTCAAACTGGGAGACAAACAAGACTTACCAAGTGATCCCAGAATGACAAGAATTGTTAAAATCCAGACAAGTACTCTTGAAATGTACCTTATTATAACCATCAAAATCATGGACAACACTGCAAAAGAAGACAAATAAAATAAGCAGACTGATTACTTTAAGTAGAAATAGCCTTCCTAATTTTCCCACTGCACTAAGATAACTGCCTTCCAACAGAATTTTTACAGACTGATTTCTTCTTTGAGGCTTACAAACTCACTGAATAGATAGTTAAGAAAATTAGGCACCTCTACAACTTCTGCTTTGATAATGTTGATTAAAACAAAGAGAGCATAAATACATTTACACGATACATTAAATACAAGACATAATGCGTGCATACAGACAGAAATGTACTTAGACAATGAACAAACAAACAGCAAGACATGACAGTACTTTGAGTCTGGTAACATGAGCACACCTCCTAAAGACCAGAGCAGAGTCTGCACTCAAACACGTATTTCAAACAAGTGCAGTTAATATGACATCTGTGTATTCCAAAATGTCATGCCAGTCATAAGTAAAAAAACTATACAGCCAGCTAAGGCTAAGTGAGTGGGGTGTACAAGTGCATACTCATAGTTTAACACATATATGTTTGTGTTCAGCAGTTACATGCAAGCCACTGGAACCTGGCTTTTTGAATCACAGTCTAACCCACTGTTTTAAAATAAATAATTTAACTATGAAATTATGAAAACTATTTTTTAAATTAACCGTATGTAAATTCTGCACTATCTTCTGACTCTAACTGAACAGCAGCACTGTAAATCAGCCACTAGCTTTCAGATTCCAGTTTTCTACCATTATTACCAAATACTGAAGCTATCAAGACGTAAAAATAAACAGCTTTCCAGTTACAGCTGAAAACATACACAGTGGTCTTTTGTGTGTGTGTAGGGGGGGGTTAATGGTATCTAGCATCTTCTTCTTTTTCCTTTCTTTTTCCCTTCCTCCCTCCCCCTTTTTTTTTTAACCACAAAAAGCAAACTGAAAACAAAGGATCCCTATATCTGATACAGCTTTGCAGTGTTTCTTTCTAAATGATATGCTGCTCACATGCATAGCTAATATCTTGATCTTCCCACTTTAGGATTTCAGATTTTATATGTTGTATGAGTAAAATAGACTCACTAGGAAAGCAATTTATGTGGGTGGGCAACATTCCACCCTAAACAAGATGACTTTGTTAAGACAGCTCTTCAGTCTAGTGCAAAGTGTCACTCTATAGGCTAGAGGCATCTTGCAGGTATAGTAACAATTCAGCACCTCTGTACTGTTGGGAATTTCCAGCTCTTTAGACAAGGCTGAGATTTTCAAAGACCTGAAGTTTTTAATTTTGGAGGAAGAGGAAGAAGGAGGTAACATACAATACAACAAATGGGCACCTAATTTTCTTGTTTACACTCTGAAAGTTCTCATATCTTTGCGCAAGTACATTAAATGGAACAAATGAAATCCCCTACATCCAACATTGTGCATTTCTCACCCTGTCCTTTTTATTTGGAAAGGGTTTATTTGGACTTGAGTTGGTAGAAGATGACTACTACAAATGGGAAAAGGGAATACTATAATAAAAATTTGGAAAAAGGGGATGCTCTCTTAACTGTTAAAACTAATGCGGGCTAATTAACAGCCACACATCCACTATCTCGTAATCTGTGGAAGAGAAATAAAACCAGGAATGCATAGATATAATACTTCTGAATAAGTTACCCAGCTCTCAAACAAAATTTTAAAAAAGCATTCTGAATCATTTTCTAAGGGATTGTTGCTATTATATGTGTTTTTTGCTCATATTGTGGTTAGAGTGTGTTAACAATCTCCTAATGCAGTACACTAAGAAATAGCTAGTAATGAGAAAAACAATTACCTAGTGATAACAAGCAAAGTCCCATTATAATCTCTTTGCTGGTCATAACTCCACTAATCAGCCTGTGTAAGACACTACTGTCACTGACAAAGGTGATCAGGGCCTCTGCAAACTTGGCATAGCAGGAAATGTTCACAGGAGCACAGCGATGGAAGAATGGAATAGGTGCACTGGTGACACAAGAAAAAAAAATCAGAAAAAAAAATTACTCCTACTTAATATAAATGCCACATCAACACACAAATGAAAGGTGAATAGATGCAATCATTCTATCCTTATAACATCATAATCAGAAACCATGTGTTGAATGCACAAGTGCTGCTGAAATGAGGATGATCATAATGGAAAGTGATGCAGTTCTTACACACAACCCTGTGAGGCTGGAGTGTACATTCCAACAGGAAATTATTACCCTCCCACCCTTAAATGACAAGGCTCAGAAAGTATGTTCCTATTTCCACTTAAATGCCTTTCTTTCAAGTGGTGAACCAGCAGCTGAAACAATGCCTTTCACTCATGTTAGAATGGAATACTGGCCCATATTTGCAGCAAAGGAAATTGCAGAATAACAATACTATTCTTGAGAGTATACATTTTGTGCTGAAGGACATCAGCATTCACAACTGCTGCCAAGCAAAACCAATGTACTTATTCCTAGTCTTTCTCCATACTAAGCTTGTTCTTGTACTGAATTTTACAATCACAGGGTTTATATTCATTGACTTTGTTAAAATTACACAAAACATGCCAGGATGTCTTTATTGCTTTGAATGGTTTTGGAAGCACTCTCACAAAAAACTATTGAGACTATGCACTAAACTTTGCTGAATGCTCAGAAAAACCTGCTATCAAGTCCATCAGAGAAAGATACAAGAGAGCAAAAACTTTCCTTTAAAAGTGGGTAATTTTGTTTTCTGTATGTCTCCCACTTAGTAGCTGTCTGTCTTGCTCATAAACTATGTCAGATCTCAAAGTGGCCTATTACATAAATTGATCAATTCCAAATTACATTTCAGACATTAATTACATGTTCCTTCCTGTAATTGGATGCAATGAAAAAATGTCTTTTGTATTGTTTCACCCTGCCCAATCTTCCTTATGTGAAAGATTTCAGTGGACTGTAGCAGCAATGAACATAATCTTTTGTAGTTTCCCCATTTCAGCAATGACCTATAAATCAACAATTTTCTGTCCTCAATAACTATTTTTTAAGGCCATGTCTTTCCAAAATTCTAACCATCATTTTAAACATGCAGTGAATAAACCAGCTGCCTTAGGCACATCTTTCCTACCCATTGTTTTTCTGGGGAAAAAGGATGACATGCTGAAAACCATTAACGTGTAATTATTCTGTAAAGAAATTGGGAGAAATTATGATCACCTGCCACATCTAGGTAATCAGCAGATCCTAGGTTTTCGTTTAAAGTCACTGATGATTGCAAATTTTATGGTTCTAGGCTTACTGTGCTGAGTAGGTAAATGTATTCGGAGATGCTCATATTGATGGTCTACTTTTGGATAGTAATGAATACAGCAGTTAAGCACAGCAAAGTAATTGTGCATTAGTCACAGCTGTTAAAAAACAAATTAAACCCATAATGATGGCTGCTCTACTTAAAAGGCAGTCCATGTATCCTCTTAGCCTCTTACAACATAACCTATTTTGAAATACTGCAGCTCATTATATACAGTATTACTGAAAAAGACTGAAATTTGAGAGGTTTATTTAATTGTTAACTACTACAACTTTGTAGAAAGCCTACAGCATTTATAAGTTGTCACTAACAGTAACAAAGCCCATATTTTGAGGTGGGAGTAGGCAAAAGAACATCATTCCTGCATCCAAATACAAAAATATCCACTTTGAAAAGCGAACTAACAGGATTAAAGTACTCTTCCAAAATACGTCCCAACAGAGGAAAACATGCTTTTTGGATAAGAGTTTATGTTACTCATCTAATACCCCTTAACCTAAAGCAATTTCACTACCTATTTGAAGTTACCTATTTTCATGTGCAGTAATTAATTGCCAAGTTTGTTATAATTAATTTTAAAAAATAGGTTAGTGATTCCTACAAGCTTTCTTGAGTAAATCAGACTCCTGAGACTCCACTTTTGAGATCTGCTTCTGCTTCAGTGGTTCAGACTGAATGAGAAGGTGAGGTAAAGTGTCTTAATAAAAAACACAATAGATCTATTCATCATGATCCGTGCTATTTTATATGACCTCTTGATTATATCTTGGTATATTACCTACTGAAAAGGAATTAAACATTTCTAAGAATAGCAACATGATGCTTAATCATAAACAAGAACAAATAAAGTTCAAGCCAGCAGATGGTGGTCTCAAAAGCTGTATTTTTAAAGCAATATTCAAATGGAGTTAGAAGATCCATCTGATTACTCAAGTATTAGATTTCAAAGAGTTTTTCCTTTCACTACTACCCATGGGCAAATACAGTAAGCTGTGTGAGGGGAGGCAGAGTCTGATTGGAATGCCACAGCTAGCTGTTTTTTATAACCTCTACAAGGCAGTCCCTTGGCACAGCTCAGCACAGCTGGTTTATAGATAAATGCCACAGAGGCTGGAGAGGTTTTCCTCCAAATCCTCTAAACAGTGAAGTCATGTCTACTGAGGATGGGTGTGGAAGAAACACGTATCGCTGACTGCACTGCTAGACTGTACTGCTCTGTCAAAGTTGGACGTAATACCTTGAAGATGGATGGTAAGAGTCCATTGACAGCATCAGCTGAAGGCTGTGAAGAAGCCTGGTCATCAAACAGAAGACATCAAGGGACAGTCTTTACACCATATGCTACCTCCATCCCGTGGAGCTAATGGGAATCAGAGGGTTCACAACCCTTGACAGATTGCGCTGGTTTAAACTGGGGTAAAGATAATTTTCCTCACAGTGGCTGGTATGGGGCTGAGTTCTGGATTTCTTTTGAACACAGGGCTGATAATATAGTGTTATATACTGTTAGTGTTATTGCTGAGCAGGGCTTGCACAGAGCCAGGGCCTTTTCTGCTTTTTGCACTGCCACGATGGTGAGGAGGTTGGGGGTGCATGGGAGGTTGGGAGGAGACCCAGGACAGGTGACCCCAACAGACTAAAGGGATATTCCAGACCACATGGCATCATGCTCACGATATAAAATGGGGGGAAGAAGAGGAAGGAGGGCACATTTGGAGTGATGGTGTTTGTCCTCCCAAGTAACTGTTGCATGTGATGAGGCCCTGCTCTCCTGGAGATGGCTGAACACCTGCCTACCCATAGGAAGTGATTAATTAATTCCTTGTTTTGCTTTGCTTGTGTGTGCAGCTTTTCCTTCCCCTGTTAAACCATCTTTATATCAACCCACAAGCTTTCTACCTTTTACCCTTCCAATTCTCTCCCCAGTCCTGCTGGTGGGGAAGTGAGCGAGTGGCTGGGGGGCGCTGGGTTGCTGGATGGGGTTAAATGATAACACAGATCAAATCTGACTGTCAGTTAAGTTCTTCCTGAATGCCCCGGCCTACAAGAAGTTGGGTTTTCGTTTGGTTGTCTCAAGAGGATTCCACGCCTCTTTCAAATTACGCTTACTCAAATAATTTAACTATAAAAACCTGAAAATCAGTGGTTTGCAGATACAACGTTGGCCTTTTTTGCCTTAGGGCATTAAGTTCAGACTTTCAATCTCAAAAATACTCAAACATATTGTACATTTTAGTAATAGCATATCAAAAAGGGGAAATACTCCACCTACACGATAGCTTTTTAAAAATAAGTCTTGAGGTGGTTTTTATGAGGAATTTACATAGCATCATTAGAGCTCTGACACATTATTCTATCCTTCTGTTTTCTTACTAAGGTATATTCATTGAGACTGAATGACATGGGAACACAGAATGAGAAGTCAATAAAATTCTGGCAAAAATTAAGACTAACAAGCCTTTTCAGTATGCAAGCTGGCACTGAAGTTTTCATTTGTTTTTGTATTACTGCTGTAACAGCTGGCTAGCTGCATGGAATATTAATCTACATGGGGAAAAGTAAAAAAAAAGAAGTTAATATTCCAGCTGCTGTTAATTGTCACTATAATATAAAAAGAATATTCAGTGGAGAGGCTACCATGTAAACAAGAAAGTCTTAGAGTTTGTAGAACGGACACAAATATCACATTTACTAAAAACGTAACAGAAAACTATGCATAAAAAAAGACACTGCAGTTACCACCCACTACTGAGTATATTTGAGAAGAAAAATTTTGAGAAAACATGATGTGGTTCTTCTTGAGTTAGTGCAATTACTGACAGAAGGCTGTGCACAACAGCTAACAGATCACTCCTTTTCTCAGCGCTACTCATCTCCAAAGGTCCAGCCAGTACAGCTAGAAGAATTTATGAAGCTATGAACTTTGCAATCCTACTTCACAAACAGCAGTCTAATATAAAATTTAAAACAATAAACCTAAAAATTATCTGTTAATAAAATACAGCCCTCTTCTTGGTACTTGACTATCCTTGTATTAGTCATTTGGGGACTGAACGAGTAAAATTGAAGCCATTTGCATCTATCTGACTGGCTGGTATAAGAAGTGAATGCTGCAGAGAGCTGTGCATCCCTACATAATTTTTTCTCCCAAAGATTAACAGTGTTCTATGATTGTCTCAGATCTGCATTGCTGACAGGCAGCTGGCTACAGATAGGGTGAAAGGCAGTAAAATAACTGATACTTAGAACAGTGTCAGTCACACGAGACAGAAGAGAATTTGAAGATATCAGCTCAATAGTCTCAGTAACCTATACATGGAAAATTAGTGGCTTTCTTTGAGAGTTATTTTCACTACCTTTTAAAAAAGAGTATTTTACAAATACATACAATTACACAGTAAAACATCTACCTGGTAAGAGTGAACATGTGCTGGTATTTTCTAAAGAACTGTCATGATCAAAACAAATCTCTGCTCCCTCCACCCCAAATCAGACAACTTGTTAATATTACCTCTCTGGAACAGGGTATTTAGGACATAACTTGGCAGCCCTTGGGTCTGTAGTATATTCTGTTGGCTGTAGTTCATAGCTACACAGAGTGGATCCTGTTGAAAAGGAAAAAAAAACATTGGTGTGGAAAACAAATAAAAATCAAACATTTGTATTCTTTGTAAACATCATTAAAACTGATACAGCTTCTGATTCTGCACTTCCTCATGTTATTACCACAAAGCTTTGCTACAGTTCCTCCTGTAAGGTAGTGGTGAATCCAACACAGTCGTCAGTAGAATACTATTACACTCTTTATCTAGCTTTGGGTTTTCCAAAGTTTGGGTATTTGAGTGGAAAAGACTAACTCACAATGCAGTATAAAAGAGAAGGACACAAAATACTGTGAAGTCCCCCTCCCCGGGTATTCCACCATGGTTTTTCTTTATCATTTTTAAGGCATGAACATTGCATAACACAACATTCATGATAGAAAGAAAATATTCTTGGGTTTGCAGGGGTTTTTTATGTGTGCATATTCAAAATACAACTGGTCTACAGATTTCAGGGAGAGGAACAATGAACCTGAACTGATAAAGTTAGAAAGTTGGCTGAAAAATAACAGAAGCTCTGCATTACATATCCAAAGCTTCTAAAAAGCTGAACTCTCTCCATTAAACAAATTGGTACAGCACAATAAAGATCAAGTTGCCTATAGCAAAATTCAAACATAAAATAAGTTTTCCTTTGTACCTGACACTTGCCTAATGGAAGTGCCTTACCTAGGAGAGATTTCTTTCAATTTATCTATAATGAAGACACTGAACATCTCACCCAATGCTTCTAGGAAATCAGCAACTTCCAAATCAGATTGGAGCCCAGGTATGTCAGAAATTGCAGAGGTAAGGAAGCCTCCAATGATATAAGCTGCCTATCCAAAAATGAATTTCCTTCCAAGCTTGTTTCCTAATAGATTGCTTACTTCCAAATGCAAGGGCTTTTAGTATCCTTTTTCCCTATGCAATACACTAAGGATTTATCTTAATAAGGACTTGTCTTGATCTTGATCATCCATATAAATATTCAACTCTTTCCATTATTAAAGTCTCCTCTTCAGGAACTGTAGAAGAGAGTTCTGCAAACTGGATCTGGATAATACACATACACTATTACCCAAAATAAACCAAGACTTTTGACAAACAGCTGTATCTTGGCATGCATTACACCAAACAGAACTATTATTTGTAGAATTTGTAGAGTAATATTTGCAGAAATTTTATTTATCATTGCTACCTCTATGAAGAGACCTCTTCTATTTACAGACTGAAAGAGCAGAGAGCCTACTTAGCTGCCTCAGCTGCTCTCTATCTAATGCAGTCTCTGGAACTCTATTTAAGTACCACTTCTACAAAGAGGTTTTTTGGAAGCCAGTCCTAACCATCAAATGCACTATTGAAGAAAGTTAGATTTCCTACAAAGAGAAGTTACGAGGTGAAACATCTGAAATGCATTTTCAATTATACTGTTAATATGAATCTTTATGTCTCTACTTGCTTATGTGGAAAACATGGCATGAGATAAACAGATGTCAGACAAAACAACATTCCTTAGATCTTAGTTGTAAATGTAGTATCTAAAATATTTTGTCCTTCTTGGACAAAAGGCTCTATGCTGCTGCAAAAAATTTTAACTTGTTCTTGTAGATATGAAAACTTCCAGATCATGTGCACTTACTAACAACTCCATCTGATAGAGGACTAGCAGTAGAGAGTGTTACAGGTTTATCTTAAAAACAGAAGGAAAAAGAAGATTGCAGATGTTTACATTTATTTTGCTTTGAATACAGACCAAAAGATAAGTTATAAAGATGGTTGACAGCCAGCTGAACATGAGCCAGTTGTGCCCAGGTGGCCAAGAAGGCCAATGGCCTGTTTCAGAAACAGTGTGGCTAGCAGGACCAGGGCAGGGATTGTCCCCCTATACCTGGCATTGGTGAGGCCACCCCTCAAATCCTGTGTCCAGTTCTGGATCCCTCACTGCAAGAAAGACACTGACATGCTAGAGTGTCCAGAGAACGCCAACGGAACTTGTGAAGGGTCTGGAGCACAAGTCTTATGAGGAGCAACTGAAGGAGCTGGCAGTGTTTAGCTGGAAAAAAGGAGTATCAGGGGTGACCTTATCCCTCTTTACAACTGCCTGAAAGTAGGCTGTAGTGATGTGGGGGTACAGTGTTACCTGTTCTCCCAGGTAACAAGAGACAAGGCAAGAGGAAATGGCATCAAGCTGTGCCAAGGAAAGTTCAGACTGGGTATTAAGAGTAATTTTTTCACCAAAAGGGTCATCAAGCATTGAAACAGGCTGCCCAGGAAAGCAGTTGAGCCACCATCCCTCGAGGTACTTAAAAGACGTGTAGATGTGGAGTTTAGGTAAATGGTTAAGTGGTGGACTTGATGATCTTAAGGGTGTTTTCCAGCCTAAATGATTCTCTGGTTATGATTCTATGGCAAGAACAAGGAGTTCTATGAGTATGTGGACAAGTGTATACAGATTCATGACACACAATGTTTGGGGCCAGCTTGGGCATTCTGCCAAGCGACCACTGTGAACAACAGTTTAAGTATCTTATGCAAAGGCCCCCACATCTAAACAAGCCAGAGGGACAGGGCTGATCTGTGGATGCCCATGCTCCATTTTGACTTCTAGCAGTTCAGGCAGGAGAGAAATAGGGTAGGATTTGCTACAGAGAGGAAAGGAATGTACAAATGTGCATCTGAAGACCTGTTTGGATCACAAATATAAACAAAGCAAAATCAAATGCCAGACCCTGATCTGCATACAGGTCACAAGCCATTCAAGAGTAAGACCTGCAGGGTAATGCAGTACACTTCTGGTTGTAGAGGAAACTGGAAACACCTTGACAAGTCCCTCTGGAAGCCAACAGTATATTCCCTCCTGTCATGCCTGACAACTCAGGCTGCCACTACCATCTCTTGCCTGGAAACTGCTTTTGGGCTACTCTGGATCTTCTCCCTCCAGCTGCCTACCTCACATGGCACGTTTCTTTAGAGTTACAGCCAAGCACAGAAATATTTTCATGGAGCTTGTCAAACAAAGGATATTAACCACCCTGTATTTAAAGAAACTACTGGTCCCAAAGCTGAAATAATGTCCATAAGATTATTAGTCCTTTTGTCCCATATAACTAGGTAGAAACTCTAATTATTCCCAAAAATATTTATTTATTTATATTTTGAACCTTCCAGCTTCTCTAATACTGTGTAGGAGAGTTTTAGAACTCAAACGTGTGCTTGAATAACGTCACTTTACATTAAATTTAAAACTGATTTCTTAACAAAAGAGTCCGTGTGCATCAATAAATAGAAGTTTTCATTTTCTAAGGTGAGAGAGAGAAAAACGAACTTCATTGTCAAACCTTCCACTCCATTTTAGTTACTCTATGTTGGTAGATACTGTCTAGCACAGCCAATCTTTTTGTTGCTCTTCAAGTTTGCAAGGCCTGAAAAAGTTTAAGGAAACATTCAAGTCATCTACCTTGCTGAGATAATTAGTTTACCAAAGTCACTACTTATATTCCTAAATTATTATCACTCATAAATGTTTCAAAACCCGTATGTGCAGAACACAGAAAACAAACTAAAAGATCATCTTTTGCTTCCTACAGCAATGCACATATTTTTTCTGGAGAAGCCCTGAGGCAAATGACATCAAACTGTCCTACAAGGATTGGATTTCAGATCCCAACATGTTGCAACCTTAAAAATACTTCTAAACTATGCAGAACATCTGTTTTTGGGCTATTGGTGAGCACATAGTGGTGTGCCCAACCTGTGTGTGCACACTTCGGTCCCACAATTCTGTATTCGGTGGTTTTACACACGAAGTGGTATCATGGAGACATACCACAGCTTCTGTTCCATGGTTTTTTTTCAATGAATAGAACTGCTCCAGCCATTAGAATATATTGGAGCCATAACTGGAGCAAAGTATCTCAAAAGACAAACTTCCAACCTAGCTGTAGGAACTTCTTTTCTAAATCTCCTTTCTGTTTTGCTGAGGCTTGGATTAGTAAGGAGCTAAACAGCCATTATCTCTGGCATTCATAGAAAATAGCTATATTTAGCCCAAATTTATATATAAAGATGCTGTAGAAAGCCACAATTTTTACTTCAAAGAGTCTTTCTAAATGAAAAGACAAATTATTGAAGGTCTTGTGTGCTCAGAAGACACAGTGCACAGAAGGCATAATGCCCTGCTTTCCACAACAGTACAGTAAACAGGAAGGTCCAAACTAACCAGAGGTGGTTAGATAAAAATACTTTTAGAGACCAGAGCTCCAGTGCAGCTCCACATATCCCTTCTCACATTTACATGGCAAAACACAGCCTGAGAGACTACAAACCACAGTTTTGATAAAGTAATTTATATGAACTTCCATTCTGAGTCTGACTGACATTGTGCATGTACTGTGCACAAATGTGGCATGACATATGTGATGTGTTTAATGCTTTCTTAGCATGCATGACACCACAGCCATCATCAGAACCAGCTTCAGGAGAGGAAAGTCCTGCTCGTCCAACATGACTTCCTTCTAGGGTAGGGTAAACCACCTGGTTGATCAAGGGAAGACAGTTGATGTAATCTTTTTCAATTTCATAAAGCTTTCAGTACTGTCTCTCACAGGATCCTTCTGGAGAAAATGTCCAGCACTCAGCTGGATAAACACATCATGTGGTGGGTGAGCAGCTGGCTCAGGGGCCAGGCACAAAGGGTCACAGTGAATGCGGTGACATCAGACTGGTGACCTGTCACTGGTGGGGTTCCACAGGGCTCCACCTGAGCCCCCTGTGCTCCTCAACATCTTCATAAATAACCTGGACACAAGACTCAAAGGTCCACAGTAAGTTTGGTGATACAAAATTGGAAGGAGCCATTCACTCCCTCACAGGCAAAGGCCCTGCACAGAGGCCTCAACAAATGAGAGGGCTGGATAATCACCAACCGTATGAAGTTTAAGAAAGACAAGTGCTGCATTCTGCACCTGGGACAGGGAAATCCCGGATGCATGGACAGACCAGGGAATAAGACCCTGGAGGACAGTGCTGCAGAAAGGGACTTGGGTGTCGTTGTCAAGGGCAATTGAATTTGAGCCAGCAGTGCCCTGGCAGCCAGGAGGGCCAACCCTGTCCTGAGGGGCATCAGGCACAGCATCACCAGCCAGGCAAGGGAGGGGATTGTCCTGCTCTGCTGTGCACTGGGGCAGCCTCAACTTGAGTGCTGGGGGCAGTTTTGGGTACCACAATATAAGAAAGACATTAAGCTCTTGAAGAGCATCCAAAGGAAGGCAACAAAGATGATGAAGGAACTTGAGGAGAAGCTGTGTGATGAGTGGATGAGGTCACTTGGTCTGTTCATGGAAGAATGAGGGGAGACCTCACCCCAGCCTGCAACTTCCTTGTGAGGGGAAAAGGAAGGGCAGACACTGATCTCTTCTCTGTGGTGACCAGTGGCAGGACCTGAGCAAACAGTCTGAAGTTGTGTCAGGGGAGGTTTAGGTTGGATATTATGAAAAGGTTCTTCACCTTTTCAGGAGTGATTGGGCATTGGAACAGGCTCCCCAGGGAAGTGGTCACAGCACAAGCCTGACAGAGTTCAAGAAGTGTTTGGACAATACACTCATGTACACAGTGTATTCTTGGGGTATCCTGTGCAGCGCCAGAAGGCGGACTTCATGGTCCCTTGTGGGTCCCCCCAACTCAGCATATTCTATAGTTACTAATAACTGACTTCTAAAAGGCCATATGATGAAGCAGAGATTATAGTTCAAAAACTTAGTATCTCATTTCATTGTCTCCTTCACACATAACATCCTATTAGTTCATGAAGTTCTCTGACACAGCAATAAAACTCACAGACACAGAAATGTGCGGAAATGTTAGCAGCCATGAGATTGTTTAAATCACAACTCCTCAGCTCTGGACTTTCAGCCCAGTCCTACTTCCTCTTGAGCTCTGTGTATTTTATGACTAAGCTCACCAATTAAAACTTGGTTAACATTGTGAATAAATGACTCACAGATGATTATGCTTCACCAACCCATGCAATAAAGGCTAGAGTATGTTATTGATACTGACAGAGGTGGAGTTTACTGGTGTTCAGGAAGGACAAGGCTCCCAGACTGTCACAAGGATAAAATTCTTAACGCTTTTCCACATTTCTCACCCCAAAACCTGCCTGAAATCTATCTGACAAACTCAGTCAGCTCTAAACTGTTAATCTGAACCACACTACCCATTCAAAGCTTCACGCAATGAGACAACTTGGTACACTTCCAATAATTGGGTACTACCTTAGCATATTATAGACCAGCAACACAGCGTAGAAAAGTGAGAGTTTAAAACAGTGTCTCACGCATCTGGCTGCTGCAAATTCAAGAGCCAAAACCAGCAGAACTGGTAGGATGCCAAACACTACTTCCACAAAACGTAGCAGTTACTATCCTTTGCTGAGTTCTGCCAGTAAAGAGAACAATGCTGCATGACCCCAGAAAAAGCATGCCTATGGCAAGTAATAACATGAACCTCTTCATGGACTCCTGTTAAATGGAAAAAGGTTCAGATCACCATGAAACAAACCACACGATGTTAACCAGACTTACTTTATTCTTTGACTGCTAGGTCTGACAATAGTAATTATAACCCATCTACAACTATAGGAAGTAATTCTACTCAGAACACAAGCACTAAGCACAAAAGCTTAGGATTGTATAAATTTCCTATTTACTTATTTTAGAACAACAAAACCATTCCAAGAGCAGACACATTTGATGCTTCATTTAGGAATGAAGTAGCATTTAGTTATGCATAGATTAGCATCAGAGCTGGAAATGACTGAGAAAACAATAACTCCACTTCTTAGTCATAGATTTTAATGTGGTCTAAAGTATCAGATAAAGTGGAAGCACCAGAGGATTGCACAAATATAGCTAAACATTACAGCTATGCCTTTTGCAAATTGTGCAGGAATAGAGCCAGAAGACCAAAAAAGGACAGAGCTGAACCTTGACACCTAAATCTGATTGCTGGGCCCTAGCAAAATAGGGATGCCTCAAGATGAGCAAAAAGGCATCGGACAGACCACCTTGCTGTCAGGACTTCTCAGATTAATATGACAGAGTTGTCCTCAGTGAAAAAAAGAGAGCTTCATACTCTAGATCTACGCACTGGTGCCTTCCAGAAGCACAGTGTGGGTTTTAAAGGAAGAAAAGTAATGTTTATACATAGCTATACTTCCAGTTGTTGCAGAGAGACATACTGCCACTTCTTTAAAACAATGAGCATCAAAGGGCAGGAGAAATTACAGTTGCTTTTATATGTGAATACGGGACTGCAGTGAAAGTAAGCATTCTCCAGTGCCTGCAAGAATATTCCAAGAAAGATCCATCAAAACTCCCATTAGTTACATCTTCGAAAGTCTCTAGAATTGAAGACTACAAACACACTGTTACAACTAAGGGTATGTAAAAAAAAATCCTAGATTCAGAATTTATATATATATATATATATATATATATATATATATGTATTTTGAGTTGTAATTAAAAAACACATGACAATAGCCTTCACTTTCTCCCATTCTTATTCACAGTAAAGAGAGTTGAATACAAATATTAATTTACCTATTCCTCCACTTGTATTTCTTCCAGTGCTAAATAAAATCAGCTACTCTGGAACCAAATTAAGAATCCATCTAGTCAAGTAGCAGATGTTTCTCCTACTGAATCTTTAGCTGTGCACACTTAGAACTTAAGGATATTCTTCAGCGCTAACTCAATATCCAAACAGTACCATTCTAAGAGGTTTTTTTTTTGTAGTTAAAATATAGTCATGGCAGTAAGCTTTGTAAATTAACTATAACTTGTGTGCAGAAAAATCAATCTCTTTGGTGCTTAGTGATTTCATTTTTGATCTCTAGTTTCACATTCCACAGGTTATGAGATAAAGGGATAATAATTTTTCAACCTTCTCTAAGATATTCCTGCTTTTAATGGCCTTATTCTTCCTGAAAGTTTTCTCTTTTACAGAGGAAATCACTGGTCCTCTTATTATGATAATCCTTGCTTCCCTTCTCAGTATGTATAAACATACAGTATGTGAATACATACTACGTATATACATATGTGTGTGTTTGCATATAAGTTTAAAAAAAAATTATCAAGGAAGGACCAGAACACAGCCTTTATGATGCCAACAAAGCATGAGTTTACACAAAATGCAGTCCCTCTTCATAATTCATAAACATTACTCTTTCGGACAATGCTGTGCCTCCAACTTAATCCTCTTGTGACCCTCGGTAGTTACACAATCTGTTCCCCAAGTATCAATAATGATTTAAAATTAAAACACTATATGCATAACAATAGTTTCCCGTTCCTTCATTCTGGGGGCACTCCTTTTGATTTGACATTTTATTCCACTGCAATTGATAGCAGGGTTTTTTTCTCCATATAATTCTAAATAATTCAGTAGTCACAACAAGATTTATAACCTCGCTGTTTCTTCCCCTTTCCAAATGGTTTATTAATGTAATCAATAACACAATACAGCATTACTGGAGGGCTCCACATGCTGCCACTTTCTGTTGAGGAAACACTCTCATTCTAACTAGAGGATACATTTCCAATACAACACAAACCTGATGGACAGTTCTGGTAACAACATAGAGTAGCAGTGGATGACTCTGTATCTCAAAACTGCTCGTAATGTACTCTGGTCATACATTAAAAAAATGACACTCAAAATTAACATACGCATATTTCCAAAGACCTACGGGTGCAGAATTGCTTTAAGCATAAGATACCTATAACTAACATAGTACAACATACTGCAAGAAAATCGTGAGCAAAGGATTAAGTTTTAAACAGCATATTTTCATTGAAAACAAAGGCAGGGGGAACAAGAGCAGATGAAAAAATGTCAGAAACTCACAGTGACCCATGTAACAGCTATTTCTAAGGCAAGTGCCAATGGGAACTGCAAAGATGTACTTTGACTACTACACGTGAAGATGTCATTATCTTCAGACAAAAGAAAAATCCTTTTTGTTTCCCCTGTGGTTCCTTCTAATAGTTCAGAGATATCACCTGCTCTCACTTAGCCAGACTGATTTCCTTTATTGATCTCTTTCAGGTCAGTCTCTATAGCAAACTTAATGAAGTGCTCCCTCTGGCTCTATGTCCACCCAGATCACAACTAGTCTGGTCTAGCTACAGAATTCTGACAACAGATATGTCTGCCAATGTGCTGAAAAACAAAAATTTCATTTTAGGTTCCCAAATATGCATCCAGTTATTTACACAATGAATAGGAATAGTAGTTCCCACACTGAGCAGATGCTATAGTTACTACTGAATAAAACACAACAGAAATTATAGCCACCTGTCTAGTGTTTCTCTTTAATAATGACATTTCATTATTCATTTGGCACAGTCATAGATGAATTATATCTTCAAGGATATTTCAAAATGCTTTGGCAAGTCCTTGAAAACATCACTGCAGTATTTCACGGACATTAAGTTTTGAAGCATCAATTGAGTTTCTGGGAAAAACAGCTTTCAGTCACACTACTCAAAATACATCATTTTTTAAGAGCCAAGACCAACAAAAACATTGAATCACAAACATTTTGTGCCTGAGGTGTTCTACTGGGTGAGAAAAGCCTGAGGAGAGCAACAGCAGTCAGTTCAAAACATGTAACATTCTCAGTTGTGTCCCGTCGATAGCTCTACAAACTCAAGTACTAGCATGGCTGTTTGAGAACAGCATTACGGCATTTCTCAGGTAACGCTGCACCATCCTGTGTCACTTCCAGGAGTTGCTCCAGAATACTCCTGTATCTTACAGCTTGCATCTCACTACAGGTCAAACGTCTGAGTGGTCAAGTGCCCAGCTTTCTCTTTCCCTTTTTTCTCCTCTTGTAAAAGGTCCCAACTGGTTCCAGTTTTCTGGGTGTCAATTCTTGCGAACAGATTAAAGGTACAATCTTTTTTATTTCATTAAAATCAGCCTAGCTTTGTAAGGGAAGCTTTGTAAGCTTCTCTTCCTTGATGGGAAGGTACTGCAAACACAGGACCTGACTGTGAGAGGGCAAGTGAGGTAGGGGTGGGAATGAAGTTACTGCCCTGAAATGGTGCTGTTTACTCACAAAATCAGCTCCTTTTCCCAAATTACAGCAGAAGACCAAGTGCATCATTACTGATTCAGAAAGCTAAAACGCTGCTTTGTCACAAAATGATCTTCTTGCCTCAAGCAAGCATTTTCCCTGCCCTAAATGCTTATTTATAATCTCGCTTGCAGAACTGCACAATAAATACGAGCTCTGCCGTAAGTGTTCTGAATCTTTAGGATTGGCAGCTCTGTCCTGTTGAGTTGAGGCAATCAAGTGCCTGTCTCACTTTAGTAAAAATACCATAAATGCTAAGCTAGCTGGAAAGTCATATATGGTATTGATATCATCACTAGTAAATATAAATGTTTTAGTATGTTTTACATGTTACAGCTCTTGATAAAAATGTTTATATTAAAAAACACATTTATTTGAGCTTACCGCACCACCTCTTGATGGGCAACTGAGGGACATCAGGTGATTTCTTTGGGTTGAGGAAGGGTTCTTAAGCAGAAATTCATTAAAGAATTTCAAGGTGCGTGGACAAGTCATCAGGGATGGCATATGAGCCAGGTGAAAACGGCCAGCTCTACAAAAGCACATGCAACAACCTACACAGTCTGTCTCCAGATAACTGCTATTTTCAGGATGTGGGAAGGGTTAAAGCTTTCAGAAAGGCTCAACAGACCAAAATTAAGAGTGGACTGCATTCTTTACCTACCTACTTAAAACATTAAGATGGTTTTCTTTTTGAATGTTAGAAGTTGTGAGCCTGAGAAAATTCAGTACCAATTAACACAAAATCAAACACAACTTGCCTTCCTTCTTCACAAATTGACAGCTGAACTCTATATTCTAACTATATTTCATCACAAACACAGAAATTGAAATTAAGCTCTATGCAGTCATGCTCAAGGTCCTCAGATTTCATCATCATCTTTTTTTTTTTTTTTTTTTTTTACAGTGGAGTCAACAGTCACTTAAAACAGACTGCCAAACCTAATCCTAGTATGAATTAATTTAAACCCACTATCATAGTTAAAAAGTGGATCTCAGAAAAATTATTCTGCTTACTGAGCACTATAGTTTCGCTACTAATTCACTGTTCGTGCTCTACTAAAAGGCTGAAACACATTTGAACTTTTACTAAATATATATATGCAACCGTTAAGATAATGAACAATTAAGCTGTTCATTTGCTGCTAAACATAATTTTTTGGAATTTCCATAGGTTGGTGAACATGTAAGCAGAAATATAACCATGAGGATGAGAATATCACTCTGAACAGAGTGATTTCATGCACAGACTTCATTTATAAAAGGAAAGCTCAGTTTCGTGTAACACCTGTTTTTGATAAGCCAAATATCATATAAGGAAAATTAGGAATTGAATTCATTGGTGATTTTGTTCTGCTCCAGCACCAGGTTTCATATTTTTGACCAAGCTTCTGGAAACTGAAATGATTGCCTGTCATATTAAATAAAAAAAAGAAAAAGATCTTTATGTTTTAAAATCTAAAGCTCTAAGGAAAATACACTTAAAGAATCATGAGGACAAGGCATAGCATAGCATGTTTTGGGAAGAGTGGTTTCTGTTGTACTTTAAAAGATAGTTTTACTGAACATATTTCAGGCACAATTAGTAAGAGATTTGATTTATAAACACAGAAGCAATGTTGGTGATAAAGAAAGACACGGCTGAATTCCATTACTTCAAGAGGTACTTAAACTCCACCACAAATGACCTTCACTTCATACTAACAAGGAACTGGTCTGCATTAGTTAAGAAAAACACAGCATGCTCAAAGAAGTAGTAAAGAATGCAACTTTAGATATTGACTATTTTCACTTGTAATCGACAACGGTGCACAGATCACACAAGGAAGCTGTTTGTGCAGCTCCATGAAAGCTGTGACGCCTCATAGTATTTCAGCTTCCTGATTCAGATACCAGACACCCAGGTGTGCAGGTACAGTGCCGTGGGAGACCAAAGGCACTAGCAGTGTCCCAGGGCCACTTCAACTTGCTCTGCTTTCAAACAAGAAGTACTCACATAACGTAGTGCTAGTACAGAAATAAACACTTCAGTTTCTTTTATGGAAAGTAATCAGTTCCACTGCTTTGAACTGGGTCATCCAGACTAACTCATTTTTAGTCAAGAACCTGGCAAAGAAATATTACTGCATCATTTTAAAAGATAACTTTAGGACTGTTCCCACACATTAGGAAAATGTTCCCACTTGAATAGCTTAAAAATACTGAAATTTCCTCAAATTAAGTTTTTATCTTTACTTTCTTTTGTATGTCCAAAAGCTGGTTACTTCTCATGCATTTTATTCTATAGAGTGCTAAAAGAGGAACTGAGCTAGTAATGTCAGTATTACTACTACTACTACCATTGAGAAAAAGTACTGCTCTTAAGAAAGACAAGGTATAATATTTCCTTGCTAATGCAATTAGTCTCCTTTACACTTATTTCTTAAAGTAAAGCATAGAAAAACAAAATCAAACCAAACCAATCAGCAACTGCACTGTAGCACTGACTAAAAGCAGGAATATTTTCACACACAAAGCCATACTCTCTGCCACAAGTGCCATCACACAGTAGCATAGCTCTCACTAACCCCATGTACATGAGAACATTTCAACAGTAGTACTGTTATGCAGCAATGTCAGAATATTTCCTTTGGAGCTGAAAACACATCATATAGTCAGATATTCCTTCAAATGCTTGTTACACTTTGTACTCCTGTTTTAAAAACAAGCTTTCCAAACTGCCCAGGACATGATGGAACACTAACATACTATAAGATACAGTAATGTTTTAGTTTAATGAAAATAGCACATTATTTCTATTCATATTTCTTAATACATATATAATTTTTAGCTCAGCTAACGCACAAGTTTTTTTCAGATCCTATGAAAATATGAACAAAAACAAACCCATTTGTTTTCATACCATTAGTTTCTGCAAATTTCTGTACATCAGCCAGAGTTTTCAGTTCTGTCCTTGGGCAAGCTGATACACACAAGGCAATAGACTTAATCTTCTGATGTACTAGATCAATGTTGCATGGATCCAAGAAGAATACATACCTAGGGAAGGAAAAGAGGTAAATTATTTCTACTTTAATTAGCAATTACACTGAAAAAAAATTTCAAACTATGGGATTCAGTCAAGACTGAGCGATCCAGTCTACCCAGAAACACAGGAAATTTGATATTATTATAACTGTATGGATCAAAAGAATTTATGTACTCAACATATGCATAACAAAAGTATGGTTATTTATATACCTCTGGATCACACAGAAAGGATGTTTAACTCTACCTGATTCGAGTCCATTCAAATGGTGCTACTCAGAAAACCAGTAGTCCTACCATGCCTCTTCACAGATACGAGTCCAAATATTCACAAACCTTTACTTCAACCTTAAACTTGAGTTTGAGATTTCCAAATTTTTTCCAAAAACACCCAATAAACCAAATAAAGTCACTTCTATGCTGCAAAAAGGAAAAGGTCCATGGCTATATTAATGAATACACATAATACCAGTAATTAAGAACAGCTTTCTAGTTTAGATTGATTTTCCACGCCATGACAGAACAGATTACTTTAGTATTTACTTAAAAATAAAAATCCTTTGGATATTTCAAGTAGAATTACATATTGTTTAAGTGCAGTATTTTAAAGAGATTCTATTTGCTAACTTTCCACAATGAGTGTAATTTAAAAAGTCAATGCATGAAGTATATATTATAGATTCTTAGCTAGCATCTCCTGGCTATATACACTTTATGACAAACACTAACCCTACAGAACTTCCACTGATGGTATAATACAGATGCTTTTCTCTTCGAAAGTTGAACAAATCTTAAATTCCTACAGTTCTGGGGATATACTATGCATTGAAATATTCTCTTCATATTACCCAGCAGCATTATATGAAAACACCAGCAATCTGCCATATAAAATGCCATTTCTATTTTTGCAGTCCTCATGATGGGAATTCCTTCTGTAACCAGTAAAAATCTCTTCTGCTCCTAGAAAGCATTTAGGTCCTGCCTGGACACCTTCAGTCTATATGCTAATTGCTGTTCTATTACCCAGTGTCAGTTCAAGAACGATTACTATGTAGTACAGTCTTCCTTGAAAGTCCATCAAAACTCATGTTGTCTAAATCAGCTGTAATGTGGTAATAGGTTACTTGCATTCTTAAAACATTCCTTTCTTTGTCAACATTTCAGTGAAATCGTCCACCCATATTTCTTTTTTACTTATTACACACTACACATCTCAGGACTTCATAAACTAGGGTCTATGTTCTCTGAAGTCTGAGAAACAAGTGTAAACATGGAAATTCTGTCCCACAGACATAGTAAAAGTAACTGCATGCAAGCAGTAAGCCACAGTTTTCCATTATTTCGAAGAAAATACTCCTGAGTTGATACCAAGACATACAATAGCTGTTTTAATTGAAGCTCCTCCAGTTGTTATCCCATACAATAAGGCCACATAGAAGGAGAGTGTCTACTCCTTTGAGGGTATTTGGTCAAAGGAGCTACAAACAAGAACCTACAGAGTCAAACCTGACTGATAATGGCAAGGGAGGCTAGGATGGGAACAAATCTGGTCAGTCTCACTAATTGGTAAGGATACGTGGATTATGAAAATGATGATTTTTCAGTAAGGCTATCTGGCTAAGGACCTTGCCAAATTGAGATAAGGAAAAGGAGGGAGACACTCAGACATAAAACTTGATCACCTAGTGTTAATAAAAACAGTCAATCACAGTAATTGATGGGCTATCAAGAAATTGCAGACAAGGACTTTGTGATTGATAGGGATGCAAACTCCTAAGCACAGAATGTCAGAGGGGTCAGTGGGACTGTGCCAGCTGCTGAGGGAATGTGCATAGGACAGGGTATCAGACAGAAAGGGGTGTAAAAGCGAATGGTTATGTGCAAGTTGATGTTGGTCAGTACATTATCTGACCTCAGCACCCAATCACTGCAGTCTGTCTTGTCCTACTACACAAGCTTTTAGCTCTCTCTGCCTAATCCTAGTCTCTATTCCACGTGCATGGATGCTGCAAGTGCTGCAGGGATTAAGTGCCAGCTACTGGGGGGACTGACATGGGTGTGAGGGTTTTGGTGCCAGCAACTGGAATCAGACCAGGGGCTTGGGTGCCCCAGGACTGTGGTGTCAGCTACCGAAGCGAATGGGGTTTCAGTGCCAGTGGCTGCAAGGGGTCTTGGCAATGAGCTGCTGGGGTGGGAACAATGTGTGCCCAAAAAGAAAAGCAGCTACAGAGGTGATAGACTCAGCATAGGCGGTCACAGCCCTTGTGGTGCTGGCTGTTGATGGGGCTGAGCACCTGTACCTTCCCCAGAACAGATCTACGCAAATTATAGAATCATAGACAACCCTGACTTGGAAGGGACCCACAAGGATCACTGAGTCCAGCTCCTGGTATAACTCACTAGCAAACTCCAAGCTGCATCAGATGGTGAGTAGAGAGATCTGGGTGAGAAGTGTCGGGTGGGCAGAGGGTCTGTGGTGTTATTTTGGGGAAATTGTGGGTCTGCGGTGCCTGTGGAATGAGTGAGTGCGTTTGACAGTCAGCACCAAACTGGATCAGCTGCTTAGTAGGAGGAACCCATGAGGTAGATAAGAGGCAGAGGTTCTGTGCTGGTACTTGGCAAATCCACAAATGTATGTGAGCTTGTGAACCTGGAAAGCATCATGCGTGTGCCTACACTAGGGACCTTCTGCCACTGTCGGCCCGTGAGGAGGAGGGGACATGGTTGGCGGTTCTTGTCACTCCTACTGTTGAAGGCAGCACCTTGTCACTGCCAGTCTGTGTAACCAGCTGTGTCAATGTCCCATATGTGCCTGTCCATCCAGATCCCTCAGACTAGGCAGAGACCCTGGGTTCTGGGAACTGTAGGACTGGACTCCAGTTCCTGGGCAGGAGGGTCCTCTGAATTTCCCTAAGGAAACCAAATCAGGAACGTCACCATTAGCAAGCTAGAACTCAGCCCACTTCTACAGTGATTTCAATTCAAGGGTCAAGCTATCATTTTAATTGCCAGAACAGTTTGTAAAATAAACGCTATGATTTTAACTCAAACCTGAGAGTTGAGAAATACAATGCAATTATAGCCTCATATGCAGTTTTGACAGAAGTGTGGGCATAGCCTTAAACAGACACATGTAATTCAAACCCTGCATTGTATAGTACAGAGACAGTTCTGACAGCAGTAAGGGAGGTGCACAGAAAACTCCAGGCTATCAAATCTGTGGCTTCAATCTGTGGCCTAGGAAGACACAAGTAAGATTATTTTTACTTTCTGGCAGCTAGAACAAGAACCAAAATGCTAGGCACCAGCATTACAGAAGAAAAGTTAATTTTTTTTGTTTATAAATCTTACTTGTAGAAAACGAGTGGTTTTACTGCAGAAAATTTCATACTGTGTCACCACAGAACAAGTTGTGTTTCTCTCTAGAAGAATGTCATTGTGCTGCAATTCCAGTTATTTACAATCAGCAATAGACTAATTTTCTAATAAGGAAATAACTTATATCAGCACTACAAAGATTGATGTAAACAAAGTAATCATATTGTTAGAGATGCTGCAACACTGCAAATGAAAATGTGTTTGCTATTTGGAAGTCAATATAGTAGACTTACAACATATGCACGTGTATGCATCTTTATGAAGCATCAGCCCTGCAGAAAAGGACCTGGAGGTACTGGTGTGTGAAAAATTGGACATGACCCAGCAATGTACACCTGCAGCCCAGAAAGCCAACTGTATCCAGGGCTTCGTAAAAACAAGCATGACTAGCAAGGCAAGTTTTACTCTGCCCTCAGGGGTGTCCCCCACCTGGTATACTGCACCCAGCTCTGGGATGCCCAGTACAGGAAAGACATGAACCTGTTACAGCAAGTGCAGAGGAGACCCATGAAAATTATGAGAGGGCTGGAGCATATGAAGACAGGCTAAGAGAGTTGGGGCTGTTCAGCCTGGAGAAGGGAAAGCTTTTGGTAGCTTTCCAGTACTTGTAGAGGGCTTCTGTAAAAGACAGGAAGTGACTTTTCACACAGGCAGATAATGAAAGGACAAGGGGCAATGGCTTTAAACTAAAAGAAGGTAGATTTAGAATGATAGAATCATTTTTGTTGGAAAAGACCCTTCACATCATCTACTCTAACAGTAAACACAGCACTGCCAAGTCCACCACTAAAACATGTCTCTAAGCACCACATCTACACATCTTTTAAATACCTCCAGGAATGGTGACTAAACCACTTCCCTGGGCTTGATAACCTTTTTGGCAAAAAGAATTTGTTATAATGGCCAATCTAAACCTCCCCTTGCACAGTGCAAGTCCATTTCCTCTCATCCTGTTACTTGTTACCTGGGAGAAGAGGTTGATTCTCCCATCTACAAGCTCCTTTCAGGTAGCTGTAGATAAATAAGGTGAAACCAAGAGCTAGTAATCTGAACATTAATAACACTTAGAATAGACAAAGCTAGCATCCTAAATATTACCTAAAAATTAACAGCTAGAGTGTACAGCCCATAGGGCGTGGTACAGGAACTGTAATGCTCATACTGCAACATGGAGTACAGAACCAAGCAAAACCCCCACGAAAACCAACCTAAGAGGATGTGAAGATGACCACATGGCAACCACTTGGTAATAGCAGCAAAACAATGAAAAACAAGACCACTCCAGGCCCTAACAGTGCTGTTGGTCCAGGCTGTCATGTAAGGGATACGGAATTTAGATTGCAAGGGAAATAATTCCCCAGGTATTTCCTTGTTCAGGTTCTCTTTTTTCAAGGCACATAGATCAAGCTACTAGATATCATAATTGATCTGTGCCATCTAATGGAGATGAGATTCTAGTGTAAAAAATGTCCTTAACATTAGGGCATATACAGTTTCACGCAACCAAATACTCTCTGTAGATGTTGCAAACCATCCCTGGGCTTTCCCATTACCTAAGCATTTCCAGTCATTTCCTGGGGTCAAAGGCATGTGCTCAGGTAGAATGCCACCCTAACTGTTCTCCATAGCATCATATGCACAACTCCTTGTACTTGAGTAGACAGCACAAACAGAATTCTGTCCAAATAACAATTGGTGATCAAAAACCAGACTGAATTAGCATTTCAGAGACTTACACGTGGCTGCCGTGGTCATCACTTATTTGCAAATAAAAGGTCATTTCTTTAACCCCTTATAACTACCAGAACTTGTAAAGCAAGGAGCTTACTTGAAGCAGATAGGTTTGATTAGAATTCCCTGCCAGATCTAGAGTATAATCCTATGTCTGACTCTAGAGCACAGACTATTAAAGTGTGTTGTGGTTTCTTTGTAAAAATAAAAAGATGCCTGATCCAGTCTTTGTTCGTGAGACAAGGTTGTAAAATCCTCGTTCCCAACATTTTGTCTCACTGGTTTCTGCAAATCTGATGTACACAGAGCAAATCACATCCCTGTGGGAACTCTGCTTTTCACCCTTACCACCCAGATTTCCATATCCACACAGACCACATCAATTTCACTTCCACGTGACAGTGCCTATGGGTTGCTGTCATATACAAGGAAGAAAATGTTATTTTTACAGATGATTTAGCTTTTCAGCCCTTGGACTGGGAAACGAAAATGGAATTACCCTGCAAGCAAAATGAAATGAGAACAACTTCATGTTTCCAGAGCCCCATTTGTGGAGCTTAAAAGTCTTTTCTTTCTCTACACAAACTGAAATGTACAGACAGGAAGAAGAGTTTATTTTTACAGTCTGTCTGCAAAGTGCCCCTATAAAAATAGCATTAAATACTCCCATGAACTCCACCTCAGACACTGTAGGAACTCCATCTGCTAGAGACAGATGCAAAGCAGACAGTTTTTTAAATTTGCTTGGCAATTTTTCAGAAGAAACTATGGGGTGTGAGAGAAGGAAGGATCACTCACTTACATAAGAACCAATCTCTTCCAAAACTGAACACCCTGGACTATACCAGGCACTGGTATAGTGTACAGTTAAAGAATAATCTGCCTTAGCAGAATGTTTCTTCTTAACCAAATAGCAATGATTATACCTCATATATGTGTGTATCTATTAATTTTCTTAGATCATGCCTCAAGTCACTACATCTTTGTTAGAAAAACGTAATTCTTTTGAACCTCATTAAGACTTCTTGACAAACAACAGCTCTGTCAATTAGTTGTGCTAAAAACAGTCTCTCTTTTTATCTACTGTCTTTTGAGCTTGCATTTACAAGAGGAAATCACTTAGTGGTAGATGTTTCCCCACATGGTGGTCTGATTTACGTCTGATGTAGAAGACTATCACAGTATTAATTATTACATTTCAATAAGGTGTCTGAATTTCTCTACCTTCACATGAACTCAGACACGATTTCTTTCTAAAGGTAAACTTAAAATTAGGATTTTAAAATTTGCATTTTTATTCAGAACATTAGAATCATAACTTTGTACTGAATACACATGGGTTTAGAAAGTGAGAAAATGTTTATGTAAAAAGATTTAAAAATTATGCTGCATAAATTTTAAGCCTTTCAACCTTCTTGAAAGATGGGATTAGATTAAGAAATTATTTTTCTGACAAAAGATATCTGTAAAAAGCTCCAGACGTTTAATATATCTCAAATCTTTCTGGTAACCACCAATTATCTATCTACATTAAATCTTAAATGACATATTTAGAAGTCTTTAGAATAGCAACTCAAAATAACCAGATCTCAGGAAAGCATGCTTCCAAAATAATTTATGAAAATCATCAAATTTTCTGTTAACAAGTCTGAAAGTGTGAAGCAAAAGGCTGTCATACTCAGAAATTATTGAAGTAATCAACAGTGAAAGAAACACTTTTTTTTGTCAGTTAATACCACCATACTAAACTAAACACCCAAGTTAAGTTAAGTCACTCAAGCTGTACAGAAGCACTCTGAGCACTCACTGACAGACACGCCTCAATAGACACTCAGGTTTTCAACCTGGCAGTGCAGAATTCTTGCCACTGCTCCGGTACTACTACTGCAGGGTGATGTCTTCCTGTACAACAGATAGGAAGTACCTGAACTTTAAGTACAAGTTTTAACAGGACACTGCTTAATCAAAGCTGTGTGTGCCTCTAAAGTTTTGTGCATTTTCTCCACAAGTCACTTACGTATATTCTGCCTACAGTTTAACTTTAAAAGTCTTATTCCAATGTGCCAGATATATTTAATCTCCCCCTATACCTAGTGGCAGAAACCGAGCATACAACATCAAAAACAAACCATTTCTACATGGATATCAAAGTCCTGCTACCAAATCTAAGAACACTTGTCACACCTAAAACTCTAACAAACAAGACTTTTCAGCAGCCTAAATACATCATCCTACATGAAATGGATACTGAGAAAAAGTAATTCCTCAACTTCTCAGCTGTATTCATATTGCATATCTGCCAATATATAGTCCAATGTTGGTGGTTGTTACAAAAGACTGTTGTCCTCTAAGTGAGAAAAGTGTCAAAGGACAAGTAGGAATGAGTTAGCATACCCCTTTTCCCACTTTATTTAAAACCACTCTCAAAGGAAGAAAGGTTTTGCCTTTCCTGGTTTACAGAATGCAAAAATTGTATCACATACTTACTTCTTGTGTGTGAGGTCCAGACCACTGTTGACTATTCCCTCCACCTTGACATTTTTCTGTCCACAAATATTTCCATAACTGTCATATCCTGAAAGCAGTCTTGCAGCTGCTCCTGTAGCTATTGAAAAGCCACAGATAAAACCCTGGAAGAATAAAAAAACCCCACAGTTTAGCAATATGCTGTTTGACAGATGGGAAAAGTCAGTTTTATTAATTTATTTCTAAGCAGAGATTGTCTAAAAATTCTTTCAGACTGGAAAAGAAAAGACAAGGATCATCACAGAGAACTGTTGTGCAATAATAAAATTAAATGCAAGTTAAAAAGAGGATTCAGACATCTAATACTGGATATTATACAACCATAGTTAAGACCCTTGTATGTGGTTTTTATGAGAGTTACATTGTCAGCAAGTGGGCAAGGGCAGGCAGTGAAGGAGAGCTACAAGCAGAGATGTCAAGGATTGCTATGCATCTTAGAGAATCTTCCACACAATCCAGATTTTCTTGCTTTCCAACTTTTTTCTTTCCTTTAAATTAAGTGCTTTCAATGATGAGATAGAATGAACAGGCCCATCTAACACAAGTTTCTTTTAAGGAAATCCTCTTAAAGCAAGTGACCAGGTCAAGGCCACTATGGTTTCAGATGCTGGTTTTAAATGCAGGAAAGAAACAGATGCAAAGCAAGATGGCTCAGACCATGTAATGTGGAAAATACCCTAAGCAGGCAGGTCTTGCTGTGAACTTTCAGAGATATTTCACAAGCAAAACCAAGATCAAGGCAATGATTGTGCGAACAAGAGACTGGCCCAAAAGCTTCATTATCCAACCACTGACAGGGAGAAATGAACCATCAGCTCACTCCATGACCACCAAGGAACTGCTTTCACATGTGAGGCAGGCTAAGATTTGAGAACTGGAAGCAGAATAAACAGCTGAGACACATACATGGAGCAACAGATGGAAGTGGAAGGATCAGACGAAATGATGGCAACAGGTAACCAAGTTGGCATGGAACAGTGAAAATATGGGTGGTTCACCCTGCAAGTGATGATTAGACAGCAAAATCTGGGACACTCATGCACAGAAAACTAATTTCTAACTGTGGGAACAGGTAAGTATAACTGAATAATCAGGGAACATCAACAAAACCAGAAAAAAAAACCCAAACACATAAGAGAGCTACTTGTTTCAGGAAGCACTGTGCTTTTTGCAATTTTAAGATATTCATATTACAGTGACAGTGATTTTAAATAATCATTATAATTTTTGCATTTGAAGCCCAGCCATTGAAAAACACCCTGAGGAAAGCAGAAAAAAATTTTCAGTGGAATTATTCCGAACACCAGAGACTGAGGAACAGCAGAAAAGAAAGCTGAGAGCACATAAGTCCCAAACGCCCCTAAGGACAACTGCTTGCAACACAGCAGTAGAAGACAGCAATGGACATTCTCTGTTTAAGAAGAGTAGCAAACATAGGTCCATGAAACAAAACAAGATGGAAGGAAGTGTACTTCTAGTTTTCACTAATCTGTAACTCTTGGAGGTTTGGTCATCTAATAAAAAGTGTAGAGTGTTGCGAGGCTGACTTAAGAAAGGTGATGGTTTCATCACAAAGGAGAGAACTGTTAAAACTTTGAAAGAAAGATCTTATCATTATATGGTTGTTAACAATAGCTGCTTCTACTAAGCATCCAATAAAAATTAATAAATTAATTAACAAGTAAACAAAAACTCAGTCAACTCTTTGATAGCCAGAAACTTTGTTTCTCACAAAAAGTTTACTGGGATTCACAGAACTGTTTACCAGACTCCCAGCTATCACTTCTGGGACATGCAGAGTCCCATAAGGAACATGAATCAAGTAGTAATTCACCATGCTGAAAATCACTTACCACTGAAACTGCAGTTTCAGGGGATGAGAAGCTGGAGCAAGAACTGGCACAAACAATAAATTATGGAGCTCTACCAAAGGCCTTTGATATGTACATACTACCCATTTCTTCTACAGCTGATGGTTCCCATGCAAATATATCCTGACCTTTCCCAGTGATTAAGTTACTGATGGGTTTAAAAATTCCTTTCTTATGAATGCAAACTCTTCAACCATATAACATTTACAAAATCCTCTGAATTTTACTCACCATTCCTATGCAGAAGAGGATGAATAAGAGCAGCCATGGTACATCTGTGCAGCTGTGGTCTTCCAGAGGCTTCCACTCTCGCTTGGAACTCTTGTGTGAAAAAAGAGAGATGAAGTTAGCAACACTTTAATTGTCTGCTCATAATAGAAAAAGGCAGAAAAATATTGTACAGGGCATTTACATACAGCAGGAGCCACCTTTAAGTGCCAAGATAGTTGAAGAAGCTTGGTCAAAAGACTTAAAGAGTAAAGTTCATGCAGGACTCCAGAAGAAGTGCTCCACAGGAGCTAGATCACCAAACAGTTATTTATACAGAAAACAGTTAATTTATCCAGAAATTTACAAATATTTATCCACAAAACAGGTTATTTTCACTTGTCATTTTATTAACAGAAAACAGAAATTAATGGCATGAAATTGACAATGTCTCCTATTGCAGTCTTCCACAGTTACCTTTCAGTAATCTGATTTCCAGGAAGGATAAAGGATTAAACTTTTCAAAAGCCCCTAAGTTTTCAAACACTATTAGCAGGTCGAACAAGAACTACGCATGTAAAAAGGAGGCAATAAATTGCTGTTTAAGGAACAGTTTTCTACCCGCCATAAGGCAGCTGAGCTTAACATTTCAGTGAAGAAATACTTTATTGGTATTGCTATGGTGCCAGAAAGGAAATTTGTACAATTAAAGGTTGAAACACTCAATGATGGAGGTAGTTGTAAGCAATTCAGATAGTTTGCTGCTCATGAGGTAAAAATTCTCAAGTATGTATACAATGCTAAGATAATTAAAGTCTTATAAACAGTCATCTAGGCAAAAAGGTTTCAGAGAAAGAATAAGCACTAGCTGTAATACAAAACTAACCACCAAATCAGAATTTGTTATAACAAAAATACTGATTACAGCTACTTTTAAAAATACACAGTTACACAGACAAGTTTTTTTCAACAGGCTCCCAAATACTGAATCTTCAGATATATTGACTGAGATCCAAAAACTGCAGACAATGATTTAATCCTTGAGGAAGAAAATGAGATTGATATAAGGAGACTATATACAGAACAGTTCTTTCCAGAGACAGAGCAAAGCGGTTAACCTATTCAAATTTTGAATTCATTTTTTTCTCTTAAGACTCTGAAGAATCTTCAAGATTTTGCTGACAAGGTAGTAAATGTCAGTACTGAATTAAAACAGAATGGCTGGATGAAATGTCAACAGCTTTTATCTCCAGTATGTATTTTGCATATTTTTAATAAAAAAGAGGAATAGCATGCAACTTACATGATATTAGCAAGGTGGTTTTTTGGTATTCATGACTTTGCCTTTGGTTAATTCACAGGCACAAAGCAACCCTTTCAAATACTACCATTAGAAAGCTAAAAACTGGGTAAATAAATGAAATCCTGCATGCATCACACTTCAAAAAATTCAGTTTTCTAAGTAGTCTGACTTTGCATTAGGGAATTCCATGCTAATTTTGAAATCTTTTATTAAGGAAGTTCCACTTACAGATGTGATAAATATAGTTTTACAGATGTGAAAAATACAGCTTTAATTCAAACTGCAAACTCACCGTAGGTTCTGAACAGTCAAACTTCCTCAGATTTTACTCAATAATCAGTAGTGAGAGGTGCTAAAAGGTCACATTATGCACTCTACAACCCACGTTCAACAAAACGGAATCTTCTGATCCTGGCAATTCACACTTAAAACTAACACACTCTTCAAACTTAACATTTACAACAAGATTGTGGCATTTATGTTGTTATAATTAGTATAATCATAATTACATAAAATACGTAAGACTTCGTGCTTCCTATTCCTAATTCACTCCAAGAACTCTAGATTCTTTAGAAATTTACTTTTATTTACAAACAGCAGAGACAAATTTCAGCTACAGCTGCTGTCTTAAGAGTAAACTGCCCTTGGCAAAAGAGGGAGCAGCAAAATGCATTGCAGAGTGTGCTTTGTTTTGTTGGGGTTTTTTTTTATCCTCTCTCTACCATCTGCATACAAAATCTTTTAATAGGATTTTTTAAAGCCTCTAGAATAGCTCTGGCAAGGATTTAGGTTGTCTGACTAGTCACAGTTACCATAAGTAATCCATTTTACTGACTAAGTGGACTGCAATCTACAAGTCAAAAAGAAACTTGAAATGCCATAACATAGGACATAGTTAGAAGGTTACACAGATAAATTAAATCTCTAAAATTCTTACTCTGCTAAAAAAAAAAATTAACAAAACAAAATTTAAAAAAAAGCAGGAAGGTATTCTAAACAGAAAGTATCCTTGGAGGAAACTCAACACGCACTAGATACTTATTAACTTACAATTTAACTACCTAGCATGGTAACAAGGTCTGAAATTACAATTGCTTAAAACAACACACCTCTTCTATAGCCTGTCCAATCTCTCTTGTTCTCAGACCTCACAAAACCCAAGCTAGCTACCATTATCTGTCTACTATTTTCTTCCCAGTTGCCTCTTTGTATTCTGGATTCCCAACGAGAATCTTCTTCCATAGCTTCACAGCCCTTTATCCTTGTCTTTGATGTTGGTGTCTGTGTCTCTCCAGTGACTGCTCTCTGTCTACTCTACACCCTTAGGCATTTACTCAGACTGTGATTTTCACGCTTTGGCAACATAAATTGTTAATCCATGGTCAACATAAGGTCTAACAAATGTTTGTTCTGCAATCTGTAAACTATGCTTTGTCTCCATTGTGACTAAAACACCATAACATTTTAGCAGACATGCCTTGCCTGAAATTCTGAAACTGTACTTCTACTTATTTTAGCCTTTCTTGCAGATAGATTAGGAGCCTGCAGTATTTGCTTATGCAAGAAAGCTAGAGAAAAAAAAAAAATTAAATTATTTGATTCATTTCACGTTTTCTCTTAAAACAGAGCTTTCGTAATTTACATTATGCTCTCTAAAGATATTCTTGCCATTAACAAAGCACAGAGCCTGTACTGTCATGAAAGCACAGAGAACCTGGTGCACTATCAGTCAGAAGTGGAAGGCTGGTAAAAGAGCCTTTCTCTCCAAGATAAACTTGCAGGTTGGGAACACTTCCTGCTCATAACAGCTTTTCTGTGATGATTTTGTGAGTTATTTACTCAAGAACCCAAATGAGTGTGTTTAGAAGTTTACATCCGTCCGTTTTACACAAGACTTTGCAAACTCAAAAGCAAATCAGAACCCTTGGGTGCAGCAGTTTTACAATCGTGTTTTAGTACTACACACCCAGAAAATTGGATGTCTACAATTAAGCCTTCTCTTGCAGAAGAGGAAGTGTGAAGAATGTCAGGACATTAACTCCTGGTTTTTCCTAGTTGAATTCAGAGTTACACGTTCTCAAGACTGAAAGTACTTGCATGCAAATACAAAATAAAAAAGAGGTTATTTTCTTGGTATTCATTGCATCCCATCACTCCAAAACAAAAATAGAAATCCCTCTTCCAGATTTCTTTCTTGCTGCCACTTCCAAAATACATCTTTGCAGCACCAAATAGTAGGTCTCCTCTGCATACTGCAATATACTTCTGTACAGGAATAGCCAAAACCAGCACAGCCAAAACCAGTGGTTACAACTTTCACTGTCAACTGTAATAGCAGTACTGGATGCTGCTATATCCAGAGTGAAACACATATAAGAGCACAAAAAAAATGTAAAAACACAGCATTTCAACAGGAGACTACAGATGCAGGGAGCTACATAGAATTTATTTGAAGCACAAGATGTCTCATGCAATGTAAAATTTGGGAGTGATGAGACTGAAGCAAGAAGCCTGTTAAAGAACATCTGCAGCACTATATATACAGATAATCAAGCTGTGAGTAAGTAGCAAAGAAGTGAATAAGATAAGGATAAAGATGGAATTTGCCATCAGCTGATGATGTTGCAACACCATAGTACAGGCAGCAGAAAGTCTTGTGGTGGTCAAACCACATGTTTCAAGGAGAAGAAAGTTAAGGTACTAGTGAGGCCGGTGGGTTGAATTAAGAACAACCCAGTTAATAACTGGCATGAGTTACAACCACTGGATGAAAAGAAGTTGCAGGTCACAGCCCAGAGGTTAGACTCTAGGCTCCACCTCGGCAAGTGAGTATAAGTTAGCAACTGGAGAATACAGGACTATTCCAATTTGCATATGAACACAAAGGTTGTAAGAATAAAGTCACAACTTCATTCAGATAGTTAAGGACACTGATGTTAAGATAATTTGTTACAAAACCCTATCCTAGGAACCATATTAATCCAGCTACATCTCCTCTAAATTCTCTATTGTTTTATCACCTTGATGTAACATCTGGACTCCGAATACATACAACTGTAGTTCAATACGGAAGAGTAAAGAGACATAACTGCTCTTTGTTTATTTAAATTAGAATTCAGAAATTATTGTGCAGTTAACTATCTTAATAGAAGACAAACAGCCACAGCATGCACACAGCATTAATAAATGGCCTTTAGAGGCAAAAAAGGATTCTCATCCTGACTGGCATCTTTTGTGGAAACTGCTGGAGTCCTGCGACATCCACCTTTCCTAGAAGGCAGACTGGTTCTGATAAAGTACCTGAGATTCAACTGATCATATAAATAGTATTTGGTTTATTCCAGTTGCACTGTGAGTACAGAATCCATAAATTTTACACCTATGATGCAAGTTTGACCCTTCATAATTGGAGGGTCCATTTGCAATACTGTGCATACTACCAAATGATATGTAAGGGCATGGCTCCTTGGGAAATGGGCAAGGCAAATTAAAAAGGTGATGACCAAGAAGTCATCCAGTTCAGAAGCTGTCCTGCAAGCCAAGTTTAACCCTGTATCTTCAAATGCCATTGAAACATGCCCACATAGCAGAAAAAAAAAAAGACAGTTCTTGAAACATTTATCAGTGTTTCCTAACAGCCATTTAAGGAGATGGTATTTTACCCATTTTACATCTTTACAAGCTAAAGAACAGTACTAATCACATATTGACCTTTACTGTGAAGCATTCCGCCTACAAATAAGATGAGCCATAATTTACTAGTTTACCAAACTGTTTGCAATGCAAGACAGTAATTCTCCAGGTTTAACAGGTATGGCATTTTTCTGTCCAAGAAGTGGCAGACTTTTCAACACTATGCAGCTGTTTAAAAGAAGAACTAGCAGCAGCTGCATACTGTCCTAATAAAACTTCTTGCACCTCTTAACAGACCTTGATCCTAGAGCCTAAAAAAAAGGAGAATATGAGTCCTGACCCCAAGCATACACACTCAATTCCCCACACAAGTACACTTCCAAGAACAAAAGTAACAACTCAAGTAACTAGTTCTTTATATAAAATTTTCATTTGGTGAATCCACTGTTTAAAGTGTGCAGAACAAAGTCTTGAAGCATTAAACCTATTTTCAGTTCATGTCTCTAGCAATCATGTTACAATTTTATAGAAAACCCTTAGCTTACTTCACCAAGAAGTCTAAGAACACTGACACAGTTGACTTAGTTAAAATGTTCACCACTACCTACAGACTTCCTATGCATGACCTACAGGTATTCAGACAAAGCACTAAACAGAAGCTTACAGCACTCTATCATGAATTCAGACAACTCTCAGGTTCACAAAAAAACTTGTTTATTATACAGCATATTATTGGTACACCTCCATTACTAGAGCAGGAACGCGCACCAGCAAGTGCAAACTTTTACTCTACTAAATTATACCAATTCCCTGGAAGAATGAACTACATTGTACCAATAAAAATACCTCCATAAACACACTAAAAAAACTGTTAGTGTAGACTTGGCCTGGATCTACCTCTGGGGAAGAGCAGTATTGCTCCAGCTTCAAAGAGCTTGCTAATGGTTGCATTCTCATGGGAGGCTTGAATTGCCCCAGACTTAGAAAACTGAAGCAATGTCTCCCACTCACAGGGACAAAAGCGCTTGTCTCGGTAACACTACTGCAGCATGTCCCAGTCAGGTCTAGAAAGAAGCCAAAACACCTTGGGGCAATTCCAAAAGGGACTGCATAATAGAACATGCAACTCACGGTGGAGTCCAACGTCCATTTTTGTGGAATTTCTGCTTCAATCTCATTACAAAATGGTGTATTTTTCAATTTACTGCAAAGCAGACACTAGTCACACTTTGGACTTAGAGACATATACCAGTATTTTACATATTGGCACCCACATCCTTATTTTCCTAATGACTTCACATTCACCACTTGATCTCCAGTGCCCTGTCCACTGAAAAGATGCACCTGCCTGTTATAAGTATGAAACTCAGAAATAATGCTAGGAAAAGTTTTCTGATGGTGTAATACTGCTTTATCCACCAAAGGGTAATGAATTTATACTTTGCTTCTCTTCAGAGATTAAGAATACCACCAATTCAATGGGTCCACATCTTCTATTTCACTCATGTTCTCAGACTCCACCAATAGTATTTATAAGTTTTTAATATAAGGCAAACAAAATTGAGATCACCATAAGGTATCACTTAGAGAATTACTAATGGATGTTTACCCTGAAAATTCATACATGGGGACTTCACTCTTGAAGGCGTATGTTGTGTTGTAGATCATCTTCCATTCATCTTTACAGTTAACTCATATTAAACATTGCTTCAAAACTCCTTGATTACATGCCTCCACCTCAATCAACAACTTAAATATTTATCTTGAAACATAACACAGCTGATTAAATAAAGCGTTGACATGATCAGCACACCTGCTGCAGTTTTGAAGTTTAGAGATCAGGCCATAGCTGTTTTTAAGTCTCAAAATATTTAGTTATTGTTTCTTTTCTTCATTACACATTATTAAGTATTTATTTCAAACGAGCAATAAATAAGTATACTTTACAAATATCACAGTAGTATTTTTCAGGGACTTAAAACATCCATTTCAATGCAATTTTGGTACTTCCATGGTTCTTAATCATTAATAAAAAAATCAGTCATGAAAACAAAACCAAAACAATAATAATAAAAACTCAAAGCAACATTAATGAAACATACCACAAAAAAACAAACAAAAACCCACAACCTCCCCAAAGCCGCAAAACTAAAAAATCAAAACATTTCTTCACTTCTGAAGACACTTTGCACATACCAAGTTACTGTATTACGTTTGAATTTTCTACTTGTTCATCAACCTGTTTCCCAGAATTTCAAATTTTACTACTTCTACAGACTGCAAATCCCAAATTACAAAATATTTTTTAACTTTAGTAAAACATAAAATTAAAAACACACTTTACTTTCCAATGTTAGCTTTATCACAGGACATTGAGACACACACAAAAAACCCACCTGGAATCCTAGGGCAGAACTCCCCAGTTACTGGTCTCCACATGAGATGTGGAGGACATCACACAGAAAAGTTGCCCCTGTTCTTTGCACTGTCTTCATGTAAATTCAAGACCAAAGACATCACAGCTCATTAGGAGCTCATGGCCTGCATAATACTGCTGTGAGAACTAACCATGTTGCCACTTACAGGGACATTCACAGCAGCTTTGATACATATTCCTTCAAAATGCATCCTATATTCAAATATGTTTGCCAAGTGAAAATCATAGTTGCTTAAATACAAACTCCCAACTTACAGGTTCAAAATTCTGGCATAACAAGAAAGAAAAACACTCAGGATTATAATAAGAGGGCAGTGCTCGAGGACACTGAGAGTATATTAGATTAACAGGAACTAATACCGGGAGAAGAATGGAAAGGGAAATAATGCGTCACGCCACTACCTTATTATATAAGCATCCTTCCTTTTAAGTAGGCAATAATTTTGCAGTTTTTCACAGCAAACTATGGGAAGTCTAAAAAAGCATTCCCAGGTCACGGTTATCATGACCTTGAACAAAGTACTTAAATGGGTTTCCTGTTTTGTTTCTGTAGACCTGTGTACAACATGCAGACATCTCCTCCTCTGTCAAATAATATATCTGGAGAGCAGCAAGAGTAGTTTCAATTTAAAACCAAACCAAAACAGGCCAGTGCTCATTTCTACTGTAATTAACTACATTAATAAAAGCAGGCACATAATACATTATCAGGTACAAGTCACCATGTTCTGCTCATCATGCTCTCTACCATAGTCTAGCAACACTACTGATAAAAATAGCAGCTGCTAGAAACTAGCACGTAAAAATGCAGTATGGAATCAGCTTTCCAATATATAGCAATCATTTCTTATTCTTATAGCTCATTGCATACTGGGTGTTGAAATCATATTAAAGCAGAGAAAACAAAATCTTTGGACTGTAAAGCTGAACTTCAAAATGAAGTTGATACTTCTCTCTTCTTAAATATACATACAGATGTTCTTGAGGCTGTTGTCATACAATTATACACATTTATTCCACATAAGAAAATTTCTTACCTAGAAGACTTAAAAAAAAAAAAAAAGAAAAAAAAAAGAGGAGCCTAGCAAAAGCAGGCCAATCAATGCAATGACATTTACTTACTGTCTAAGTCCAGGAAACTTCAAAGTGGTTGAAAGGCCACTATTAGATATTAAAAACATCGAATAAACCCAATTAGATGTTCACCAACACAAACTCTTTCTCTAAAATTTATAACAAAGCTCTCAGTACAGTTTCATAAAACAAAGGTAAAAATTAGCAATCACTTTAGTCAACAGGTAGAAGTAACCTGACAACACTGCATAACCATTTTTTAGAGGGTAAGCATAAGATTTACACAATTTTCCAAAAGCTGCTTCAAAGGGGGAAAGATACAAAATATCAAAGACACATTTTCTGTTTAATTGGTTTGCAAGTTCTACTTTTCACAAAAGAAATCACTGAGCTAAGTTCATAGGAACAAAAATTATAGTCAGCCCAAACGTGGAAAAGGCATGCACAGTTACTGCCAAAGCTTGCCTTCAGAGTAAGCAGCATAAAGATGGTTGACAACTTCACTACTTAACGAACGCTGTCATTTCTTCATAATGACAAATAAAAGCCATCAGTTGGGTGATACTGAACATACCCTCCCAATTACTAACCTAAAACTCTGATGGCTGACAGCAGTCTCCATGCCAAATAGATTACAATAACATAAGCTTTGGACTTAGCATTCACTATTAACAATGCAAGATAATCAGTGTTCTCCAAAACTGTTCTCACATCATCAAAAAAAAATTTTGTAAGGATGCTATGTCCCAGGCTTGTTCCCAGTACAAACTGTCACTTTCTGAAGCTATTAAAATGTCAATCTTTGAATTACCTGACAAAGCAAAGGAAATAACTCGCTACTTACAACTTTCAAGAAGTGATACAACTGAAGGGTAGTCTGAACCTCAGATTAGCTAGTCCTCCTAGTAGGAAAAACTCAGTGAATTTTAGAGTACTCACAAGTATCTATGTAGTTGAAATATTTCTATGTTAAGATCAAAAGGAATTATTTGCACAGGTTGTGCTGCTTGTGACAGCATTTATAAGAGGACATCTCATGCTTCACAGGAAACTAACAGAGCTTACAGATCAAAAATACAGAAGCAACTCCATGAGATGCCTTATCATTAGCATGTTGTTGGATCCTGGTTGTACACATCATCCTTCATACTATATATGCTTACCAGAGGCTAGAACAGAAGCCTCATCTACTGTCAATATATTGAAAGGGAAATCAAGCTTCCTATCTCCTAGGAGGAGAATTCACAACTCATTCTGTTTCCCTTCATCAATATCACTATTTGTCTGATCTTCGTCCATGATGGTACCCATGCCCACAATGAAACAGGCATGTTTTGATGCCCCTTAAATTCCATTGACTGTGAGAACCTCTGATAGCTGAAGACATATGGCTGATATACAATTAAAATCTGTATCGCCCATAATGGTCAGAAGAGACATTCTATCAGAACTACTCATTTTTTCAAAAAGTTAGGAACTCCAGATTTATTCAAGGTTGTTTTGATAGCAGATGCTCAAGGGAGAGATAAGAGATGATCTGTCTTCATCTCTTATAATGGGAAGTTCTTACAGTCTTTCAAAAACCAAGGTCACCACTAAAACCACCAAGAATAACATGTGCTTTGTTTTTCCCAGTCATGCCTCCTGTTTCCAGCAATATTTCAAGCTTCTCTCACACATAGCATAGATTAAGTCACTAATGTAAAAAGCTGCATGTTTATTTTAAACGCACACAGTATTTCCCAATCGCAATATAAACACTTAGACGTCAATAAATTGCCTTGTTTCCTATAACATGTTGCCAAAGAAAACACCTTTTAACTACAATCAGCTACTTCCACTGCAGAACAGCAGGAAGGGAAAATGGATTATGTATTACAACTGTTCCATGAGAAAGCAGTTTAAGGTCTGTCTCTCCCCACACCTCATTTCCTTTCACTATCTGTGAATTTCCGTCCCCTCAGATATAACAATGCAAACTTTACAGAACTGTGCTATAAACTAGATCAGTGGAGCAATTTGAGTTATACTGTAAAATAAGTTTTCTTGCTTAAAAACAAACAAAAAGTCTGTACGGATTAATTCAAACAAACAGATTTACAGCACAGGCTAACAGTTGTGGCAAGATAGGAGTGATGAACTCCAACAGTTATTTCCTGAAAATCCAGTTTTAAAATGGGTTGATGCTGTGACATAGAAGAAAATATCACTGGTAAAGGAGAAGAATGAAAAGCAAGGGAAGAGAATACTGGCACTCAATTCCATTTTTCTTTCTCAACAAAACTAAAGATTTGAAAGAAACGCAATTATTCTAACAACTCAGAACTTCTGCATCATTTGCTCAAAAGATCCCTACATTTAGATAGAGAAAATTTCCAAAACAGCACAAACACACAAAAAATCCACGAACCCAAACTAGAACTACCTCTATCAAAAGTAAGAAGAAACTTAAGGTTTGTTGTGCAGCAGATCCATGACAAAAAAGATGCATCCAGACAGAAGCACCCATCTTGAGAAAACAGCCATCTCATGATAAAGATACAGCCAAGAGAGGACAGTGGGCTGAAACAACATGAAGGTACTGACAACTAACAGCAACACCAGACAGGAGATGGAAATCCCACTTCAGTGTTTGTCCCTTCCTTTACAAGCTTTCATCTCATATAGGATAGTACACTTTGGCTAAACTACAATTCAAAGAAACGTTAGGAATATCTGGTCAAGATAACTAACAAGGAGTACGCACACTGCTTTAAGACAACTGCTGAGATGTAGCCAACATTGCACAAGCTTTTCTCTACAAGTTCAAGGTGCAAGATGGTGATAGCAAAGAGACAGCAAGCACAAAAAAATGACAGCTTAGTGATACTAAATAAGTATAGAATTGCACAAGCCCCTAAAGAAAAAAAGATAACACCCTTTTAACTGCAAAAAGAAACAACAAGGTAACACTGAAAAGGAACAAAAAGTAAACAAGAATTCTAGTTGTGATGACAAAGAAATAGTAGAGATCACAGAAGATGCTACACCAGGGAAAGTGAAAGAACTTTGTGCAAACACGGAAAACCAAAATGAAAATAAGAAAGAAACTGGAAAATAAGTACTTCAGTTCTAATCACCTCAGCAGGCAAAATAGCAGTGGAACAACAGAAAGAATGAGCTCATCTGGAAGAAAGTCTGCTATGGCTGCATTAACTTTAATTTAGCATGACTCTTAACAGATAAAGCTAAAAAATTTGCTAAAATAGGAAGTTAACAAAAGGGGAGAAAAGGCTGGAAGTATAACCACAGATAGAAGTAGTGGCAAATAAACAATAATCAGAGAGTAGAAGTCAGTGAATAATTGCAAAAGGACAGTACTTTCCCTGTAAGGACCATTCACTTAAGAGTTGGATTCAATGAACCTTGTGGGTTCCTTCCAACTCAAAAAATTCTGTGGCACTACAGACATCCCAGGGAGAATAAGACATCACGTGGTCCAGGATTAAATATACTATTGACAGCAACAGAGATCAAGGAGGGTAAAAAAGAAGTGGAGTCCTTGCAACTTGGGCATAAGAAGCCTATAGAGATAATAATCGAAGATCATTTCAGCACAACACAGAATCTGGACTGGAATTAATGCAGTATGAAGAAAGAGGAAAGAATGTAGCAGCAAGCATACATTCCTCTGCTCAGGAATTTGGAAAAGAAGGGAAACAGACTAGAGTGTGGTTATTTTTAAGGATGGAGAATAGCAACTCAGAATAAAATTAAGAAGGGAATAAGATGGCAGCAGGAGGTAAAAACATGAAATTTGAAATTAAAACTGAAAAACTGAATGAATGGGGCTTTGGGTAGTTAAAAAGGCAGAAAAAGCAGGAAACAAACACGAGAATACATCTCTGTAAGTAGCAATCAATAGTGCTGAATAAAAGTAAACATGTCAATTCTAATCAGTTTTTCTCTGGAAACCTTCAGATTCTGCTGGGGAAGAGGCATAGGAAAAGGCCTTAAGATAGAGCTTTATACAGCCTGCAAAGCAAAGGAACTGGGAAATGCATCTAAAGGGGAAAATGGATAATTGAGTATGAAATAAAAGCTATGAATAAAACTACATAGAAATCTATCCAGTTCAACAATCAGTCACAGGTAGATGCATTACCAGAAATGAGAGGAGAAGGTGGCAGTCATGAGAAAAGGACTTGGAGATGCAGTACTCAGATAAGATGGTTGGCAGAATCAAAACAGTAGTAATCATTTCTCTCAGAAACAGAAATGGGGATTAACAGATTAAGATCAAATAGGCTTGACAGCTGAAAAATAAACTTAATGAGAAAATCTACTTGAAAAACAAAGTCATAAGGAATGAAGGCGTTCATGATAAGAGGAGACACTATGTCAAAGACCAATATGAAGCTACAAAGGGAGAAGCAAAAAGGTGAGGAGACATGAAGGAATGTCTGATGGACCCCTGCCCAGGAAAAATATAAGACGGGGAAGTGCAAAGACCATGGAAAATGAGGAACACAACATTTATTTTTAATGATAAAAGGCATGATAAGACAGGCATTAGGACCTAATGTAATGCTGTATTGTAGCTAGCAAGATTTCTGTAATCCATACACCAGACAAAGCTGCTGATAAAATATTCAGCAACTAGCCTCTGATTTGGATTTCCTGAGGAGACACACCACTGCTTATGGTCAGGAAATTAAATAAACTGCCATTCTTCATACTTCAGTCATATATATATGGGGTACAAAGCTCAATTGTTGTACTGTATCTTGCCACACATAAGGAAGGCAAATGAAAAGTTCAGCAGAATACTTTTGACATCATACAACCTGGCAGCAGAACACAAATTTCACTAAAACCCCAAATCAGTTGGCTGAAACCTATGAACAGGCCAGAAACACAAACCAACTCATCCTCTAACACCGTGCACAAAGAAGCCTGCATTTTCCTTTAAGAGAAGAACAGCGAACAGCAATTCAAACTCATACAGAAGAGCTAGAAAGGGCCTACAATACACTTAAGAAAGGTAATTTGGATAGGAATCACAGAAAATAAGGTTGGAAAATACTTCAAAACATCAACTTCACTCTCAGTGCTCCAAGTCTGTATCAGCTTTCCTTAAGCCACTCCTGACAGATGTTTATCTAACATGTTTTTGTTGTTTGGGTGTTTTTTTTTTTTAGCAAACCTCAAACAATACAGACTTCACAATATCCTCTGGCAGTCTACTGCAGTGACTGAACAATTTCAAAATCTTCCCCTAACATTTAGCATATATCTCACTCTCTCAGTTCAAACCATTTCTTCATGCACCACAAAGCTGATTGCCTCCCTCTTTGCAGCATATTTGCTACACAGAAAGGATGTTCCCTATTGCAACTGGACAGCTCTCCGCAGTGTTCTGCATTGGAAGGACAGAGCTCTTACATAAAAAAAAAAGGTCTGCCTGAACGGATGAGCTACAAAAACTCATCTGTGTGATGAGTCATCTGGGACAGCAGAGACGGACTTTCCCACATAAGCAGTCTCCTGGAAGCTGGATTCAGCCGCTGTAAGTGACACAGCCAAAGGAAACTAACATTTACAAGCGAGCGAAGCACAGCCAAGGCATCAGTCGTGATCGTACTACAGCCTTCAGAAAAGAGCCAAGCAAAAAACCAGCATAGCTTTAGCCGTATTGTTCAAAGGGAAAGTTAAAATGGAAAGCACAGCCGCAAAGTGGAGCGTTGGGTGGAGCTCCCGATTGTGCCTTGCCTGGCAGCATCACTCTGGGGGAAAAAAAGGAGTCAGTAAGGGCAAAGCAGAGCGAAGGGGGAGGGGGAAGAAAGAAAAACCGACCTCGGAAACAAGAGATGTGCACGGGACCAATTACACACAGGGAAATGGATGTAGGGAGGCACCTGAACCCTTGGACATAGTCCTAATCCCAGCATCCCTCCTCACTGTGTCTCCCTTTCCAGAGGCAGTGGACTTGAGGGATGCTCTGGGCATGATGACTTTCCTCCCATGGAATAGCCTCTCTCTCTCGGGTGGGGCAGTAGGAACCCCAAAGAACATGCTGCAAGAAGGGCAGGGCACGCAGAGCTGTCTAGGGAGATATATTGAGGCATGGCGGGGTGGGGATCACAGGACAGTAGTGCAAGGCACTACGAGGACGGCAGGTGAGAACTGGAGGTCTGCAGCTGCAGCCATAGCAAGGAACTGGAGCAGGGTATGGCAAAGATTGCAAAGCCGTAGGAGAGCTGGGGAAGAAGGGGCAACGTGAAGCTGATCCACAGGGGAAGCAGCACACAGAACAGCATGAAGGGGATGGAAGTGCATAGCACGGTAGGAGCAAGGCTACGGAGGGTGGACAAGGGGGTGCATAACCATACGCGGGAAAAACACAGCTATAGAGGGAGCAAAAAGGTGCACAGTTCATGTGCATGGCTTGGGGCGAGTGGATGTGACAGGGTTGTACCCAGCCACGAAACAGCAAGGCTACGGGAGAGGAAAGCAAGGGAGTCACAGTCATGGGGGAGCAGAGCTGTTGGTGGACGAGCGTGAAGTGGGGAGGGAAAGCAAGGGGCTCGCAGCCATGAGAGAGTATGGTTACAGACTGGGACACGGGCGAGTGCGCAGCCACGGGAGAACGGCGCTACAGGTGTAGCGAGGGGATGCACTGCCACAGGAAAGCGGAGCTCTGTGGTGGGAGGCAGCAAAGCGGTGCGCAGCCTAAGGGAAGCTGTGCTGCGAGGGGCACAAGGAGATGCACGGCCGCCAGAGAGCGCGGCCGTGGAGGGGACAAGCGGCTGCGCAGCCACGGGACAGCGACAGGGGCAGACCCGGGGCCGGGAGTGGCACAGCCGCGGGGCGGGCCGCGGGCGGGTGCGACAGGGCCCGGCAGAGGAGGGCGGCGGGGTCGGAGGAAGGGAGGGGGACACGGGCCACTCACCTGCGCGGCGGAGCTGCAGCAGCCCATGGCGCCCGAGGGTCTCTGCCCCGGGGGTGCCCGCTAGGCATCCACTCTCTGCGACTCCCCCACCCCGGTGCGGTGCGGGGCGCACGGAGGGCGGCACGGAGAGAGCGCCGGCGAAGCGGCGGGGACCGCGGAGCCCGGTCAGACGAGCACCACAAGCGCCGCACCACAAGCGCCGCCGCGGCGCCCCCTCATCCTCCTCCCCCACGCCGCGGCCGCCCGAGGAAGGGGCGGGACCTGCCTGTGGGCGGGGCCTATGGAGGCGGGGCCCTGTGTGGGCGTGGCCAGGAGTCCGCGGTGCGGGGGGGACCTGCCCGGCCGGCGGCACCGCCCCCGCCCCGCCCCCTGCGCGCCACGGCCGCTTCCGGTGTGGTAATGGCGACGGAGGTGCTGGCAGTCTGGAGCCGGGTGTCCTCAGACCGCGTCCCTCCCTCGTCCCACGGGCAGGGTGCGTGCCGGGGCGGGGGCAGCTGGGTGGGGAACCCAAGTTCTGCCAGAACCCAGGAGTCTGAGAGCTCCCTGAAAGGAAGAAAAGAGCCGCTCGTATGACCCTGTAGTACGTACGCATTTGGAGCCAAGAATTTGTAGTAGAATCAAGCACCATTTTTACACTTCTTTTAACGCTTCCAGGGATGGTGCTTTAGCTACTTTCCTGGGCAGCGTGTTCCAATGCCTGACCACCCTTATGGTAGAAAAAGGTTTTGTAATATCTGGTATAAATCTCCCTTGGCACAGCCTGAGGCCAGTTCTTGTTGCCTGGGAGAAGAGGCCGATCCCCACCTGGGTACACCCTCCTTTCAGGCAGTTGTAGAGTTGCTCAGTCACCCCTGAGCCTCCTTTTCTCCAGGTTATACACCCCCAGCTCCCTCAGCCACTCCTCATAAGACTTGTGCTCCAGACCCTTCACCAGCTCCGTTGTCCTCTGAACACACTCCAGCACCTCAATGTCCTTCTTGTGTAGGGCCCAGAGTTGGACACGGAACTTGAGGTGTGGCTTCTCTGGTGCCAAGTACAGGGGGACTATCCCTGGTCCTGCTGGCCACACTGTTGCTGATACAGGCCAGGATGCCATCCGCATTCTTGGCCACCTGGGCATGCTGCTGACTCATGTTCAGGTGCTGTTCATGTTCAGCATTCCTGGGCTACTGCCATTCCTGCTGCTACTACCATAGCAGCTTTCAGCCACTCTTCCCCCAGCCTGTAGCTCTGCATGGGGACCCAATGGCAGGACCAGGCACTTGGCCTTACCGAACCCCTTACTGGGGCCCAACTGGCCTTGGCCGATCAATCCAGCATGTCCAGATCCTTCTTCAGAACCTCCCTACCCTCAGCATGTCAACATTCCCACTCAACTTGGTGTCATCTGCACAGTGACTAAAGGGGCACTCGACCCCCTCATCCAGGTCATTGATAAATATTGATAATTATTATAAATATATATATTACACAGGCCCCAATACTGAGGCCTGGGGAACACCACTAGTGACCAGGTCCAGATGGACAACACCCACAGCCTTTCCCTCAAGCACTAAGCAGATCACTTTGTCATAGAAGGAGATCATGTTGGTCAATGAGGACCTGACTTTTCCTAACACCATGCTGGCTGGTCCTGATCCCCTCATTCTCCTGTATGTGCCATGTGATCGCACTCAAGATGATCCAAGTCCGTAACCTTCCTGGGCACACATGTCAGCTCATGCTGACATGACCTGTAGTTTCCTAGATTCTCTGTCCAGTCCTTCTTGTAGCTGAGCATCACATTGGCTAACATCACTCCCCTTTAAGGTATGTTTACTGGCCCAGCAGTTGTGTTTGAACATGGCCTAAACATATGAAGCAAGACTATGTTAATTTTTTTTTCCGAATCTTAACTCAGTAGCAGAATTATCTACTATTCTATCAATATAGTAGAATATCCATGATATAGAAATAGCATTGCAATGACTTAGGTATAAAATGATCCTTTGACAGGGAGAATGAGAAAAAGAAGACCTTGTGACTAGAGAAGGAGTTTTTCTAGGCTTCCAAAAAAAAACCACAGAAACTGACATGTGGGTGAGTTGTGAATCACGCTGGGTTTTTTAGCTCTTGTCAGTTTAATGGCAAGTAGAATCATGGAATCATTTCGGTTGGAAAAGACCTCTAAGAGCATTGCGTACAACCATAACCCAGCTCCTGCTAAACCATGTCCCTAAGTGGCACACCTACGTATCTTTTAAATATGTCCAAAGTTGATGATTCATCAGTAACATCACAATTTTCACATTTTATAATAGCTGGTTAAAATACCGTTTTACCATTTATATGTACAGTGCCATTATTTTCATTGTTCCGTCTTGTTCTATCCAAATATTTCTGTGGTGTTCAAAGATGTGGCCATCAAAGAACTGTTTTGCAGGAACACTCTCTAGAAGGAATGATTATTTTGTGATTGACACAGGAATTGACAACAAGAAGTTTGTAGCCAATTCCTGTGTAACTTTGGAGCCATCAGTATCTCTGTTCCTCCATTTTGCCATTTATAAAATTGACTTTTGTCCCAGTGTTTCTCTTTTGTGTTTGCTTGGGTATCAAAAGCATTAGGTCTGTGCCATAGATGTTATTTAGTCAGTCTGTTAAACAGGCCAAATTCAGTTTTTTAAAATACTCTATTCATTTAGGACTTTAGCTTCATTTAGGGCCTCAGTGTTGTCATGGAAATGAAATTCTGCCTCCTACTTTTTTGCATGTAGACTAAACATATTCAGCATGATTATCAGAAATCAGTAATGGGTTAAACACAGTGTCTGCCCCCCAAATTTGTGGACTTCAAAAAAAAATACATTCTAGCCAATAATGAAAAGCCTTGTGCAGCTGCAGAGAGATAATGGTAACTTCACAGTGATTAAAAAATGCCAGTCCTTCATTGGCTAGGGGAGCCTTTATGAAAAAGCTTGTAAAGACATACCAGCTGTAGCATAGGTAATTGGGATTTAGTGCAGGTATGTGACAACTGTAGAAATTATTTGAACAGATACGAGTGTTAGAAATAATCACCAGAATCTCTGCCTCTGGACCAAGGAGGTTAGTTATGGTTTTGGCAGGGATGCATTAATAGCAGCAGCAGTAGTTGCCTGGCTCTCACTAGTTTTACTGTGCTTTGTCTGGTCAGTCACACAAGGAGAGGAAAAGTTAGAAGACTCTGGCTTTTTCATAATTATATGTGCTTTTATATTTATTTAGATTAGCATTTCATGAAGGAACTGAAATGAGACTGGCTGAATCCTAGTTCAGTAATACAGCATTTCATGAAGGAACTGAAATGAGACTGGCTGAATCTTAGTTCAGTAATACAGAAGTTGAACTTTAAACATATGTCTACGTTCATTTTTTGACTTGTGCTTTTTGGATACCTTTCTGAAGCAGAATGTAATGGGCTCTAAGGCATGGTTACATCACAAGCTGCTAAAGAGCAAATCTGACTGCCCAAATTTACTGTTAATAAGAATCTACCTATTTTTTCATAACAGATTTGAGTCTGCCCTTCTGCCCTAGTCAAGAGCTTCATCTGTATTTTCATTTCATTGCTAGAATCAAAATGACAGGTAAGAGTTTTTTAAGTATCATCTGATACTGAGAAAGAGAGACAACAGCAGAGAGAAGGCCCTAGAATGACAGAAATGCCTTTAGTACTTGAGAAAATTGTAGGTTATGTCCAAACTGCTTCTATTCTGAGAGGAAAGCATTAATTGTATGGTAATATTTACCTTTTCTTTTCTCAGCAGGTGCAAGATCTTGACCTTATCCACCCATATTTAAAATCTTAAGGATTTTACAAAGTACAATATAATCTATATCTTTTGTTTCATATTAATGAGGAATATCTTTAAAATAGTATTAGATAAAATTCAGTCCTTTTTGATATGTTCTTAAGTGTGAATTTTGAGATGGAATTTTTGAACAGACTCAATTCTGAACGAAGTGTGCAACTAAGAGGTAGTCAAAACTTGGCCTTGCCATTAATGAAATGGGAAGCAATGCATTTTGCAGACTGAAAATTGAATATTGCACCAGCAAGATGTTGTTGCAGTCTGTGTGTTTGCCTCCTTCTCCTAACTGACAAACTTTGCTTATTATCGTTCTGCTGACTTCTTCTACCTACCAATAAATCTGCATCTATGTGTGCTTGGCAACCACTCTGAATTTTTAAAAATCCCATCCTGTGTGCTCAGCTTCCATATTCCTGGGGTTATTTTTATTTGATTTTGGCTTTTTTTGTTGTTTTGGTTTTATGGGTTTTTTAATTTATTTAAATATGGAACCACATGTATTTGCTCCGTAATATGCCCAGTGAATGGACTTAGTTTTCATACTCATGTATTGATGCAGTCTTAGGAGTAATTCTGCTGATTTCAGGAGAATACTAATGGAATAACATACTGAGGAGGAATTGCAGCAAACACATGGCAAATAGAATGTCATCCTGTCTCAGATCCCTGTGGTCCTATATATCTCAGAAGCCATGTGAAACAGATCATATTTCTGCAAAGTTAAACCATGCCATTGCACATTTTTAAATGCTGTGGAACGACAGCATAGAGGCTTGTGTCAAATCACACAGGACACCAATAACAAAGCAGAGAAATGAAACTGTATGTTACAAACCCCAACTTGTATACTAAAAATCCTGTCAGTTGTGATTTTTTGTCAGTCAAGGTAAAAACATTCAAGGCATCCTTCTTTGGAATTAGAGTAGTAGAATTCTTGCAGACTTTTTCATTGCTGACTAAGAAAAGATGCACAGTGCTCAGAAAGTCTGAGCTCTCACCAGTTAAAGCTAGGATTTTCTTCTTGCTGCATGTCTGACCACCGAAGAACAGGTATATTCAGTAAACTCTCTGAGAAAGTTAGAAAACCTGTTGTGATTCTACTTTGTACTGGAGCCCCATAAATGAGTCATATTGGGTCTGTTTCAATGTAAACAATGAAGACTCCAAGGAAAGAGAAAGAGCATAGAGCTTTTTGAATGAATCAGGAAGATGAAATTTTCTTTCTCCAGTCCTGAATCAAAATTTTGGTCCATTTTACTCTTAGAGGTATAACTTTCTGGCGAGAGGATAGAGGTGTACAGTAGAGATCCTGTCTGTAGGAGGCTGTCCAAAATATTCAGGACTCATTAGAAAATTATCATTTTGGTGTGTTAAGAAAATGGCTTTCTAAATGTTTTGTTTAGGTACTGCTTGGTACCTAGGGTAGTACATTCATGCCATACTGAAAGTAAAATGGATATTCTTTGTATATTACAGCGTGGGGGTTTTGCCCTATTTAATACCTGTTGGACTTAATTCTAATGTCAGATCACCTGTGCATGAAGAACTGTATGAATAGACCATTTCACGCAAGCAAAACACCCGTCGCACATTTACATCATTACCAGTCCGAGCCAGAATCACGCTAGCAATTTGCAGCTGAAATGCTCCATATATAGTATCCAAGCCCCCCAAAAAATCCACTTTTCAGAAAATGTTCTTTAAAATACCTAGGATGGTGCTGTTGTGTGTGCATGGAGGTGGGGATGGGGTGTGCAATGATGGCATGGTAGCAATCAAAACAGAATTTATTTCAGCCTTTTGAGAAAGCTTTGTGTTACCCAAAGGAGACATACAAAGCCAAGTACAATCCTTCCTGTAGAGACTGTACCATCATAATACATGATGAGCTATTACAATCTCCTGTCATTTCACTCCAGGAAAATTATGGTTCCCATAGTGAGGATGTAAGACTACAGATGGAGGACTGCCTGCTACAAATCTCTTACAAGGCTGCTGTCGTAAATCTCTTGGAGAAAAGTCATTGCCTAAAAAAATAAGCTAGGGGGACCTGCCATTTGTTTTCTTAGGGAAGATGGGAAGAGGGGCTATAGAGGGAGGTACTGTTCCATTCTACACTCTTTAATGTTATGCAAGGAATCACTCATCAAGGAAGGTTCAGCTCTTTCTTGGAGTAAGAGGAGAAAGGAGACATGGCTATATTCAAAGTGTTGTATTGCTCTGGCTTTCTGCATAGTATTTTGTGTAAGAGAGGTGTAGAAACATCCCTCTCCAGAGGCTGAATTTTATAGCTTAGTTACAGTAATTGCCAGCTAATGGTTGATATATTGGCACAGGTCTGGACTGTTGGTTATGCTGAATATTTGCACTGGGCTCAGAAGTGGCATTCAACTCAGGTGCAGGCTTAAGACCAAGGAGCACTTTACCATGGACACAAACACTCATTCATATGCTCAGTGTAGGTGAATAGACACTGATGGAGCTCAAAATATTGTTGTGTATCCTGTGTGTGAGTCCTTGAAAGTAGTCTTTTGAAACTTTCAGGCTGAGTTAAATCAGAAAGGTGGATAGAGATATGGAACTGTCAGGGGGGTCAGCATAATTCAGCTCCGTACTACAGCTGACAGTATACATACAGCCAATACAGCTGGCAGTGACAGCTAACAAAAGAAGATAATAGGGCCTTCATGTGGAATTTCACTGGATTTTTTCCATCTGGGGTGGGTTCTAAAGGTCCCAGCTGCAATGCTTAGTTGTTCTTTGAGTCACTCATATTTACCTTTAAAATTAAGGTAATAAAAATTTGAAAAGCAATTTCTTTTAATACAATGGCCAGCACTCCAATTGCAAAAAGAAGCACATATATATGTATAAGCAGGAATCAAGATCTATTTGAAACTGGTGATCTCAGCCTGTTTGTTTCCTCCATATATAGATATGCTTATCTTTAAATTCATAACAAGTACTTTGCTTAGTGAAAGCCTGTAATTGATCAAAAGAATGTTTGAAAATCTGGTGTTATGTTATTTTTTCTGGCTTACAGAAAATATGGGGACTTTCAGAAGTTCTACACATCCATCAGCTCCTGTTAATGTTGAGTTTCTGTTGGGAAAAAAAAAAGCACTTTGCTTATTTAAGAAAATAATTGCAAGTGGTAGAACTTGTGTGACCTTATTGGCCTAGTTGGAGGGTTTCCATCCTTGTTGGTCCTGGAGACCAGGATGGGACTGTGAATGGTGTGTGTTCTTCAGTGGATGTAGGTTTCATCTGCTTAGCAGTATCAGCTATCAGGCTGCCCATGTCCTTTGAACCAGGCATGTGTTAGTTGACGTAGTCCCATTCTACTAGGTCTGTGGTCTAAGGCCACAGAAAGATTGGATGGAGGAAAAAAATACTTGCCCATCTGCAATAATCACAGTAGTATAAACACCAAAGAAAAAACATTGGCTGGCAGTATTCTTGAGAAGAGCAAGTTCTAATAACTTCTTCAAGCATTTTTTCTTGTCAGCACTTTATCTTTGATTAGCAGGTCTGTGATTATCTAGAGGCTATGGCTCACTTGGAGAATTTACAGAGGTACAGTTGCTTCTGATTGTTCATTCAAACTCCGAAGTATTTTACAGGAACACAATCAGCCAATTTTTTTATAGTTTATTTTGTTTTGTTTTGGCCACATCTGTTTCATTTGACAAAATATTCCTCTAAATACTGGAATAATATCCACCAAGTAAGTTGTAACATGTAGGACTTGCCAGCAGGAATTATATTTCTCTGCCTTTCCCAAAAATATTAATTCAGCAGTATTCCAGAATGTTCTTGTTGCTTGTCGCCTCTACCTGACACCATTCTAACTCCTGCTTCTAGTCACCTGCATCAGGTTTTCCTGTTATTAATGCTTCTGTTGACATTTGGTGTAAGCTCCTAAGTGGAAGAATACTTCCGAAATAAAAGCAGAAACAGTCTGCTTGTAGATAGTAGTCTGAAAAGCCAAACATGTTGTTGTTTCACTTAAAGATATATCACCCTTGAGCAGGTGACAGTGAGAAATAGCTCTTTTGCTGTGGCATCTTCACAGTTGTGGCAGACAAGCAGAAGTGTTTTAACTTCTGCTGCAGGACGAATGAGCATGTGATTAATGACACAGAACTGAGACATTGGGGTGAAGGCACACAGGCAACAGACTCAAGAGATGGAGGAATGTGGAAAGAGTGCTAATAACTGACTGAAGAGGGTTTTGTTATTTGTCCTGTCACTGTCCCTGTTATCTCACTGACTAGTTCCAGAAACCTGACCAAGGCAGCTAGCTAGGGATAGACCACAGAGTCTCTGACAGACCCGGGTACAGAAGTGCAGTTTTATCAATTTTCATGGCACACTGGAAAAATTCTGGGGCAGGATGCAATGTCTGGTACGGACACTTTGGTAGCTATTTCTGGTAGGAGGGATTGCAGAAGACTGAAAAGTGTGTCACTTTGAAATTCAAAAGATTTCATGAGACAGTTTTCAAGCTGAAAGATGGAAAAAATTTAAATGTGGAAAACTGGTTTTTAGCAGTGCTGTGGGAACACTGTACATTTTAGAGAGGTGTCATATATACACCAAGTGTATTGATGTGGATGCTTGTGGTAGCTCATTACCAGAAAGCCTCTTATTTTAGAGATAGATGAGGACACCTCTCCCTTCTTGCTTTGGATCCTCAGTAGATAGGGGCCAGCACACATCCACATTCCAGACGTTTAGTTGGCTGAGTTAAGTTTAGCTGTCTGAGCCCAAGGTCAGCTACTCCCCTAGTAAGAACTGTTGTAGAGAAGGCCAGAGGTGAGGGCCTCCCTTGGGAGCTGCTCTGTCCAACCTGATCACTGTTTCTGTCCTGGATCCTGAGTAAGACTTGCCATTCTCCATCTCAGCTCCTTGTTGGTGAGGTCCCCACTCACAGGAGCCATAACAAGGCTCCTGGCTACAAGCCCACCTCCCTCGCTGCTTCCTAATGTGCTGTGCATTTGAAACATCTGGAGGGTATGGCCAGTCTGTGCTTACAAAACAGGAACAGCAAATGAATGAAAACAGTGAAAGGCAGGAAGATTTATGAGTAGAGAGAGAAAACACAGGTTCTCAGACAATTTACATTAGACATTGTACTTTGCATGACAAAATCTCAACCGTGGTAAATGGTGCCACACCACAAGACAGATTTCAGTAGCTGTTTGTTCTGCAGCAGGGAAAAAAATATTCCATATTTTTTCTTTTAAAAATATAAACCCCCCTGCTTTTTTAGTTAAGCATCTAATTACTGAGATAATGCAAATGCTGTTGGAAGCAGTGCACTGCTGTTCACTTGTTTTTCTAATGAATTCCTCACTCCTTGAACAGTTGGTTCTGTTTGGATTAATGACCAAGGACAGACTCTGGCATAGATCAGACATTGTACTTCAGATATCAAAATTAATTTCTGACAGATTTAGGGAAAGATTTCTGCATTGCTAAGAAGTTCCAATTTCAAGGAACTTGCATTTTTCAATGAGAAACTATTTAGTCAAAATATTTCTTAAAACAAGAGAACTCAATTGCAATAAAAGTGATGGTAAATGGATAGTCTCAAATAGCTTCAGTTGGGATTTAGAGACCTGCCCTCTTTTTCAGGTGTTATCCCATAGCATTTGCCAAACAGGTCAACTTCAGAGGCTTTCCTAAAATAAATGTCTTCCTACTGTAAAGCTTTTCTGTTATCAGAGACAGCACTTCCACAAAATCTCAGAAGGACATATTCTGCTGCTTAGCACTGGTGGCAGGGTACAGGGAAGGCGGGGGGGGACTTCTTCTACCTCTCTAATGAGTGGATCTACCTTTATCAGGGGGGTAGGCTAACTTATGGAAGAATTAGGAGAGCTGACTGCATTTCATCCTTCTTTAGAGCAAGCCTTCTGTCATAGTGGATTCAGGATACTGTATTTTCCTGTGAAATTTCTTGGAGAAATAGATAATCTCCATCTCAGCTACTGAGCTTGCAGGAGGAACCATGTTTGGTTTATAGTGCAGACCCATTCTGTTGTGAGGAGGTTTTGTTCTGTAAGTCATCATGGAAGTCATTAAGCAGGTGTCCAACAGTGCGTGTAACACACTGGTAAAGAAGAGGCAGATGAACTAGCCTCACTCTAAGTAGAGAGGATAGTGGCTCCAGCTGTTCTTGTGTTTTCCGTTCCTGTATCTCACTGAATATCTCTTGCAGCATTTATTCCTCCCTGTGAGTTTCTAGATGGGCATGAGATATCAATCATTAGCACTATTTCATTAGGATTATCGTTTTGTATTTTTACCATGTCTGTGTCTGTCTGTTCTAGTGTGCCTCACTGCTCTAGAGTAGGAAAGTTGTACCCTGTGGCCTAGTGACTCTTAAAACATGTGAGGGACTACAAATGTTTTAATTGTGGTACTGATGCACAGTCAAGTCATCAAATTGTCAAGTTGATTGTCTGTGTCAGGGACAAAGGGTTTTCGAGTCATTAGAACAAGGAAGATGGAGATGGCAAGCCTGGATTTCATTGCAGTCTGCCCTTGCCAAGGTTTTAATGATTAATTGCAGACTTTATTAATTAGTAACACATCTGTTAAGCAGCTTAGCTTTTTGCCTTTTTGTTATTTCAACTGTAGTTTTCTATGCATTTGCCACCTCCTTTACCCTGAAGGGCAATTTTGCTGTTAGGTAAGCACTGAGAAATATGGCAGGTAGCAATGGGTTTATACCTATCTAGCTTAGGAATGCTTCCAGGGCAGATATGTAGAAGCTAATGTTTTTAACCCATATGATTTTGCTCTGAAATCACATTTCTAAACACTACACAATTTGCTGTTTCCCTTTGTAACAGCAGGCACAGCAACCTTTACCCTAAATGCTTTGTCTCCTCCTAGAACATGTGCACAAGGCACAGGACAATGAAAATAAGGTGAGAAGATTTTGGGTAGTGACGAGTACATGCATTTTCACTGGATGCAGGTGATGTCCTTTTTGTGTATGGCTCAGTTCAGAGCCATCTGACATTTTAGGAAATTGCAAAATTGCATTGAATCACTATGTGGCTGACACACTTTAAAGATGGAGAATGCTGATTGCTGTCCAGTAAGCAAAAGGACTGTGAAAGAACATCAGCGTCTGCTGCCTTCCCCTCTTCCCATATTGTACTCCTGTGCAGCCAATAGCTGAACCTACTTATTGAACTCCCTGAAGACAAGATCCAGAGGCAGCAGCAGTTCCAGTGTATGCTGATGAATGAACTGGGCTTGGTCATCTTTCTCATGCACTGCTGCGCTGCACACACTCATCCTCTTTTATGCTCGGAGCATGCAGGCAGAGTGCCTGGGTGAACCACGGGTGCCAGTGGATTTAACAGCAGTGCCCACGAGCCAGGAGCTGCGTGAGCCAGGCCTTTCTCAGACTGTTCATAACTGCAGATTCACTGTCGCCATCAGTAGGTGGCAGAATTTGCGTTGTTAAACCATGCATCATTCTTTTTTTTTTTCCAATGCTTGCAAACTTCTTAAGCTCTGTTCCTGTAAATCAGTTTCTAAATCCTGATAGGGGGAGCTATGTGAAGGAACAAGCAGGACTCCCTCTCAGGGACATGATCTGTGCTGCAGCTGATGGATCACTTCTGTTCATGCTGGATTCAAGACATGGGGAAATTTGACATGTTCTCCTGTTAATGCAATCTTTCAGGCTTTGATTTACCAGTCTCAACAGCGGTTCAAGCCTGATTCCAGGGGAGTTTTGTATTTGCTGAATAATATTTGCACTTTTTTATCGATGAGAATCTGCCTCTGAGACATGTCATGTAGGGTTTTTGGTTAACACTGGTGGAAATCAAAGCTCAGACTACATCACAAGGGATATAGGGGATATATTTTTTGAGCTAAGTGAAAACATTTGGAAAATTCAGGTTTGGTGAACTTTTTTAACTGTAACCTCTTTCTGTCAAAGTGCTTTAGGTTGGTTTGAATCTTTAGGTCACAAAAAACCAGAGAGAATGTTTGAATAATGTTTCTTATTCCAAGCACCCTTCTGATAAATGAAGAATGTCCAGGGAATATGTTAACATGACTATGATTTTACAGAGAGATTTTAAACTTAGAAAACTGCAGAACATGAAGCAGCTCCAGATCAAATCAGTTTCTAGTTTGATAAATTCATGTTCAGGTTGCCGTATCTTCTGTGCTTGACTATAGCATGGGTTAGTCAAAAGAAGGAACAAATGGGGAGAACAAGGTCTCTGCAATAAGACTGCTGTTTCCTGTCTTGGTAGATCTGGAAATACTGAAATGTCTGAAGGACAGGGTAAATAACTTCTCTGCACCAGGGCTTTCATGTAGCATAGAGAAAAAAACATTCCTGCCACTTTCTTTAATCCTGTAATTGGCATATTTTGTTGTCCTACATACTTTGGAGACAGAGTCTTGCATAATTCTCCAAATAGACTGCAATAAGAAGGAGCACAATTCACCCATTCATTGAAGGTTCTGCTTGTCCACAAGGAAGCATAATGTTCCAATACTTGGATCTATATAACATTCTAGTATATGGATCTATGAAGGAATGTGCTTCCCCCTGCAATTTTTTTTTCCAAATATGCAGAGATTAAATTAGTAGCAGCATTTGAGGAGAGCTTGCTAGTATGAAAATTCTTTTCAAGTGTTCTCAGAGATGAGTGAGATTTCAAGACTTTGAAACAAAATCTTTGGCTTCTGGAAGGGAATTCAACTGCAATAAAAAGTCATGGTATTACCTAGCTCCATTTTTTTTTTTATTACACAGGCTTCATAATCTTCTGCTCCATGTTCCCAGATTTCAGTGTCTTCAGACTTGAAATCTGATTCCAAATCAGTGCCTTGAGCCCATAGAAAATTATTCTGCATACACAATTCAATGCTCTTAACCTTTCTCAAGTGTATTCTCCCTAGCTAAGAGTATTGAAGTCCCTAAAGGAAAATTATTTGCTGTGGTGATTAAAGTTATTTTATATTTGCTTCCTGCTTCCTTTGGATGTTTGTACTCAAATGTGTTGTTACCATTCCTCTTATAGTTTTTTCTCATTTGTCATAGCGAAAAGAAAAGGGATTTCTTATCTGTGAAAGCAAATTACTGAGCTACTTAATGCCTTCATTGCTGCAGTCTTTAATATTAAGATCACTTATTCCTGGGGAAGTTCTCACTGGGTCACTTTCAATCATTTACCATTTGTTCTAGCTAACCTGGGAGGTCCCAGGCCACTAGAGGTTACCCAGTGTGATGCCCATCTACAAGAAGGGCAGGAAGGATGATCCAGGGAACTTCTGGTCTGTCAGCCTGACCTCAGTGCCGGGGATGATTATGGAACAGTGACAGCACTCATCTTGAGATGGCAATCAACTTGTGTGCCATCATGTGACATGTACAGAACAAGCAGGTGATAAGACCCAACCAGCAGAGGTTTAGGAAAGTCAGGTCCTCCTTGACCAACCTGATCATCTTCTGCAACAGGGTGACCCACTTAGTGGAGAAGGGAATGTGGATGTTGTTTACTTGGTGTTAGTAAAGCCTTTGACGCTGTCTGATTTCTCCTGGAGAAGCTGTCTGCTCATGGCTTGGATATGTGCACTCTTTTCTGGGTTGAAAACTGACTGGATGGCCAAGGTGTGGTGGTGAATGGAGTTAAATGCAGTTGGTAGCCAGTCACAGGTAACAAGGAATAAGATGAGAGGACATCGCATCAAGTTGCATCAGGGGATGTTTAGATCTGATATTAGGAACATTTTCATCACAGAAGGGGTTGTGAGCATTGGAACAGACTGCCCAGGACAGTAGTTGTGTCTCCATCCCATGAGATATTTAAAAGGACATTTAGAATGGGGTGTTTAGGGACATGGTTTACTGGTGGACTTCGCAGTATTAGGTTTGTGGTTGGACTTCATGATCTTAAGGGTCTTTTTCAACTTAAATCCTCCTATTGTTCATGAAAGTGTCATCTTTGATGTATATTAAGAAAATTCACATGCAAACTCCACATTGTCCCTCCCTCAAATTCAAAACATGCATAGCAAAGGGTGAAATCCAAACTGTAGTCAGACACCATCTTTTCTTGACTTCAAAAGCCTGATGCTTGCATTGTGTCCCTAGAGTCAGACTTTGGCTTGTTTTAATCAAGGAGCCCAAGGCAAAGCTTCTGTGTTATGTTCCTAGCCATCACTCAGGTTATTGAAGGGAGGCAGGCAGGCAGGCAGGCAGGAAAGAAGGAAGGAGGGAGGGAAGGAAGGAAGGAAGGAAGGAAGGAAGGAAGGAAGGAAGGAAGGAAGGAAACCTGAGAGCACGGGAAACTTTATAGTTGTATAGTAAGTTTGCTTTTCTGTCCATTGAGATAGGCAAGAATCTTCATGCTTCAAGTCATACAGTGATTGTTCCTGTCATTAGGAATCAGGAACAGCATCTCTCCCTACATTTGAAATGGGAGCAAAGTTTATTTTTGGCTGTGACATATATGGAAGCTGCTGGAGAGAATTTGACTGAAATACTGGAGGAGTCAATTGTTCCATTTCTGCTGGCTAGGGGAATAAGTGCCTTTTATAAGCTCTGCTGCTTAATATGAGAGAATCCTTTAAGTTTCATTTCACTATTCAAATTTTATGATCCTTTTTTCTCATTAAGATGGAAGGGTATCTTACAACTTTGTGATCAATGTATATACACAGATAGTAAAAATATTATTTACCTTCATTCAAATCTGCATCAGTGGCATGGCCACCTTGCCATTTTGTACATTCAAAGACCTGATTTCCCACACAACTGCAGTAACAGTGTATCTACTTTAGTATAAAAGAGTAAGCTCACAGCCCTGGGACTCTGCTTTTTTTCACTGTCTAGCCTTAGAAGTCAGACCTGTTCTGTGTTTGAAGAAGACAGCAGCTATTTCGTTATGCATACAAAATTCTGCTCTGGAATAAAGAGAGAAAGTATTTTTAGTATCCAGCATTTGGATGTCAGCAGAAATGTTGCTAACTACTGTATTAAAAATAGTTTTTCATGGCAAAGTTTTAACATCCCAATATTATGTCTATTCTTGCAGGATAGGAGGCTTTTCAGCTTAGAATAGAGTGACACAAGATTTGGTTTGTTTGATGGCTTTTGAAGACCATGCTTCAGAACTTTTGATGACTTCTCAGAGATGGTGGTTGTCAAAAATTATTGCCCACAAGTTTTTGGGTTTTTTGCTTTCCATAAGTTGTGACTTTATCTAGTAAGTAATGAAATAACTGTAGGAGAAGGTCTTCCCACTATACATTCCTGCAGACCTGTCTTAGTAGGACAACTCAGTTTCAGATCTTGATGGATGGAAGGCTGTGACCTAGCAAAGCACTTTTCACAGGTAGTTGATTTCAACTTGTGCTTGAATGCTTGGTTGAATGATGATGCACTTCAAGCACATGTCTGCTTGGTACACTGTTAACCTGGTGCTTCAAGGACCAGCCAAGAGGCCTGAGCTCTCACTTCAGTCTTCTGGGCCTAGTGGTTGTTTTTTGCTTCCTATTAAATAGATAATCTCAGAATATATGAGTAGAGTTGATACCTTCTGGGTCATTTTGAGTATCAGTGAAAAAGACAACTCAAGGCTCTCTTCTCTGAGGAGAGAATTTGTCTTTGGACGTTCTCTATTGCAGTGCCACTGAACTCTTTGTCAGAACTCCTGCTTCCTGCTAGTTGCCATTATTTTATGACAGAACTTGAAGAGTAGTTCAGTACATGCAGTTTTACTGCTCTGCAAATACTCAGTAGCAATGCATATTGGTGTAGCTCTCAGAGACAGGACTGATGGCTCTGTCTTCTGTCCAGTCAGCAAAATGGCATTGCCTTTCCTCTCTTTCCTGTGTTTTGCAATGCTTTTGCAAGTCAGCACATAGAAAGCCTTTGCATGTGTTAGTTAAGTGAGGAGTGCTTGATGGGCAAACTCACATGAGGTTAGTAATGAAGAGAATCTTCTCCTCTCCAAGCACTCTTCTTATCTGCAGCAGTGGCATTGCTGAGCTATAGGCTGAAGCATGTAAACAGATTACAGAGTGCTAAAGAAAGGAGACATGCCTGCAAGACATTAAGGCAGAAGAAAACAGCTCTCCATACCCTTGTATGAATACACCAATGTGTGCAAGTGGGTCAAGAAGTGGGTATTTTAAACCAGTGATGAGTCTGCCCTTTTTCAAAGATGGACCACAGCATTTCTCTCTTCCCTGCCTTATTATGTGAGAACAGAAGAAGGGACATTTTTGATCAGACCCTAGGTTTATGTTTTCGACATAAGCCAAAACACAGGGTTTAGGGAGAACTTTAGGAACAAGCAAGGATGTACTAACCTTTAAATACTCCCCCAGATTCTACTGAGAGAACTTGATGTGGCCACTAGGCTTTTTCTCCTACAGATCTTAAACTACTCTGTGTTTTTTCTGTGGCCTAAGTTATTTCTGCTGCTAGACAGAGCCAGCTTACAGTTTTTGTTTCATCCCACCAGAGAGGAGAAAAGGATGAAGTTATGACTATCTGTGTTTCAAGGAAAGACAGGAGACTACTGCTCTTGGGTCTGAATACACCCCACGTACACGCCTTCACATGGGTTTGTAGTCCCCATAGGTGCTGAGAAAGGACTTTCTGGAGTGAATACTGTTGTTTTGGAAGTAAAAGTACTGACCTTAATTGGAGAACAAGAAAACATCTAAAATTCAAAACTACAAGGAAGACAAGTAGAACCAACATTTTTAAAGTGCCATAATATTTGAAGCAAATTAATTTTTCAATATTTGAAAATGGAAATAGTGAGTATTTGTGAAGGCTTCCCATTATATTGTAATAAGTAACTACGCTCAATTAAAAATAAAACAAGTATAAAATTTATTTCGTGTCCAAGAGTTCGAACACGCAATGCCACGATCGAAAACGAGACAGTGCCAAGCCCGGGATTGGTACTGGGTGAACACAGATCTGACCTCTATCACATGAGACCTCCCTCTGTTCACAACCACTGTGTCTAGCAGCTTGCTTTTATACAGTTTTTCCCATAAAGTCCGGATCTTGGGTGTTATTTGAGTCAATCAACATATGCATGAGGTACCCCATTCATAAAACTGAGGTGGACAAAACGTATCCTGTTCCTGATTAATGCCTCATCACCAGAGGAGGTTATCTGATGGTCCATGATGTTCCATATCTTGGTTTTTGATCTGGTAGTTATCACCTGAGCTGAGAGGAGATTTTCGTAGAAATCTAATCAGCTCTGCTGGGAAGTGCTCCTTGAAAATGTAAATATAGAGAGCCAGCTTCATTCCTTCTTGATGGGTCGTTGTTCTCTGTAGCTCTGTTTTTGGGATGCAAATCAGTTCCCGGTTGGAGTTACAATTTTCCCTGGGCAAGGGTTCGGTTCATTTTAAATATTGGTTACAACTTAGTACATATTTCGATATTACATATTTGAGCACGAATTTCCCTTTTTTTATTTATAACATATGACAAATACTGTAAAAGAAGTTCCTTAGAATATAATAGAGAAAGAGTAAACTCTTTGGTTTAAAACTTGCAACCCATTTCCTTCACTAAGCTCTGTCTTTCTGTCTTGGAGCATAATGTGGTGTGGAAGTTTTTCCATTTGAAAGCAACTGTGTATATATTCAAAAAGCCTGAATAATATTCAAGCAGTAAGAGTTGGTGAAATGTAAAAGAACGGTCATATTTCAAAGGAAAATCAATCTTTCAAGGATAAATTTGCTAAATATTTCCATTTATACAGACATACTCTTGAATTATTTTAGGGTAACAAATGAGATGCTACCCTAAAAAATTGGCTGAATTATTGTCAAAAGACAACACATAGATGAAGAAGTACGTTGTTAATTCACAATAAATTCTCCTTGTTTTTGCTTTTGAGGTAGGAGAGAGCCACTCTGGAAGCAAGCTATCTCCACTGATGTCAGGAGATACTTGTGTAGAGAACTTGCAGATATTTTTTAGGCCAAATTTTCCTGTTTCACAGTACATGTAACATTTATCTCTTCCAGAAAATGGTCAGATGTATTGAGGACAGACTATGTGAAAGAGGGGAATCCCAAGATACCTCATCTTTTCACTATCTCCTTCTGCAGGAAATGCTGTGGGCAGGGTGTGCTCTTCTCAAAGTGTCACTGCTTCTATGCAGAGCATAAATGCATACTTGTGGTGCTCCTGTTAGACTATGACCGCAGGTCACCGAGGTCCCTGAGACAGAGGCTTGGGGGAGTTCCTCTCCTGCCTCTTTTCACTTGTCCACCAATAGTGCAGGCCTTTCCTAGTGTATTCAGCTGATACAGCTCCTATGCCAGTGAAAGCACTTGGTGGTAGCTCCCAGCTCTGAAGTAGTGTTGGAAGGATTCCAAAAGAGGGAAAGGGTTCCCCATCTCTTGATTAAATACTGGCTGCAAGCTGAAGAGTCTTGCAGCTTCTCCGAGGCCTACGTACAACCTGTCAGCACGTGATAGGTCTTTCTCAGCACTAAGGAATTTATCCAGCACAACACTGCATTTAGTTTCTTATTTGGGGGATTTGTTTTGTGGATCAGAATGCAGGGATCATTTGCATAGAATGATACAACTGAAATTGCCTAAGCTGACCCAATTGTAATAAACTCAGTTGTGCTTTCTCTCAGTTTATTAGATGCAATTATTTCTGGCAAGCTGTGTCAGAGATTATTTCATCAGTGGAAGCTGAGGACTGGGTATACAATTCTTTCAGCCAACTTTCTGGCTTTTCATGTAGTGCTGTTCAGACTGAAGATGATCTGTTACCAGATTTTTTATCTCCCAAGAAATCTGATTCTGACCGCACAACAATCCACAAAGAAGAATACTGCATAGTGGCTGTGAAGAAGATTGGGAGTTCAGAAATGTGTTCTTTCTCTCTCCATTATTTATTCTTTAATTTTGACTGTTAACTCTACAGTAAAGAAAATTTTTTTACATAATGCACTGAGAGCATCAGACAAGGTCTCCAGAGGCAGTTACAGCAGTAAGATATATATGTCAGCAGTTCTGACATTGAGATTTTTTGCATACATTAATCTCTTGTCTACACTGATTAAAGTTGAAAGCTAAGATTAAACTCTGTAGGTCAAGTTTGACTTTGTTATTATTACACTGATTTCAAAGAGTCATCAATCAGTTTGACTAATTCAAAAGGTGACTGTGTAGAGTTATGAAAGATTTTCACATTTAACTGCTTTCCTTCCAATTGCATATGTGTTATTTCAATTAATGGTAAATGTTTTCTCTCTCTCTAAACAATCTTCCTTGAGAGCTTTGCTCAATATTTTTTGTGGATCATAATGCAGATTCAGATGAAGAAGCACTGGTTTTCAGCATTATTATTAATATTAATGTCGTTTTCGTTATTATTATGATCATCATCAAATAGTCCAGAATTTTTTCCTACGTTTTCATAGCTATATGCATCCAAACTCATCTCTACAGTGAGAACAAAGATCTTAACAGCTCTCCTGCCTGTCACTGAAATACTACTTGCATAATATTCACCCAAGATTAAATCTTTGTCATTCCAGAAAGATTTGCTCAGTATCAAACAATGTCTTTAGCTGCATAAATGCATTTCAGATCAAATCAAGGACCTCTCTAACAGATGGCTTGATAAACGGTTTTAGTTGTTCACTGATAAACTAAGGAGCAAATAAAATACTGAGGAGAGGCCATTTCACAATAGGCAACAGAGAACTCCAATGAGAACAAAATAGCAATGTCTCTGTTAATTGTCATGATAGCTATTCTGTGACCAACTCTGTAATTTCTTGGTAGATGGTATTTTTATAGCTAGTCTATCGTAGCTAGCTGTCAGCATATAATAACAATGTAAAATGATCTGTTGCCCACAGCAGTGAAAGTGATGAGGATTTAGTGGGATCGTATATATTGAATGCCTTGATCTTTTGTAAAGTGCTTTGTGGGCCCTAGATGAATAAGATCCTAAAAGTGTCAACAGTGCTTTTTTATTTGTGTAAACATGAGAAAGAATTAAGCAGAATGTTGGGTGCCAGATGACAGTGCCACTCAGGACCTTAACAGACCAGTATGTGAGCTACACCCTTTTTGGTAGGCCTTGTATTCTCAACAGCACAAGTCACTGCTCCTTCTGTTTCGAAGCAGCAGGAAACTTCAAATAACATCAAAGCTATAGTGCCAAGCATCATAATATTTACTTTCCCATCTAAAATGAGTTCATTCATCAGTGTCATGAAAATAATGGTAGACTCATCCTCTACCCTGCTATAGATGCCTGAGTCAAAGGTCTTGATGAAGAGGAGAATGCAACAAAGACCTGAATGTGACAGCCCACTTTTAACTTTATTATCTCTGGGTGTTTTGGCTTATTGTTCTCTTTCTTTGTTCACTTTGCTGGCATTTAGACCAAGACTGAACATTCACTTAATAGTAACTGAAGCATGTCCTGCTCACTGCACAATTTCAAAAACAGTAAGAGAGGAAGGCCAGTAAAGCATTCATAACTTTGTACTGAAAAGTCTGACATGAAATTGGCAGTGGAGACCTGAACGAGGAAATTAACAAGAAAATATATGGAGAACTGCACTGCAAAGAAAGAACTGTAAACTATTCACAGGGAGATAGAGAGATATTTGCTTTGCCTTGGGATTGCAGTATGAAACTAAAGTCAGGCTTGCTTTTGGGTGTATAATTCTGGCTTTTCATCTGCAACAGGGAAGTAGCAAATTAATTACTCATGCCCTTATTATACTTAAGTCAAGGGATGGCGTATGAGCAACAAGCTAGTTTTGACTGGCCAATATCAGTTGAGCACTGTAGAGAAAATGTGAATTGCTTCAGAGCTGTTGATCAGCTCTGTAAATTCAGACAGCAGAAAGAGAAGAACCACAAAAAGAAGAAAAGTGACTTTTCCTTGAGTCATGGTTGACTGCTTTGCTCTTGTTCATAAATCTCTTCGTAGATTAATGTGGCATAACACAGCTGAAGGCCTCCTGTGTTCTGCCCAGTGCCTTCATGAAAGTGAAGAAACCAGGTATATGGGTTCTTTTGTAAGTTTTGCATTAGATAATGGGTATCTAGGAACAGAAGGCACCCACTAGTGCCTTAGTGGTTTAGAGTGGTTAGAGCATCCATCTAGGCATTTAATTTTTAAAATCAACCACCTCCAGTTGCTTTCCCAAAGTGACATATGCTTGTCTGACCAATTACTTGATGGAGATACTTACTGGCTGAGTATAGTAGGACAGCAACATTTCTTCCAAATGGCCAAAGAAAACATGTCTGTCCCTGGGATGGCTGTGTCCATGTTTCTATTTTTCATCTGTTTGTATTTGTTAATACCTGTTTCTACCACAGTATTTCAGTCTTTGACAGTACCAAGAATGTTATTATGAATTTAGTAGGAATATCCACGAAGAAAAGAATGGATAAAGAAAAGGATGTTAAAAACCTTAAACCTTAAAAAGAATTAATCTCATTGTACCTTATGATGCTCAAACACCTGGATTTTCGTGTAATAGCACTACACTTTAACCTCTTCAAAACCTCAAAAATGGCAGTTATTTCACATTAATTTATGCCCAGTCCTGGCTGTAGACATAAAATTCTACTTCATAACTAACTTTGATGAACACTTGCAAGCTTCTGCCAGTGCCAATTTTGTCCACTTGCCCACTGAGTCAACATGCTCTTGCAGCAAATACCTTCTCTTTTGCAGTATTTAGAAGTGGAATCCATTCGCTGAATAATTGGTTGCTCTGAATCCCACTTTTTCTGCATTGCTTAATGGTAGCATTGTTTGGGAAAAAAGGTGTGGCTTTCCAGCTATAAACTGGAAAGCAGTCAAAGCAGAAGGTCATTCTCAGAAGCTTCCTGTGCAAATTGACTAAGCAACACATCTTTTTAATGGCAGTTGCCAGTTTATCATGCAAATATATGTCCGCCACTGAATGCCTTAGTTTGTCCAGTATTTTTTGCCAATCCCAGTCAGGGCAGTGTGAGTGCTCTCCTGAATTTTGTATCCTTCCTCCCATGTCCATGTCTATGGGTTTCTGCCAAGCTGACTTATCAGTAATCAGTCCAATGTTACTTTGTCCATAATACGTGTTAGTGTTATTCTCTCATCCCACCTTATTAGAAATGAATGTGAACTTCTTTTCTTCGTATTCAAAATCTTGGGATTTCATTAAATATTCAGCTGGAACAAATAATGTAGTACATTAAGTACGCTGAAATTTTGGAAGAATGAGCCTTTGAGAAATACACTCACAGAGTAGAAATTAGCTCTATGTTCAGGACTAGAGCACCAAATTAAGACAGTAAGACCGTAACAGAAACAACAACTGTCATCTCTTGCTATAGCAAACATACAGGTTGGTCTAGCAGAGAAGGAGCAAGGGGAACTGTCTCTTCTTTGAGAATAGAAAGGCACTGGGTCATTACACCTCACTGCTTTTGTTTAGGTCATTAGTCTGAGATATAACAGAACAAGTTTAGTATCAAGTTGGGGACTCAGTTGATAGTCTTGTCCCATTCTTGTCTGTTTCTCTTCGGACCATAATGTTTCCTATAGTACCATGTTAAGAGTCTCCACTCATTTCCCAAAGAACTTTTTGTTCAAAACAATATACATTTTGAGACAAGGAGACAGCAAAAGAAAACCTCTTCAGATCTTATTTGGAAAAACAAAAGCATCCTAGACCTATGTTCAGTTTTATTTTTAAGAAAGAGCAATTCCTGATTATAGGAATTGTCTATAAAATAAATTCTTCTTAGACTACAGTGAGGATTCCATTGAAAGCCAGCAGTTTATCTGTTCAGGGGTCTTCTTGCACTGGACAAGATTTATCTGACAAGAGTCATACATGTAATGCTGGCTGGTACAGCATGACATCACAGTTCTAGAAGTGCTTGCCTTAATAGGAGGAGTTAAAAGCCCAAAGCAAAGATACTTGCAGCTGAAGATCTCATTTACTCTTCTCCTTGTTTCCAACATACTGTTACAATGACAATTTCATTAGATCAGAGAATTTCATGGGAGAGTGTTTCATATTTCATCTGTGTACAGAAAACCACTATATAATTGTCTTGGTTTGAAAGACAGGTGTCTGCTAAGGAAGGCAGAAGCCTCTCTTGAAACTAAAAAAATGCAACCCCCTTCCCTCCGAATTATTATAATTTTGAAATTAGGGGCTTTCAGGCAAAGATATGAGGAACAGGAATAACAGTTCTTTACTACTATATATATATATGTATAACAAGGCACACAAACAACAATAACTATGGCAGTAGCAGCAAACAGAACCAGTGACCCAGTGCCAGTCTCCTCGGCTCCAGGCCCGTTCCCCGTTGGTGCAGTTACAGTTGGAGCCGGCAGCGGTGCTGGCGGCTCCCGGTGAGCAGGGCGGGTGCGGTGGTTCCCCCTGGGCAGGCGATCCTGGTGTCTGGCCGGACCCTCAGGAACAGCAGGCTGGAACAGCAGGGACGAGCACAAATCCCGGGTAGCAGACGGGATGTCTCAAACTCCCAAACTCCGGCAGATCTCGGCAGGCAGGGTGTGCGGGGCTACCGTGCAGCGAAGGCTCAAAGGAACGGCAGGAGCAGAGCGGCCGCAGCCCGGCTCCCAGCGGGGCAGGGAAAGGCGGCCTTGGGAATCCCGGGGTTTCTCCCTGAGGCACGGTAGAAGGAAGGCAGCCGAAAAAGCAGAAACCTGCAGTGCTGACACAATGGCAGTCTCTCCTTCTCCGTCAGAACACCGAGAGCAACTCACTCACAAGCCCACGTGAAAAAAGAGTGGCCAGTTGGACCCCTCCCCACTGTGGCCAGGTCTTTTGTCTCTCCTAAACACCCAGCAATTTGTTGTCCTGGCAACATATATGGGGAAAATTCCTCAAGAAACAAAGGGAAACAGAAGGGGAACTCCTAAAACCCCAACAATAGTGTTACTATATAGTGTTACTTGAAAGTTGGGCTACAATTCACAAGTATGATTTTTCTTCTCATTGTTCTAGTGCTGATTCCTTTCCTAGTCATTCTCCTATTTATTTGGACACTGACCTTGATTATATGGGGCAAATCTAGACAAGCTCCATGGCAAAAGAGTAAGCAGTTTTGGGCTTCAGTACCACTGGTTTTTGACTTACAATTTTTATTTTGCTGTCTTTGCCTGTTTCACATTCCACTCGTTTTTTTTTCATGAAAGAATAAAGCACATCAATAAGGATGGCGTGTGAGATAAGTGCAGAATGAGTGATGAGATCTTTGCTGTCCATTAGAGAGGGAGATAACTTCCGAGTCTGTCTCACTGAGTCTGAATTGTGTGACTTTCTGCTCTGATACTGTGTGTATGGCTTAAGAATGAAGGGACTTATACCAGCATCTCAGAAACAGATGAACAAATGAGAGACGTGATCAGTCAAAGCATGAAGGTGATACAAATTATTTTAAAGCTTCAAAATACCTGTGTACCAAGAAAATTCTCAATTTCCAGAACCCATGCTCACATCTTAAGGAGTGGGATGGATGCATGTGTTCAAGTAGTGTATCAAAAATAAGCAGATACCTTCTAGACTTCTAGACTGAGGATTTTGTCACCCACTTCTCAAGGAACTTCTGATCTTGACTGAATAAAAGTCAATGGGACATGCTATTTTTGGCTTTTCCAGGTGGGCTCTTGTAGCTCTAGAAAAAAGTTCGCAGTCAGAATGGTATTGTCTCTGTGTATACTTTGCAGAACACTTTCTTCTCATCAATCACCTGCAGTGTTGCTTTGGCTTTGAATTAAGACTTGGCTTGCAACAGCTGAGGTCAGAAGCTGACAATGATCTGTGAAAAATTAAAATTCATTTAGAGTAAACTGAGGACACTTGTGAAGATGTGCAAAACACAGAGGGAGTTGAGAATAAACGATCAAAACTCCAAATTCACCTGAATGGAACAAGAGAGCATATTCTTTTGAAAGTACTGGCAAACTCTCGATCTCCAGCTCATAAACCTGCCTCATGCTGAGGTTTAGGAAAGCAAAGCCAGAGAGTGGATGTCAAGGTTACTCAACTCTAGTAAGTGGATGCATTTTTTTTAAGCATACGATGAGGTCATTAATTTCTGGTAGGTTATGTTGCTTTTCCCATTTAAGTGAAATGACAATAGAACTAACTGAAGTCATTTTTATAGGAATAGAGTTCACATAAAGATGAGCAATATTCTGAGAGCTGCTTGCTATTTACAGCAGGAATTGGGAACATGGTTCAGTGTGTCTACCCTTCCTGTTCCATTCAAATTACCGTTCGTGTAGTTTTAGCCCAGTTCCCCATCTACAGCTCTGGGGAAATCTTTGAGACCCAGGCATAAGTCACCCACCAGGTTTTTAAATAAGGATGATTTTTTTGCATCCTACTTACATTTTCAGTCTTTATAGGTTCTCAGTAAACCTCATTCATTAATAGGAGAAAATTCAGCAAAGAGTAGACTTTTGTCTGTAATTATCTCACAGCAAAAATTAGGTTATTTCAAATGAGAATTCTAAAGATTTAGCATATATGTAATTGGTTTTTTTCTAGCCACAGAACAGCTATCACAAATTTACTCCAGATATCATCACAGGCTGGGGGATAATTGAGAGCAGCACTGCTGAGAAGCATTTGGGGTTGCTGATGGATAAGAAGCTGGGCATGACCCAGCCATGGGCACTCCCAGCCCAGAGAGCCAAACGTGTCCTGGGCTGCATCCAAAGCAGCGTGGGCAGCAGGGGAGGGAGGGGATTCTGCCCCTCTGCTCTGCTCTGCTGAGACCCCACCTGGAACACTGCACCCAGCTCTGGGGTCCCAGCACAGGAAGGACATGGACCTGCTGGACTGAGTACAGAGGAGGGACACAGAGATAATTAGAGTTATGGAGCACCTCTCCTATAGGGAAAGACTGATGTAATTGGGATTATTCAGCCTGGAAAAGAGAAGGCTTTGGGGTGACCTAATTGCAGCCTTGCAGTAGGGGAAGGGCTGCTATAGCAGAGGGAGGTAGGAAACCTACTGGAAAGAGGGGGAGCCTACAAGAGACATGTGAAAATACTATTTAAAGGAACATGTAGTGACAGGACAAGGAGGAATGTATTTAAACTGGAAGAGCATAGGTTTACATCAGATATTGGCAAGAAATTCTTTGCTATGAGTGTGGTGAAGCACTGGAAAAGGTTGCCCAGAGAAGCTGTGGATGCCCCATTGTGAGGGGATGGCCCCTGTGCGAGCAGAGATAGCAAGGGCAGAGTGACCTTGCAGAATGTGGAAAGTCCCTGGCCTCAGTCCAGGAGGAACCAGGAATGTAAACATTGTTACGGTTGTATATTAGAGCTGTCTGGTAGAATAAAGGAGAAAGCTTGCTTATCACTCAAATTGAGTCGTATCTCGCTTTCCCTCGCCCCTCTCACTCCGACACCCCATCCCTGGCAGGGTTCAGGGCCTGGTTAGACGGGGCTCTGAGCAACCTGGTCTAGTGGAAGGTGTCCCTGCCCATGGCAGAGTGGCTGGAACTTGATGGTCTTTATGGTCACCTCCAATCTAAGCCATTCTATGATTCTATGATATATCCATTTTCTACATCATTGTAGTTTCTGTCTTTTTGTAAAGCTGTAAGTAAAATTTATGTGTTCTTTGGTGTTTCAGGAACACAATGCTTGCACATCAGTTGCAAATCTTTCAGCTGTAGAAAATGTCTTGATTACTTTAATCCCTATTCAGTAAGGCATTTATGGATATTGGCGTATGTGCTTTGCTTTAGGCACATAAACTATCTTCTTGAGTTCAGCTAGATTATCCATATACTAGAAACCAGATTTCAGTCTTGCTCAAACTCTGTTTTTCTAAATAGAAGCTTCAGAATATAAAAGATTGCAACACAGTCAATTGAGTGCATCCCAGATGAGTTATGGGTTAGAGGAGAGGTACAAGACTCTAGAGCCATAAATCCTAGATTCCTAGGCCTAGTCTGTACTCTTCTTCGAGCCATGTTTTTTTCAATATTTATGCAGCTTGCTCTTTTTAAAAATCTTTCTCTTCTTAGATACTGCTGTGTCACCTGAGTGTTTCATAAGTTTGTAATATATGATCATAAAAAGATCTCTTTCTCCTTGTATCTGAGGGCATTAGGGTCCCCAGAAGTAGTTTGTTTCTATATATGTGCATGTGCTTAGAGGAGCAGTGTCCTATCTGGACACCTTGTTCTCCTCTGGGAGAATGTCCAAGGTAGATGGGACAGTCCCCTGGAGCGTTCTATAGCTGCTCTACCTGTTTGTACTGACTGTGAAATTGTCCTACATGTTGCAGAAGCCTTCCTCTGTCACAGGTCATGTCTCTGATAATATGAAGATCAAAACCCTCATTTTATTTTGACCTGAAGCCAGGGAAAAGAGCAAGGCCCTGAGTTGCTCTGTTCTTAGCCATCTGTGTTGCCTGAACAGACGGTCTGTTGTGTATAAAACCAGCTGTGACTGTTTTAAGGGGCATCTGTTCTGTACTGAGGCATAACAGTTGATGGTATTTAGACTTGGCAGTCAAAGGTGCCAGGTCAGTCTGGCTCAGTCTGGATCTGACAGGATGGGTGTGGCTTCTTGCTAATCATCAAGGAACAGCCGTTTGAGTAAGGAAACACAAAAACCTGCACAACTGTCAGCCTTTCAACAAAAGGGGAGAGCACTGCTATAGATAGGAAGGATTCAGTTAGTTAATTATCAGCTTTATTGTGTGACTTTGGCAAATCATTTGTTTCTTGATATTTGATAGATCAACTGATAAACTGAGCTCAGTTTTCAGCCACTGCTTCACTGGAAGAGGCAAACTGCATGGTGCTTGTATAATACAGGCCTAGAAGGAAGATGGTGAATGTGAATTATTCAAAGTGCTTCCTTATGCAGCCTGCCTTAGTCTTCCCCAAGATTAGCTATCTGCTCTTTCTACTTAGCTGGACTTTCAGAGAATGTAAATTTAGCTGCATAGGAGACAACATTGATGGGAGGAGGCTGCTGTCAGCTTATGAAAGTGACCAACACTTTCATAATCTGCTACTATAACTGTAATGTACTCTATGATGAACAGGCTGAGTGGAGCTCACAGAAGTAGAACCTCAACATGGGAAGTTGAGGATCCCCATTCTTCATGAAATACCTGCTTTTGTATTTTGGACTGCTTATTTGTTGGTTTTGTTTTTTTTTTTCCTTTTAATTTGTTTTAAAATGACTCTAATTTCTAGCAGCTACTGTTGGTGAGAATTTATTGAGTGGTTTAATTGCTTCTGAATGAAGATGTAAATAGCTGCTCTTTATTGATGTGATGGCTTCTCCAAGGGATTAAATGAGGAATTTCCTCTCTCTCTCTCAACATTTTGTACTACATAGCCAGTCTCCATACTACATGACTCTTTAAGTCTCACATGCTTACCCACGAAGTGTAGTTGAGTAGTATCTTAGGTTGTTTTACATAGCTGGCCTCAGTAGAATTAGTAACCTGGTAAATCAACAGTCCCAGTCTTGTCTGGTTTAATTTCCATTTTGTAGATATGTCTTCTGCATGTCTACACAGCAGAGCATAGGAAGAACTATAAACTCACTCTCTAGCATGTCCCAGGTCATTTGTTTCTTTTGTTTCTCCTTAATGTTTTCAGAAAATAAAAGCCTCACTGGGAATTTAGGTGAAGCTGTTGTCTCTCTGTGGTTACAGCTTTGGACATCTAACCCCAACCTGATCCTTCGTTGTGACAATAAAACAGAAACAACTTGAGATGACCCATGACACAAAACAGCATTACTCACTATTCCCAGTTATTCCCAGTGTTTGTAATACAGTAATTCCTGCACATCTAGATAAGTGTTCTGTTGTGTTTGGCATTGTAGAGACTAGTAATAAAAACTGATTGCCATCTCAAAGATCCTGCAGTGGACAGGCAAGAATTGTTATTTCCTACTACAATGGCACAGATGGATTTGGTGATTTCCCATGAAAACAGAGGAAACTAGTGTCAAAGTTTGGGACTGAAACCTTTCAATATGTGGGAACACTCAAATCCTAGTCAGATACTGAATACCAAAGAGCACTGCTCCCAGTCTCTGAGGCTCAGCTTCTGATACGCACCGACTGCAGTAAGTAAAACAGCTGAGGTAGTGTTTGTCTCTAGTGATCTGGTGCTGTGACCTGACATGATTGCGAGTCTCTTGGATGCATAGACATTAAAATTCATCACATCCAAAAAACAGAAAAGTAAAGTGAAAAAAATGAGGTTGAAAAAAATGAGGTTGCTTGATTTGTGTCTGTATTCATTACAGTCACCTTAAAAACAGATATTGCAAGATAAGTTGGAAATATGTAGGTCATTCAAAATGTGTTCTTCCGTAGTATGGAGGAGATTGTTGGCTTTTTTTTTTGCAGTTAGGAGATAGGGTAAAGACTGACAGAGTGGGAGAGGAAGTGACAGGTGATAAAAGAGAAAGAGAATGAAAGTGACTATAGTAGCAAAGCCTTTGAATTAACAACAGATGAGAAAACGTTGAACTAATTCAAGGCTAAAATATATGATGATGTTTGTCTATCATAAGATAAAAGCTATAGCACTATGCAATTAAAGCTGAACATTAATTCTACAGGCTGGACTGCTCATTTGTTTTGGAGAACAGGATGATAATGAAAGATACACAGAAATTATCCCAAGGCAAGCCTGCTGCTTAAACTGTTTGTCTTCTGTAATACTGCAAGCTTCATCTATGACAAAATGAACTCACTTCTTTTCATGAGTCCAGTCCACAACACTGACAATACTTCTTAGAGAACTAAGCCCAAATTTGTGCTTGGATATCAAAGGCTAACGAATATTAATAGCTAAGAAATGAGCCAGAAAGAATCAGAGCAACATAACTTTCTACGCCTATCTTAACAATGTAAGGGCAACCTAACTAGATATAATAAAACCACTGAACTTTTACTAAATTAGACTTACAAATAGAGGGTCAAAACCCAATACCTGAGCATGTTTCTAATTTGCATTTCCTAGCACTGTGCCATTTCAGCTTTCAGCAGACTGGTAGGAGCTCTAGCAGCAGCACTATGCTGCTGGTCCCTTCCAAGCACATTAGCTCATTGAAGGGCTGGCTCACTAGCCCTTCTACTTGTAGCTTGTATTGTCCTTCACACCTGGGTGAACGAGGCATAAAATGCTTCCATTCCAGCTTCAAACTGTTACAAATAAAATTGGGAATTCGTGCTCAAATATGTAATATCGAAATATGTACTAAGTTGTAACCAATATTTAAAACGAACCGAACCCTTGCCGGAACCCTTGCCCAGGGAAAATTGTAACTCCAACCGGGAACTGATTTGCATCCCAAAAACAGAACTACGGAAAAAAACGACCCATCAAGAAGGAATGAAGCTGGCTCTCTATATTTACATTTTCAAGGAGCACTTCCCAGCAGAGCTGATTAGATTTCTACGAAAATCTCCTCTCAGCTCAGGTGATAACTACCGGATCAAAAACCAAGATATGGAACATCATGGACCATCAGATAACCTCCTCTGGTGATGAGACATTAATCAAGAACAGGATATGTTTTGTCTACCTCATGCATATGTCGATTGACTCAAATAATACACAAGATCCGGACTTTACAGGAAAAAGTTTATAAAAGCAAGCGGCTAGAAACAGTGGTTGTGAACAGAGGGAGATCTGATGCGATGGAGGTCAGATCTGTGTTCACCCAGTTCCAATCCCGGGCTTGGCACTGTCTCCTTTTTCGATTGTGGCTTTGCGTGTACGGATATTCGGACACTAAATAAATTTTATAATTGTTTTATTTTAATTGGGTATAGGTATTTATTACAAAACCATAGCAAACCTACTTGTCATCTCTTTACACAATTAAGAATTGCTACCAGAAGAAGGCAAAGCAGAATAAAAATTTCTTAGCAGAATTTTGAATGGCAATTTTGTTTCAATTCAACAAAGCCAGAAACATTTAACCAATGATACTGGGAGAAAGACATGAAATGTTTGGGGGTTTTAGGTGATGGAAGAATCTTTCTTTTAATTTTTTGATCTACAGAGGATGGAAACAAACCCCAGGAGACTGTGAGGAATTGCCATCCAAGCAGCCAAGGATCAGGTTAGGAGATCTAATCTGGCCAGGGATCTCACAGGACTAAAAGAAAAATCTTCTGTAGGTATGTTGGTGATAAAAGGAAGACTAGGGAAAATGTGGGCCTTCTCTGGAAGGAAATGGGAGACCTGGTTATGTGGGATGTGGAAAAGGCTGAAATACTCAACAACTTTTTTTGCCTTGGTCTGCACTGGCAACTGCTCCAGCCAGACCACCCAAGTCACAGAAGGCAAAGGCAGGGACTGTGAGAACAAAGAACCACCTGCTGTAGGAAAAAAGTCAGATTTGAGACCATGTCAGGAAAGGTGCACAAGTCCTGATGAGTTGCAGCTGTGAGTAATAAGGGAATGGGTGGATGAAGATTGTACTTGAGAAGTTGTGGCAGCCTGGTGAAGGTTCCACTGATTGGAAAAGGGGAAACATGACCCCCATTTCTAAAAAGGAGAAGAAAGGAACACCCAGGGAGCTACAGGGTGGTCAGTCTCACCTCTCTGCCTGGCAGATCCTGCTGGAAACTGTGCTGAGGCACGTGGAAAACAGAGAGGTGATTTGTGACAACCAACATGGCTTCACTAAGGGCAAATTGTGGCTGAAAAATTTGGCGTCCTTCTATGATAGGGTTATAGAGGTGGTGGATGACTGACATTATTCTATCTGGAACTGTGCAAAAACTGAAGACACAGATTTGACGGATGGACCACTCGATGGATGAGGAATTGGCTGAACAGTCATAGTCAAAGAGCTGTGGTCAACAGCGCAATGAACAAGTGGAGACCAGTGATGAGTGGTGTCCCTATAGGAATCAGTATTGGGGCCGATACTCTAGAATATCTTTGTCAATGACATGGACAGTGGGATTGAGGGCACCCTCAGCAAGTTCACTGATGACACCAAGCTGTATGGGGCAGTCAAGCTGAAAGGAAGGGATGCCATCCTTAGGGGCCTGGACAGGCTGGAGAGGTGGGCCTGTGCAAACTTCATTAAGTTCAGCAAGGCCAAGTGCAAGGTCCTGGATCAGGGCAATCCCAAACTCAAATACAGACTGGCAGAGATGGATTGAGAGTAGCCCTGGAGGGAAGGACTTACAAGTGTTGGTGTACTAGAAGGTCAACATGAGCTGGCAATGTGCACTTGCAGCCCAGAAAGCCAATGGAATCCTGAGCTGCATCCAGAGCAGCATGAACAGAAGGTTAAGGGAGTGATTCTCCCCTCCTACTCTGCTTGAATACTGCATCCAGCTCTGGGGCCAACAGCATGACAGAGAAGGCCATTAAGATGGTTAGAGGGCTGAAGCACCTCTCCTATGAATGCAGGCTGAGGGAGTTGGGGCTATTCAGCCTGGAGAAGGGTCGAGGGAGACCTTAGAGCAGCCTTTCATACCTAAAGTGTTCTACAAAACAGCTGGATAGGGACTTTTACAAGGGCATGTAATGATAAGACAAGGGGGAATGGATTTAAACTGCAAGATGGTAGGTTTTGTGGGAAACGCAGGAGCAAAAGCTTCCACAGAGAGTGAAGGGTTTGATTTACAGCCCTGGAAGAAACTAGATCTAGCCTAATTAACAGAGATTTATGGACCTTAAACAAGAGAATTACAAGCCTGAGTTTCTGTAGTCAAGTAAGAATATATATCGAGTGTTATAGTTAAAAAAGTTTTAAGTATAGTAATGTAATTTTATAGTAATAAGTTAAGGATTTAGATGTAACAGTAGAAATATATAGGTGTACGTGACAAGATTTATTATTGGTCAAGAAACCTCTGCAGTGCAGCAAAAACTACTAGAGGTGATAGGTCAGAAAGTCAAAACAAAGTTTCGTTTTAAGTGTCTATTGGATTAGAAAGTTATAAATTGTCTGGTAACCCTAAATCTTGTGACTCTTCTAGTCATGTCGGCTTATAGCTAAATCTCACGCCTCAGAGACTGATGCCTTGTTTGTTATTTTAAGCAATAAACCGTAATGATCTCGAAGTGTCCCCTCTCTCATTGAGAACGCCGATGGACGAAAAGCGCGGGTGGTGTAGCCGGGAAAAAAGCAGGGACAGTAACAAGTGGTGCACCGCATTAACAGGTTTAAATTGGATATGAGGAATTCATTCTTTACTGTGAGGGTGGTGGGGCACTGAAACAGGTGCCCAGAGAAGCTGTGGATGCCTCATCCCTGAAAGTGTTCAGGGCCAGGCTGGACTGGGCTCAGAGCAACCTGGTCTAGTGGAAGGTGTCCCTACCCATGGCAGGGGGTTTGGAACTGGTTGGTCTTTATGGTCCCTTCCAACACAAACCATTTTGTGAGTCTATGGTTCTATGACTCTAAATACTGTTTGATGTGTTATGCCATGCCATGCCATGCTGCAATGTGTAATGTCAGACAACAGAGATAAAACAGATCACTTCAACCTAGTCAGATACATGTAATTCCAGAAGGGATTTTTTTCAGATTTTTTTACAGAAAATAATTTACTAATACTGTTGCTATCTGGAAGGAAAAAATTCTAAAATACCAGAATTTTCTGTACATGGCACTGCATTTCTGCATTTTGAGTGCTTTTAATGGTGTAGAATCTTGTATGCCGAGACTTAGACTAGAATATCACAAATGCTACTAGACTGGTGCCAGCAAAAAACTCCAAACAGTTTGACATCTGTGTTGTATGATTCTCTCCCCTTCTCAGGGGATATACCAATCCTGGTATTTTCTCTCCTGTTTTTGTTTCGTATTTTCTGATTAATCCTTTCTTGTGCTGGCATAAATGTCTTACATAGATCAGAGATCTGGACTGGGTAATAGTTAAGGAAAAAGAAGGTATAAAAATCACATATACATACACATATTTCAAGAGATCATGAACATTTGCTAAATTATAAACTTGTAAAAAAAGAGTCTGGCTTATCTTTCTTCATTTTCTAAATTATCTCAGGTTTCCAGAGAGCATAAATCTTGATTGAGGCCATCTAAGCTACAGCCATCATTGCATGTAAAGCAGAAGAAAACTAATAGCAAGTAAAAGCTAAATAACTGTACCAAGATAACATCTTGTGGCTGAAGTATTAATAGCTTTTCCAGTACTCCTTGCTCTGTAAGACATGGGGTAGGTCTTATAGTGCAAATGGAATGGTAAAGCTAGAAATCTTCTGAGAACTCTAAGTTACTACTGTTACTAGTGGTTGCCCTAGCAGAATGGGAGCACACGTCGGTCCAAGTACCACTATTGGTAGACTCATACAAATAGAGAACAAGGTGATCTTTACTGCTGTAAGACCTTTTGGGGCGTCTGAGATTACTCCTCCTTTTATAGAAACTTGCCCCAATCCTTTGTAGCTATTGTTGCCCTGCAGATTTACACCACTTGAAGGTTTTCCTCCTGTCTTTGTAGACACAACAAGATGTCATATTCTCCAAAAGTGGCTGAGTCTTTTGCTAAGTTGTAGATCCTCTCTTTGCAACTCCAGCTGTTATCTGGAAGCTTGCTGGGCAGCTCCTTCACGGGGAGCTGCAGCTTCCCCATGTGCTCATGGTCTTCACACACAGTAAGACAGAAATTTTAATTCCCAAAAGCAGAAATGTTCAAATTTTTCCTCTTGTCACCCTGCAAGTAAATCAGCATGGTACTGGTACAGCTTTCCAGCTATTGCTCTGTGGGTTGTTACTGTGCTCTCAGGCAAGAGGCATTGCTTGGCTATTGAAAATTAAAACTGGGTGTCTGAAGGTGTGCAGGTGGGCTGGTTGAGCCTTGGGCATGTAGTTCTGAGACTCTTGAAGAGACACATTTCCATTTCAAGCTGGAATACTTGGATACTCTTAGAAGGTCAAGTCATCCATATATGACAACAAGTCCTAAAATGATACCACTCTTCTCCCACTGGTATTGGTATGTTTCAGGTCCAGTGCAATTGTACTTGTGGTCTGAACTTTAGATTGCCTTCAAGCTTGGATTTAGTGGATGTTCACTCCACTAAGTCCTTAGCTTGACTCCCAGCAGCTGCCTAGCTCTTCTGCAGGCTTTGCTTGATGGTACATAGCATGAACCCTGTCCACTACCCTCTTTCCCTCACTTCTTGGCAGATCATGTTTGAAACTTGCTGCTGTGATTTGTAGTCAAGCAAATAAAGCCTCCCATGTAGTGCTCTAGCTCTCACCTCTTCAGTGAGCTCTCTTGTGTTCATCTAGAGCCGAGCCCCATTGTGGGGCTGGTGTCTAGTGAGCTCTGCTCAAGATCCCAACACAGAAAGTTGCATGGTGAGAATTAGGTGTCGGAGAAAGATACACACCGTTCATATGGCTCAGGCAGAGAGAAGGAATCTGTAGGGTAGTGCCAAAGAGATGATTTGAGATGCTGATAGCCTTTTTTTCTTGGTTCTATTTTGAAACAAACCATCCTTTCAGACTGGGGGAAGAATACCAGCTCTGAGTTAGGCCTGGGAGCTTTTAGCTTTTGCCTAATTGTGAAGGGAAATACAAAAGCAGATTGTGGCTTTAGGTCATAAGTACTACGACTAGTTCTCTTAGTACCCCAAAACTCAATCAAAAAAAATATTTTAAGAATGCCACAAGCCTTGAATTAACAACCATGCAGAAAATGCCTCCCTGCAGAAAGTTTTAAATATGTTTTCATCTACTTTAAGAGAAAGTATTTTTTGTAGATGTCAAATCTGCAGTCATGACAATCTCATGTAATTACATCAGTAGGTAGACCACCATGCTGGAGGATCATGTGCATTTTGTTTAACTTTGCTAGTTTATCAAGTTATTTAACAAAAGCAGTTTAGAGAGAGAGATACGTGGTGCCATAAATGATTGCCAAATGGGAAGAGAACCGTACTGGGTCAGCCTGCAAGCTCCATTCACCTAATTGCTTCATAGGCAGTGGAGTGAGTGATACCTGAAGCAGGTCAGATGGGTTATAGCTCGCATAAAGAAAAAACCAGTGAAGAGAAGTAAAGTAGGATTTAGTAAAGAACAATTGACACTGCTCAATTTTACTTTAGTAACATCTGAAGCTATAAATTCTCTGCTTCTTTGGATACCACATGCTATGAAAACAATATGGAAAACTTGAATTGTTGGTAAGTCTTGATAAACAAGCTGGCAGCAGGAGGAGCAAAATAAGCATCTTTTGATGCCTGAAACATTGTTATTTTTTCAGATACTAAATTGTGTGGAAGCCTTGCTAGGCCTGAAAGATGGTCAAGGGCACAATAGTCTCCCAGGCCAAATGCAGACCAGCAGAAAAGAGATATGTCAAGGTTGCCTGGCTGCAGTTTTTAGTTATCAGGTCCACTCAGCTACATCTGTTGGAACAAAGTTCCTTCTGTGTAGATGCTCCTTTGCCGTATCAGGCCCCTTCATGGTGCAATTTGGATGTGTTCCAAATCTGTGTAAGCCTTAGTACTTACTTGTAAGTCAGGGTTCATATAGATAAAAGGCTGAACTCTGCTGGTCTGTGTTCCCTCCTGTACCTATAAACTGCTTCTGCCTGACCTGAATCGCCAAACTCTTTTCATTCTGTGAAAATTCCTGCATCAGGGGAGGGGTGGGGGGTGGAAGTAGAGAAAACTGGGCTATTTGTTTTCCCCTTTGTTGGAGATAATGGACATTCCTTTCTCTTATTTGTGTTTAATGATGTGTGTTTATGCTTTCCTAAAAGTAACCGTTTCCTACAATTTAGATTTGTATTTGCCACATAACAGCAAGAGGATTAAGAAGAAAAGTTAGAAGGGTGTCATTTTTTTAGTGACTCAGTAGTCTTCTCTGCCTCTCCTGGCCAGTTCGTCTTTTTAATGGCCAGTAATGAAAATGGATGCAGAGGTCCACACACATAAGAATTAACAGGAGTTTAACATCCTTCTTTGGAGCCTAACTCCTGTTGGTTATAGTTTTTAATTTGATATATGTGCAATTCTGCTGGTTTGTCGAAGTATGGTCTTTTGAGAGATTTTGTTAAGCCTTTGTTGTCACAAATGTTTCATGAGTGTAAGCACCAGCTTTACTAAAATGTGGGGTTTCTGTTCCTTTGTATTCTTTATAATCAGTAGTGACTACTGTTTATGACAACTGAGAAAAGAGCAGGGTGGCTAAAGTATATTATCTATATCTCTGTCATGACTTCATTAGGTTTAGCATCAACTTGGCTTTTCCCTTTTTATTCTTTATATAAACAGATGCATTTCTTGTATTTCTCACCAGATTAGTTTCACATATATCTGGAGGCCCTATAACTGTTTTATATTTTTTAGTTTGGAAGAGACAGAGTTTATAAGAGATGGCACAGGTTCATCACTTAAAGCAACATTCTAATACTTTTTTCTAAATATTTTCTCTAAGCATTTTTATTTTCTTCCAATACTGGTTTCCTCAAAAAGACCCCCAACATTTCACAACCCAAATTTAATCACAGTGGAACTGGAATACTTCAGCTGAAGCCAGAACTGTAATGCTCCTAAATATTATAATATTATGAATGGCTATGGTTGAAATCTAAAGTGAGTTAGAAATAAAGCTAATAAAAAAAAGGGACTGCTTCTGGTTTTTTTTTTTGTAGAGCTGAAGTTTTTCTGAACCTGGATTCTGCTTGAAAGAGATCGATTTTGGGGAGTTGGAGCAGAAACAACTTGATGCAATGGAATTACTTTCTTTCTAGATTTCATATTTATAAACAAAGGTGTATTTTTTGATGTGTAGACTAAAGCATCCCAAGAGGAGGAACTGGAAACCTGAAACAGATATAATCCATTAGACCAAATGGAAAAAAATCCAGCTTGGTTTAGCGAAATCATACTGAATGAAATTGCATACCTTGACTGTGTGTGTTTTAGCTGATACATTGCTAAGAATCCTGGGTCTCATTTGGTGTCCAGCAGATGGATTGGATGTTGAACTAATGAATGAGGAAAAGTTACACCAGGAGCAGTAGCGCAACATTAATTATAGTCCTCCTTTTTCATTTGCTATGCAGAGAATGTGTGAATAGGTATTATTGTGCTGAAGACTGTACTACAACTGTACCTCATTGGCGTGAAGTGGCAGAGATAAGAGCTGGGGCAGTGGGCCTCTGCACTCCTCACTTTGCCATCCTAATCGTTCTGCCAGTAAATCTGAGCACTTGCCTAATCAGCATTGTTTTGTCAGCTTTGCCAGCCTATGTCAGAGTTTCATCAGTGAATAATCTACCTAACAGCCTCATTAAGGATCGATACTATGTGAATCATCTTGTGTCATGCTTCTATTTAGCCCTTGTGCCTTACCTGCCCTGGCACGGGGTATTGCACCAAGGGCCACTCTGAATTCCTTTTATCTGTGAGAATCTTTACTTAGTTTGATTTAGGAATTAATCAAGCTTTGCCATGATTAAGCTAGACACTCAGTCAAGCATGTATCTTAACTTGGAAGCATGTGAGTGATCCTGTTGAAGTGAGAGTTTAACATGTACTTAAATAACTGCCTAGACAGGGGTTGTAATTAAAGATCTAGAATGATAGCATGGAATGACTTCTGACTTCATAACTGGTACTCGAATTGCATCAGATTGCAGATTCAGCTAGATTTAGAATGCAATTATGCACTGCCACACCCCCAGGAGAACTCTTATTTTAAACCTGAATGTGATCCTTCCACTTCTTCCTTCCATTCTACAGAGAAATAAGAGTTGTTTAATGTAGCGCTCATTCAATCTCACTAAACAGTGTCACAAGTAGACTGCCTGTGCTCCTTCCAGCATGCTACAGACTTTTTGACAGAACTGTTTGTCCTTGCAATGACTTTTTCACATTTGACTTGTGCCAAAGAAGGAAAAATTATTAAAGATTATTTGTTCAAACAGAAGGAAAGCATCAAAATCAGTTTGAGCTATTCTGTGAGGATATTGGATTTGCCACATGATCTAAATGAATGCCTACTGTAAATAAAATATAATATTCTGAGTTCACCCTATTTTGGAGCAGCAGAAGCACATCATTAAAAAAATTTCTGACATGTCAGTGAGCAATGAATTACAATGCAGTAATGTATACTGAATAGACATAACAAGCAACTCCCTGTTGGTGTATGATGTGTGGCACATGGAAGATGACACATAGAATGAGACAAGGAATAGCTCCTTAGGGGATAGGATACTTCAAGCCTAATCCTGAGGTAGTGTAAGAGTCATACATCTCCACTGAAAGAACTGGAGCTCAACTGATTTACAGCGGCTTGGGTGCCAGCTCATTCTAATTAGTGAACAGAGACTATGTTTTCTCTATTGTACCTTTTTCTCTCCAGCTTAATACATTTACTTCATTGGCAATGTTAAGATTTCTTCATGGCTAGACATCTGTTCCTAAGGATCATCTTTCCAATTAGACTGGTGCTCTACCATTCTGTTCCCCAGTCTTCTGTGCTGAAACTTGACAAGCCTTTAACTGGGAATGTATTTTGACAGTGTTTTCCAGCTGGTGGTCCTCAACAACTTGTCAGGGGACTGCAGAAAATCACCACCTGTTCAGAAAGTTTAAATTTGCCCTAGAGGGATCTGTACTTTCAATGGAAAAATAGAGACACTGCAAATTGATAAGGGTTTAATGCCAAAGTCCTAGTGATTGACATTTGCAACTTGAATGAGATTACAGAAATGCATGGCAGGAGGGTGGGAAACAAGCCTAATCCAACATAGGAGAGGTCCAGGTTGGTGTAATGAAAATCTGTACCACCATGAGCACAGCCAGCCAGTGGAACAAGCTGCTGAGAGAAGATATGTCATCTCCATTCTTGAGAATTTGAGAATGTAACTGGACAACACACTGAGCGCCCTGGTCTGATCCCATGGACACCCTGTATGAGTAGGAGGTTGGACTAGAGATCTCCTGTGGTCCCTTCCAATCCGGATTATCCCATGTTCCCATGACCATTACTGGGATTCCTTTCGTGCTGTTTTTAACACTTTGATGATATTTCTATGTTCAAAAATGCATTCAAGTAAACAGATATATAGATATATATACATACATATTTTATTAATTTCTGTTAACAAGGGCATGCTAGCACAGACCTTTCAGCTCCTCGGTGTGTTCGCTGCTCTGACCTCAACAGTAGATCTTGCTGAACCATTTCTTATTGTAATTTTATTAATGTTGTGTTGCCTAACTGCTAGAGGCATTGGAGCTGAATCTGAGTTACACTGTTGGTGCCTGTCGCCTCTTATTTTGCCCAGTTTGCATATTTGACAAAAAAAGATATAGACACTATTTAATGTAAATTTTATTTGAATAATTTAAAAAATTTAAAAAATTAAAAACCACAAATGGAAATCACTGATTTGATATGTCCCAACACCCCCTGGAAGTTACAGTAATCAGCTGTGAGCAAGCACGAAGTTAGTAGGTACAATTTTCAGTAGATGTTCTTTCTTTAACAAAGACTCCTACATTGCCTGTGCATGCATCTACAGTTATTGCTTAGCTGATGTGTTTACAACCAATGCAAAGTTTGCAAAATCACAATTAAATGCAGAACATATGCTATTGTTGTGTATGTGGCTTCTCTGAGAGGGCATTTATCAATGGGTGTTTTTGTCCCAGTCATGGGGTTATTCTAGTGCAATGGAAGACACCCAGATAAACAAGTGTTTGCAAAATTGTGGCTCTAGGCAGTGCCAGCCCACAAGAGAATTTTTGAACCTGCCTGTATAGTCCATGATAAGTAAGTAGTGGCAGGCAGAAGGGTTACCAGAGTTCACCAAAGGCCTGCAGAAAGCATGGGTTACTCAATTCTTGCAGAGCGTTGGCTGCCAAATGAATAGGAGCACACTGTAGGATAAATAGCTGTTATCTGCATTTAGGGAATGCCTTCCAAGTGAGATGGAAGGTGCTCTGCCTTACAGGATTATCTGGCTGTTCATCCTGTCATGTGAAACAGCCATCCCCTGGTTGTTATAAAACATGGGCTGTCAACATAGGGGCCCAGGATGGTTCCATAAAGTCACAGGCACCATTTCTATGGTTTTATAGAAGAAGGTGGAGGTCTTACTCAAAACATTTATTCATTTAGGTCAAATAGCATTTGGGTTCACAGATACAGGAGTTGTTTGGAAGAAATTAAAGGTTTCTGTTTAGAACCAAATCCAATTTGCAAGGTTGTACCCAAAATTTCTGTTGCTCTCTACTCGGAAAATTTCTTGCTATTTATGGCTAGAATAATCACAGAGATTGCGGTTCTGACATGGCTTCCCTCCGCTTCTTGACCCTATCCTAATACAAACTATACATGATGGGTGTTCCTGGGTATAAACAACAGTAAATTGAACCTGATGGGAAGTAACAGTTTACCAAAGTTGATGACAAATATTTGACTTTTGACTCAAATATTCAGTTCGTGTATACTTGAATAGCTTCTTTGGTCCTGCATGTTTTCATTACTAATTTTTGTGGGGGTGGAGCATGATCGATGGTAGCAGAGCCGATAATGAGAAACTATGGCATCCACAAAAGCACCAACATGACTCACCCACATATCTTTATCTATAGTTATTATACATGTTTGTTGCTTTAGAACATACCTTCCTCAGCCTTTACTTTTATTCTCCATGTTGCCCTATCATATTGCTATTTTTGTAAACCTTTCTTTGAGAAGAGGCTAGGAGAAAATAAGAATTTAGATGTCTTGAGTTTAACTTGTCAGTTGGATGGAAAATGTCTCACAGATGAGGTTTTAGGTAACTCGTGGCAGTTTGACTCTCTTCAGTGAATGTTTATTACTGACTTAATCTGAGACAGGAAAGGCACAAACCTTTGCCACTTTTCTGTAATTTAGCACTTCAGTAACCAAAGCTCAGCAAATTTTACCACTTCCTCTTTTACCGGGCCACCACATGTCCTTCCAGAGGTCACACCATGCAACCCAGCAAGCTCTCTTGCTTTCCATCAAGCAAAGGACAATACTTCCTTATTCTCCCATTTCCACATCCTAATGCTTTCCACGTGTAATCCACTGCAAAAAGACTGATATAACTCTTGCTTCATACTCTTGTTACAGATAAAGAACACCCTCTGCCTAAGCACCCATTACTCCAGCATAACGTTTGTACTGCTGTTGATTTAAAAGGCAGATTAACTCTAGAGTGACTTGGGCCGCTTTTCCTACTCAGTCATTCTGGTGTTTTCTTGGTTGACTGTGTTCTGAACAGGACATTTGACTCAAGAACTCCAGAGGTCCTTTCCAACCTGAGTTATTCTGTTATTCTATGATTAAGAGATGTCACTGAAAGATGTCATCACATTTCAACAGATAATCTTCCTTCTATGCTTCCACTGGGAAGTGGTATATAATCACTAACATAAGTAAAAGAGTGTGATGGCAAGCACAGAAATCAGAATGCTTTGTCCTGAATAATAGTGTCATGGGTGGGTTGGTTGTTAATTTTTTTAATGTCGATTATTCTGTGTTTTCAATGATACTATGTCTACTGTGGAAAACCATTTCTTGGGGAAGTATTTAGGGGTTCCTCACAGTTCTAATTCTGATACCGCTTGAGCTTAGGAGGTTGATAGGCTCTTACTGCCTTTGAAGATTTGCGTTTGCCAAGAGAGAATATTTCTTTTTCTTCTGCCTTTTGCTGATGGTGTAATCACAGGGAGCTGAAGTACATTTTATCTCATGGCACAGCTAGTTGTTATTTTTAGACACTAAATCATTTATTTGGAGTTATATTCCCCCTTAATTAAAGGTAATAATGACACAACTGACATTTTTAAAAGGGCGAGATCCCAAGTCTTATCAAAGGTGTTGGTGAGGGTTTACATGAGATCACTAATGTCCTCTACAAGTGCCTTAACTCACATTGTTTCTGCTAAAAAGGGAAACCTAGGATCAATTTTCTGCAAGTGATTAACCAGAAAGTCAAGAAAACCCTTTTCTCAAAGCTATTCTCCTTTTGGTAACACTTATTTAAGATTAAAGTAATGCAAGTATGAAATCAAACTTATGTCAACAGGTTAACACCAGTACTGGCTGGGAATAAAAATTCTCTCCAGCATTAAGCTATTCCATGAAAACAGCATATAAATCCCAGGAAGGCATTCAAGGAAGAATCTGATGACTCCAAAATACTGACTACATTATTTTACCAAAGGCAGTCAAATTAAAGGGTCAAATAAGGAAGCCACTATAAATTATGTGTTTGAACTGCTGCATTACAGTGAGTGTAAAGCTTCCTGGTAAACTGTCTGGTCTCCTACAAATTTCCTCACTAGTTTTTTCTGTAGGCCATCACTGATGCTCTGACAAATGAAGCTTGGCAGCTCTTAGATGGCAGTGTATAGCTCAATGGTTTTTACTTTTTCAGAGCATAGAGAACATGCTTTATTGAGTACCTGTATGAGGCTGTTTAGGACTCTAGAGTTTCTCCTCTTCATGGATTTTTATACTACTTAGATGTGCATAGAACAAGTTATATTTTTATACCTCATGTGTCTCCATTGGAAATTTAAAAACCAAAAGAGGTTGTGAATGAGGTAATTTTCAAGATCCTCCATGGCAGAAGTTTGGTTCCAGTTATCATGAGGAGTTTTCTGTTTGTCAGTGTCACCACCTCTCCATAGAATAAAGCCCTCAATCCCTGCTCAGTCTGAATATAAAAAGTACAGAAGTTAGCTTTCTGATAAAGCTCTCCCTCTCCTCCACCTTTCTGTGTCTGCATCCTGCTTGACATGTTGCTGGCTTGGGGAAAGTTCACCCACAAACTGGCAAAAGTAGGATCCAGCAAAGATCCAGCTGCTTGGCACTTATGTTTCAAGATGTAAAAGCAGTATAAATATCTTACAGGCAGATTGCACAATTCTCTTACAGAAAAGGAGTTGATTCTGCACTCGAGGGAGTCAGGAATTTGCTTAGTATTACTTCTTGTCTGCAATATCCCTATTCACTTTTTTCAGGTTTAACAAGAGGCAGGCACATTTGTTTGTTGATGCTGCAGTTTCCAGTTTCTGAGGTAGTAAGTCTGAAGGTTTGGAAATGCCACTCAAGCCCTTGTCCTTGATCTTCAATACCTCTGCCCTGTGTACCTGTCCCATAACCCTCAGGGGTCCTTCAAGCCTTCAGTGTAGCAGGCTGGCTCATCACAAGCCATTTTCAACTTAGCAGAGTCAGCATCTGCACAACAAAAAAATCCACACCCTTCTCCCCTTCCTCACTGTGGATATGTAAATACTAAGTCAGTCTGCTTTTTTGAGAAAGCAGTGTGAGCGTATAGGCAGATGGCACTATTCTGCTTGCCATCTAGACTACTCTGCAGCCTTTATATTTAGGGACTTAGACCACAAATCAATCAGCCCATCTTTAGAGATCCATCCCAGTAGAAATAAGCAGATGGGTAGCCAGTGGTTTAGTATTGGCTGGATTTTATTAGGAAATTAGATTTAATCTATGCAAAGTTTAATTAACAGCTGCATTACCCCGCACATTTTTTTACCTCATGTCACACTGCAGAGCTGTAGGATGGCAAAAACATCAGAGAACTAGATGGAAATATATAGAAGTAGAAAAAAATGTTTGTTAAATCACAAATCCCAGCCGCTTCTTCTCTTTAATTGTCCCATAATAAACAGAAAACTGGCTAGTTCTATTTATCCACAGTACCCTGGGCTGGTCAGGGGGAAGCATTTGACTCACAGGGAGAATATCCTCCAAAAAGATTTTGCTGGTGGTACTGTAACCTTATCTGAGTTGTGTCATATCTTTGGACCATTGTAGAGATGCAGGCAAGTAGTGTTCCTACTTCCTGGCTACCTCTGATGATCTACATGGGCACAGGGAATAAAATATCAGTGGAAGGCCCATGCAAAGGATGAACAATTCCAACATAGTAATAGTAATCTATAGGATTTGGGGTTTTTTTGACACAAAGAGGGTTTTAAAAATATTTTCTGGATTTGTATTAACCTCCATTTATATATTTACAATACTGCACTAGGAAGAAATTAGTTTTAAAAATCTAACTCACTAAACATATGAGATTTCAGAGATGGCCTTTCTTTCTCTCCGTTTCGGGATTCAAATAGGGAAAAGCAGATCAAAACCAGAACAAACATCTCCTGAGTATACTTATTAAAATGAAAATTAAATTCAAGTAATAATAATGTGGAAATGAAAGATATTGTTGGGTTTTGCATTATGCATAAGGTATAAAAGTACTAACAAATCAGAGAATCCATAGCAAGAGTACATGTTGTTTACCTGGACGGAAAAAACACATTCCAGATCATGATCTAGATCTTTTCGAAAACTTCTGGAAGTAATTGACATCCTACACAGTTCTGGCAGGAACCTAAAGATCGGTGGTACCACGAGAAATTCTGTTAGATGGAAAAGGAAATGGAAATGGAACTAGCAAGGCTGAACATATTTTCTCCTTAACTACTTTTTGAAAAGTTCATCAGAGACTCTGGAGTCATGTTATGTTCTTTAGATAACATTTTATCTTAGACCTTTCTTTTCCAAGACTCCATGCAAGGGGCACATTGTGGAGACCTTGTTATGTTCATCTAAGTCTCAAACACTGTAAAAAATGCTCGTAGGTGTACTTAGGAAACAAAAGATTCAAAAGTGCTGAAATCCAGGGCATTCCAGTAACTAATTTTGTTAATTCTTGTGACTAAAATTTGACCAAGCCTGCCTGGGCTTGTTTATGTTGAATTGAGTTGGTTTTCCAAATAGGTATAAAATATGATGCTGACCCCTTTAGATTCTATTTCTTGAATCAAAGTAATTCGTTCTAGAAGTAGCACAATTCATAAATCCTAGTTTCTTGGGATTTATATCTTATAGTTGCTTGATTTTTTTGTTATATCAAAGCTGTTTTGTCAACTCACTCCCTACTGGGCACCAGTAAACAGACTGCAGAGTGAGTTTTTCTAGTTAGTTAAGTACAGCTTTGACTAGAGCTCTCCAGTGGACAGGGAAGCAGAAGAAGAATCTCTGTCCTATGTGCATCTTTTGCTGGTATTTTGTGTAGCGTTTTCATTAGTGAGCATGCTGGTAACTCAAGAGTCCCTCTGCCAGCCATTCTCTTGTTTTCCTAAAGCATGAAGCAAATCTCTATCTTCATTATTTCATTCTTGGTCAAATTTGACTGTAATTGGACTATGGGTTCAGAAGTTTTTTAAAGAAAACACACACTTCTGCAGCACAAAACTGTTGAAATGCTGTTTCCCATAGGACACCACCAGGATATATAAACAAATACAGACATACATGGGCAAAAGGGTTTTCTACTCTAAAGTGGGATACTTCGCATTTGGGCGTACTTCCAGCTTCAGCCCAGGATTTCATTGCCTTTCCAGGGCCTCCACGTCTATACCTTGATCTCGTAAATTCAGCAGTGTGCTCTGGACTCGAGTGCTCTTAAAAATCACCTGTCCTGTCACTGCCACTTTTCACACCTGCCTGCAGTCTCTTTGGTTAGAACTCTGCTCCTGCTTCCAAGAAGGGACACTCTTGGGAATTGTCGGTATCTGTGGGTATATAAAAGATCTTCAAGCAAAACAGGCACAGCAGACTCAGTCTGCAGGCAGCCACCTCATGAAGTTGTCATTGTGCTCACACAGCAGGTATACTGTCAGAGATACTGAGCAAGAACACAAGGGCAGGGAAGGGCATCTTGACAGTATTTGGTTGTAACGAGATTCCAGACAAATTTTAAGTGGATGATATCTTTGTAGCCCACATATGAATGAATATTTACACCCTCAAAAGGATTATATCCTTCATTCGTTTCTTAGTTCAGGTGAGATAGATAATGCAAGCTGGGAGAAAGCCTACGTTGAGAGAAGAGCTAGTGGCCTCTTTTACAGGTAGATGCCAGGAACTCCTCATCAGTATTTGTACAACTCACCCTTCCTGTCTCCTGCTCCTCATAAACATCAATAATAATGGGTATAGCACATATCTTATTGGAATTCCTATGGACAGCAATTAAAACTTTGAAGATGTAAGTTTAACATTGTTTATAGTCCACTTGGAAACCGGAAATGCCAGAAATTACATAAGCTCTCTAGATATTAATAAATCCATGTAAGCGTCTGCTTCTCTTCTTAATTGTTTGGCAGTACCTTGCACAGAGGTACTTATCAGAGCATAAGGCTCTGATTCTGAGTGGTAATCAATGGGGACTGCCTGATTATAAATTGCACTAAATGATAATCTGAACTGTTGGCATTTGTTGTGTATCCATAGCCAGGGCTGTAGCTCCCCATCTCCTTGGCATTTCTTTCATAGTATGGGAATAGGGAGGGGGAATCTTTCTCTGGACATTGTGTTTGTTATTTCCTTATTTTATCCTCTAAGGAAAAATAAATATAATCCAGAACAAGTACGCATTTTCTATCAAGGGAGAACATCAAAAGGCAGCAGCAAAATGAGCATTTTGCTGTAGCTCTCACAACAAAGGAAAGGATATGCTGATGTTTGTCTGATGATGGGGCATTGTCATAGGGAGAAGTATTTAAAAAAATGTGAAACAAAAACTGTAGGAATTGGTGAATGTTTGCCAGGACTGGATGAAGTTTACCTGGGAGTTCTTACAGAACGAGGGAATAAAATAGCTATCCTGGTAACAAAACTTATGCTCTTTATTGTTCAGAACAGCTGCTTGGCTGGAGAGTCACCCATGTTATATTGTTTTTCTGAGAAAAACTGTCCGAAGGAAATACTCTGAAGCAAGTCATTAGAGGTAGAATTGCATATCACTGTGACGTTCACAGTATAATAGGGGTTGAAATAGTCCTGCCTTTTTAAATCCTCCTGAAATTAAATTCTTAGGTAAACTAGTGGAGCAGATTCTAGGCTGCTTTCTGACCAATATAACAGAGCAGAGTCCCCTGACCTCAGTGGTGTGACGCCAAGCTGCATAGGCTAGAGGATGAAACAAACCATGAGAAAGAAGTAAAGTTTTCTAAATATTTCCAAATTTTTAAAGGACCTTGTTAGAAGCTGTTAAGAAAGCCTGAAATCCACAAGCAAAGGAAGCTTTGAGAAAGATTAAAATTTGGTAACTAGTTAGAAAATAAAAGGCCCTTTCTCATTAAAGCAGCAAAACCTGCTGAAAACACATATTTAAGGTAACCTGTACTAGGGGAGACCAGGAAAATTCTAGGAGAGCTAGGATATGATATGGTATGATATATGTAATAGCATATCATATCATATCATATATCATATATAATATATAATATTGCTTCCCCTTCCTACTGCTGACTGCACACTCCAGCACTTTTCTCTTGTGCTGACACAAGCAGTGACACAGCCTTTATGAACTGACTTGGCTCATTATAAAAAGGGAAAACTACTCCAGCAGCAAATCCTAAATATAAATGGAGCAGATAAGCTCTGACTAAGGCTAACAGGAAAATGACCACATGTAGCAGTAAAGGCAACCTATACATTACCACTAGCTTTGAGAAGTGGGATGGTTCTCAGAAGAAATCTGTGAAGGCATCTTTTGTTGGTGCAAGGTGAGAGAGGAGTGATATGGGGAATTTTCTTCAAGAGTCACATCCGCAGATAAAAATTATTTCACAAGATACCTGGCTGAGATCTACGAACTTGTAAGACATGGGTTAAGCTGTGGGTGAGCACCAGAGGTGCCAATGGCCTCCAACCTTCTCCTTTGTTTTGAAAGAGCCTGGATTTCCCCGGGTTTTATGTTCAAACTGCTTCAGGACTGCAGTTTATTATGTACAGTTTATTATGTACTTAACGGGTTGTAGTATTAGCAATAACCAGAATATGGTCACAGCCAATTCCAACCAAATGGTAGGCCTATTTAACCATGATAAGCAGGAACCATCACAGGTACACAAGCTGTGACCACACAAATCCCAAATCTCATGCACAACTGGGGAAAGTCATCACAGTTTAATTTTGAACAAAGCTTTCATAACATATATGCCCTGCAAGTCAACATGGAACCCTGGACATTGGTTTTTGAATGTAAATTATTCAATGGCAAGTGGATGCTTATGTTCAAAGTGAGGCTGACCCAGACCTACTTGTTGATCAGCAGGCAGGCAAGAAAGAAATATCACTGCTGATCATTTTATTTCTGAGATGAGAATTTTGCAAGAGCTGAAAGAGTTACAGACAGTGCTGCCATTCTCCAAATATAACATCGGTAAAACCGGCAAATGTCACAGGTTGAAAGCTCCATCCTTTCCTGGGAACTGAAAATTAGCCCAGTAGCCAACAGAGACGTAGCACTGTCAGCTGCTATTGTGCCTCATGCCCCGAGTCATACTGTTTACAGCAAAATAATTAACCAACAAAAGAGATGCTTTCTTTCTGGTGTTGTCCTACTCTTCCAGGATCAGAAGCCTGTTCATTGTGATGAATATGTTGTTCAAAACCTCAGTTCTCTCACCTTAAGTTCTTCCTGATAATAGTAGGCACCTAACTTTTTGTGTTTTCCTGGAAAATTAAGAGTTGACAACATTACCAAAGCTGAAGAAAAGGAAATTAACTCCATGACCAATTAGAAATTACTTTAAATTTTAGATTAGTCTAAAAAAAAGCTTGTGGGATAGCTTAACTCTTTGATTTTTTTTTCTATTTCCTACCTTTATTATTCTGTGTTCATGGTATATATAGAACAATGAGTAAAACTGTAGTGTCCGGGATCTGAACCTGAAAAAATTAACAAAAGCAGTCTGATTTCTAGATGTATGTACATTTCCAAAGGAGGCTAGTGACAGCTACATGCAATCATCAGCTCTGGAAACCTGTCCTACTTACAGAGTTTTAAAAAAGGATTTTTTATTTTCACTTTATTTATGTCTTGATACTTAAACACACAAATGAGATATGTTTATGCAACCTTCAGTGTCTTTAAATGGAATATTTTGGTCATTAGCTCTTCTCTGCTAAAAAAGCATTGTCCAAATTTGCCAAGTTAGAAACATGAATAATTTGTTCAGAAATATTTGCTGGTTAAAATGTCTTATAGATTAAAAAAAAAACCCAAACCCTAGCATTCAAAGACATTTAAAAGGTTTGAAAATTTGGTCAGTCATCTTGTCTTATAACTGATGTACAAAAAAGAGGGAGAAAGCATGGCAGCTGGGTTTGCTCACCCTTTGCTTCTGTATTTTGTAAATTCAATGTGACTGGTATCAGCCTCACCCTGGATTAAACAAGGAGTACAGGAGATTAATCTTTTCTTCCAACATTTGCATAGCCCAAGGACAGGTGAGTGTCCCTGCCATTGTAGATAGTGTTTCCCCTGTCAAAAGACAGAGTGTGGAAAGTTTGAAAGTGAATTGCTGAGCTGATAAGTATTTGTTTCTTTAAGGGTTTTGGCCTTTTGTTAGAAGCTGCATTGTAAAGAAATGGATTCAACACCAGAGATTACTAAAGCAGCATTCATATCAAAGAGTAGTGATAATTTCCTCCCAATTTAGCTGAGAAGATGACAGCTGTCTTATATTGGGACAAGGCTAGGGGAGAGGAAGTGTTCACAGCAAACAGCTGTAGACACAGATCAGTAGCTTCCAACAACCTACAGGACAATACTCTTTCATTTCACTTCATGTGTTACTCAAAACATAGGTCACAAGGTAGCATTGTGTTGTGAGTTGTTTTGAAAACAAGAACAACCAGACAAGGCCCATCTTTGGAATATTATCAGCAAAATGGGTGATACCTTTATTTGTAAAGGTGTGTTTAGCACCAGGTCCAGTTTTACATGGCATTATAGCAGGGTAAGCCCTTCTTCGTTTTGTTCAACTAAGGTACAATGAAAAGGTTAAAAATTCACTGAGGCACAGTACAGGATAAACAAAAAAGCTTATGAAAAATGAGGGAATAAGCAAACCCTCAGGAACCATGACCTGAGAAGTAAGAATAAGAGGACACTAGAGATCAAATTATAAAGCCAAAGAAGGGAACTTTGTGTTAGTCTTAGTCACTAAATAACATAATATCCACCATATGATTGTCTCTTACTTGCATAAGCCTCTTCCTTACAGAGCACATGCAGTAAAATAAGTGTGCAGTGTACCTTTCGGCAGGGACTGAATGGAGACACTGAAAGGAGAGAATTAAAGGTCAGTAACTATGGTTTCAGGTTGTTATCCATATGGGAAATGCCAATGTTTCACTGTTCGAAGCGTATAAAACTGAAGCTGTGCCAGCTTTGTGGACTTACCACCCAGCACCCATCTCTGCAGAGAGATGAAATAAATATCTTGACTCTATGTGTGGATCAGCTTCTAGCACACCATGTGAAAGAACCCATATTTGGGACAACAGTATGAATATTTGGCAATGCAGCATGTACACGTCACATGACAGTCATGTTGTATCACCCCTACATGCTGACAGCAATTGGTTTAAATTTCATTAGATGAATTAATGGAAGTCCATCATGGACTATTAAACACAAAGGTGAGGATACAGGTTATTCTTAAACCTCAAACCACTGAAAGACAGCATTATATCAGCAAAAAATTTTTTATGAGTGGCCTGGTTTTGTATATTTTTTTTTAAACCCATGTCTTTGGCTAGTGTCTGAGACAAGAGTCTGAATTAATGGACATTGTCTGATATATCTCATCTTTGTAGCTGTACTTAACAGTTAGTATATGACACAGTTGGATTGTTGTTGACATCTCACATCTTTTGTAGTGCTACAGTTTTGATTATGGTTTCTGTAGACAACTTCTTTGAATACATTGTGCTCTTCTGGCACATTTCTTGTTCTTCTCTTTCCAGAAAAGTTGCACATATGGAAGATCTAGTGCACTTTCTGTTTGTACCGAAGTATTTTAATATCTAGCAATTTTTATTGATTGTCCTTTGAAAGAGACAGAAGTTCAGGTTTCTCCTTTAGCATTTGTCTCTGTGATGTTATACTTGTACTGTGTTGGGGATATTTGTGGCCAGGTAACACTCTGAAATGGAGCTCTCACTTAGTGCTGGCAAAAATAATTATGGACACCATGTAGAAAATGGTAAACAGTTCCAAATCTGGGTTTAGTTTAAGGAAATATTTTGGCTAGAAAAACAACAGCAAATGTTGCAACTTGTACTTCGCATTTCAAGACGAATTTGCTAACTTACCAACATGTCTTTTGGTTTGGATTGAACCAGTGTGATTGTTTCCTCAGTTTTTGGTGTGATCATTAAATAAAAAGTTCACTACTTGTTTTCCCTGACTTGGAAGAGAGAGGTTTAGTTTCTCTCTCTGCCAGTACTTTCAGTGTGACCTTGAACACTTCCTTCCACAGTCAAGCCTCTTTTTATAAAATGAAGGCAATGTTTACAGTCTCTTTTATAAAATGCTTTGAGATATGTGGATGAAGAACACTGTAGGAGATCTAGATTACATGTACTCATCAAAGGGAGATCAGGATTCTTTTGAGTGGCAGTCAGTTTTCACTCGTATTTTTTTTCTGAAGATATTTACAGCTCTTTTGATAGAGAAAGCTTTAGAGACCCATGAACCAAATAGAATAGAAAATCACAGAAACCAAAAACACTGGTAAAGTGCACATCATTAGCTGCAGTCCTGCTGGGTATATCTCTGCTAGTATTGTTAATCACTACTTCATTAATCATCCTTCAGAAAAGTAAAAATAAATCACGGAGTGATTGCAATTATATTTTTTTCTTTGATGTTTTGATGGAAATTGATTTGATGTAGAGTGAATAATTTGTTCTCCATTTCTCACGGAATAACCCTGCACCTCAGATCAGGGTCCGTCTCTCTACACTGACTCTTTCATTCAGACCAACTTCACACAACTTACTGCAGACCAACACATGATCTTGCGTCCTGGAAGGCAGCCATAAATTAACCATCCTCCCACTCTACAAAGAAGTTATCAGAGAGCTGATAAAGACCTTTTAATACAGCTCAGGTCTTTAGGTCAAACCAGGCCTGACATACTCTGTCACCTTCATGTACATATGCTTTTTTTAACATTTTCTGTAACTCCACTGAAGGGCAAGCTTATTCTCCTTGATGTTACAGGTGTATTCCATACATCCCCACAATAAAACACTTCCTACTGTAGAGGCCGTATATTGGTAGGAATTATTACTGCAGTGTGTGCTGTCAGTAGTACAGGCCTAGGCAGTTTTCAAATTCAGCCATCAAGCCAGTGAGGATATTCTGGTTTTATGGTACTACCTTACAATCTTCTTTTTTGGTTTTTTTTGTTTTTTTTTTTTCGTCCTCCAATCTTACAGAGACCCTGACATCCCTGTGTTTTAGGTCACTGGAGTCTGAGAGTTTATCCCAGGCAAGTACCACTGTATGCTTGCCCTCATTTTACATTTAACCTTGGGCCTGCTACTGCCCTCCAGACAGTGAGTGAGATGGAGCTCTGATCTTACTGGTGCCAACCATCTATATGTGCCTCTGTTAACACACAGACCTCGAGGTCTTCAAAGTTCTGGTCTGAACTGACTGGCACAATGACAAACTAAGAGTTACATTTTATTTACTTGTCACTGGAATAAATAATATTCTGAACAGACGAATGAATACACAAGGTCATTCCACACTAAAGCTAAAGCTACCAGAACCAGGAGACTACAGACATCAAAACCTTGACAGTAGCAGCTTCAGTTTCACCTCAGTGTGTACCACCTCAATAAGTGCAGAAATACAGTATCAAAAGAAAACTACTATTAAGAATTGTGCTTTGAGTCTTACTGCTCCTACTTTGCTTCAGCAAACAAGCCCCAGAGTGAAAAGGGAGACCAAGTTCCCTTTCTTTCCTGCAAAGGATTGAGGTAAAACCTGATACTGTCTTACCCAGGGCACAGTTTAAGATCTGAGACTTCCAGTTCCTCTTCAAGCAGATTCTACAGCACAACACAAAGCTCAGTGTTCCACTGACTTTATCACAAAAGTATTTGAGGTTACTGGTAAAGTTCAGCAGTGAGATAAGCTTGATGAAGTGTCCAGTCAGTTGATAATAGGAAGAGTTACTGGCTGTACATCCTTGCGAGCTGCATCCAGCTCCTGGCCTTCAGTTCAAGTGGTGTGGAGTTATGTTCAGAGTTGCTGAGGATTCTAGGCCAGGGAGGTTATATCCACACTGCACTGGTGCAGTGCCCTGTGGGCATAAGGCAGATACTGCTTTCTATGGTGGTCAATGTTTTTCCAGCCTGGCAGCACAGTATTTTCTTATGTGCCACTGAAATGGTATGTTGCATGCCTTAGGCTGTGGCATAAGTGTATGTACAGCTGTTTTGAACGTGCAAAATCTTCTCGGATGTGACTAAAAGATTACATGTGGCAGACCTGATGCTGCCTTATACAGACTGGCTTTTGAACAGTGAGCTACCTTCAAAACTACACTTAGGTCTTATATAAGAGGGAATTAGTTTTCTCTCTTGAGGGGAAAAAAGCTCAGAAATAAAAAACCAACAACAAAACCAAGCAATCAAAGGAAAAAACCCTGCACAAGACCAAAACAAAACAAATCCAAACCCCAAAGGATTACATAAATTAACATTTATTTAATAGTGACATCAAGGAATCAGGAAAAGGAACTGGCTAGGGAGCTGAGCAATTCAGCCTAGGTCTGTACTAGCAGAGAGTTATCCCAGATATCTTTCTGGAAAGAGGAAATAAGGGAACAGTTACTAGATGAATAGGCTTTTCCAGGGGATGATTTGTAAGCAGAAAAATATTGCAATCATTCACATTCATATTAGCTGAAAGCAAGGGGAACCCATCCTCTTGGCAACATGTGACACATACGAGTTTTCTTGTGGTGGAGAAACAGAAGGAACACACCACTAACCATGGAGGATCAAAGAGGCAGAGTTTTCCAGGGCTGTTCACAGGCAGAAGATAATACTGATCACCAGCATCTTATTAGGCCATTATAGATGGAGTTAGGATGGGTTAGCCTATGGACCTCAAGACAATTCAAAACTCACTGAAACACTTCTTGGCTCATTTAATGCATTGTGGGCCTGGATACCCAGCAGTCTCCACCCGTGCAATGTATTACTATTTGTTGCACAAGAACTGCACTTAGAATGCACAGTCTGTTCAAGGACTTAGGTAGGTCACCCCTTGCTTAAAGACTTTGTGGGTAGAGGGGACCCAGGTTCTTTCCTTCTAATCAAGCAATCACAGTAAAATCAACTCACCTTTTTAAATGGCATGTATAGAAATGATTAAAATTACAGGCTTTACCAAAATGACCCTCTCAAGACAGACTTATCCCTCTGAAAAGTTTGAGACAGGCTAAAAACTTGGACTTAATTGTAAAAGAGTAAGAAGACCCAATTATAGTACGTCTTCAGAGGGAAGATTATTATTTTATTTTTAAATTCAGTAATCACCATTATCTCATGGATGAGGACAACTTGAAGAATGATTTATCTTGGAGATGTAGACACAAAGTGAATATTGATCTGATCTTACTGTTCTCAGTCAAACAAATAAATAGGGTGATGAAAAATAATTGCTTGTTTCTGTTATTATATAATTGTCTCCTAATAGAGGTGATCAAATAATTTAATGGTAAACTCTATGGTGAAAAAATAGAATCAAAACAAAAAAATTCTCTCCAAATATGTCAGTTTCTGTACTATATTTTTTTATTAAAAATCTCAAATTTTTTTGTGGATAAATTCTTTATTCTCTCCACATAATATTATTTTTACAAAAGTGTGAGTTTAGTATTTTTTGCAATTTTATTCAATACCAACTTTCAGCTTAGAGTTATAAAAGCAGTTTGAATATGCAGTACTTCTAAAACTGAAAAAGTGAAATATTTGTTAGGCACTATTACATGCAAAGAATGAGGCAGTGTTTGCATTGGTCTATGTCAAACACAAGACAGGTGTTAAAATTTTGGCATATGTTCAGACTAAATGTTTGCTTTTCGGAGACAGACCAAAATCTCCTTAGATTGTGAATTAAGGAATAGAAGTCATTATAGGAATATTAATGACTAACAGGTAAAAGACAAGGCTTAAAAGGAAAAAAATTTCCTAACTAAGCTTTGTCTCTATTTGTAACATGTTTCCCTCATATGAATCCATTTTATGAATCAAAAGAACCACCTCCAGTTTAGAACTTCACAAAATACATCATGCCATGCATAATAATTCCTGTAGGAATTTTAATACTAAACCACCTTTATGGAAGATGCTGAATTTTGTGATGGTTGGGATATTTTTTATTTCCTCTTTTTCCTAAAGAAGCTGTAAAAATCTCATCAACATATGTGAATGCTGAAAGCACGGGTGCAGAGAGATTTCTCAGTTTTCTGACAGTATCTATGTGAAAGCCTTGCTTTCTCACGGATGCTGCGGGAAAACAGTTGAGAGATTTTGTAAACTATGGCATTGTTATGATACCAAAGAGAAAATATCTGAAGTAAGTGTTATTGGGTTCAGCCAATCCCTCTGAGGGGTGGCTGGTCAGTGAACCAATGACCTTATGCCAGTCCAGTGTGCTAAGGTATATAAGCGAATTTGTAAATTAATAAAGTGTCGGTTTTCATGTCACTATAAGCTGTCCATGTCACTTTCTTCTTCAGTCTCTGCCCGCTAACGACAAACATATATTGTTTCTTCAGAAATTCTGCAAAGCAGTATGACAAAGTGCTTATGTGCTGGGTGTTCATACCTTTAAAGTTTGGTGTTGAGTATGGCATGAAGCTATGTCAGGAGAGCTTTAGGTTGGATATCAGGAAAAGGTTTTTCACCCAGAGGGTGGCTGGGCACTGGAACAGGGTCCCCAGGGAAGTGGTCACAGCACCAGCCTGACAGACTTCAAGAAGCATTTGGACAATGCTGTCAGGCACATGGGGTGACTCTTGGGGTGTCCTGTGCAAGGCCAGGAGTTGGACTCCATGATCTTTGTAGGTGCCCTCCAACACAGGAGATTCTATTATCCTGTATACCAATCCCTCTTCAGCTTTGAGCATGGAATCCTGCACCAAAGTTACTGTAGAATTTCCTGGTATTTATGGTGTCAGTATTGATTTCTAGTAATTTTGTTGTTGTAGTTCATCATTATTACTCTTTTCTTTTTCTGGGTTTCACTATCAGTAGCACTGTGATGTCGTACAGAGCAATAACAGGCTGGCCTGGTATACAAGGAGAGGCTTTGTCATGGGGTTACGTGGGATACAGTATGGAGGGATATGGGCATGGAATGAGAAGAGCTGAAACACAGGCTGGTTCCAAAGATCCCACCCCACCAATGATCAATTAAAGAAATAGAGACCTGGAGGTGGGCAAAGCTCTTTGCAGGAGTAGAAGAGTGAAAAAGTACAAGTATTTAAAGCACATAAAACAAGTAAATCATAGCAAACTACAATTTAATACGGAGTTGTTGACCAGTGACGAAANGGGGCGGGAAGGAAGGAGATTAGAAAAGAGAGATCAAAATCAACATGGCAAAAGAATTTGAATGCTGATGATTTACTCCCTCTGTTCTCCTCCAGCTAAGTGGAAACCATCTACATTAGGACACTGAGGAGCAATAGAGAGCAAGTGTAACACCAGGAAAAAGGATAGAAAGTAAGAACTGTATGTTCAACATTTTAAACTTTATTATTGTGGAGAGTTTTCTCCTTATTGCATTCTTGTTCTTCTTTTTTATGGTAATAATTAGACATGGATTGATAATAATCTTTTAATTAGCCTATTAAGATTTCATTTATACTATTGATAAATTCAGATCTTTATGTATAAGGCATATTTACTTTTTTCATGTAAGATTTTGAGCATAGCACGCGTTAGGCATGGCTGCTTAACACAATTTCACACATTTTGCATGGAGTTACTTGTTGGTAACCTCAATTATGTGGCAAGGAAAAGCTATGTTGAGACTCCCTGTGAACTCCTGGAACTCCAAAATAAAGTCCTTAGATACAGGAAGATCTTTAGTCTCTTGGTGGCTGACAAATGCAACTTTGAATTGCTTGCTGTGATGAAAAAGGAGGTAATTTTACATATGCTCGATGTTATAGCAATATCCTCTCATATGACTCTTCCTGATCTCTACTGTAGCTTTTTTTCCTATAAAGCATTATGAAGGAAGAGTCCGTGGAACACATAAGATACAACTCAGAATGTAAATGTGTATATGTATATTTCTCTTTGGTACTGGCTCTATCTCCCAGAGTTTCCTCAGTTCTCTATTTAGTTGCCAGTAAATTCTATATTCTGTTTTCCAGGTACTGTGTTTGTACATGAGTTTTTTAAGCACTGTGCAGGGATCTAGTACTTTGATTTTCATTAATCAGTTCTGTGGCTAAAACACTGAATGAGAAATAGCCCCCAAAAATGAAAACATGTCTTCATCCTAAACATTCAGTTTATTAATTTTCCATAAATTGTTATACACAACTAGAAAAAGACTGAGTACCACTGTTTCTTTTATTATTTAGGGTTACTAGTAATACAGAGAGGCTTTTAATTCTTGTGGTCTATCTTAATGACATCTGTTTCTGTGGAACATCAAAATAAAGTTAGTCTTTCTGGTATTTTCTGTCTGACACTGATCAAAAACAATAATAAAACTATTTCAACAGAATGTGGAAATAAATGTCTGTATGATTATATATATTCTCTGTATATAGGCCCATTAAATATGGCATACATAGATCAGCCCATTAAATAAAACCCTCGTGATGCTAGCTGCTGTTTAGAATAATAAGACAGTGCCTGAAAGGAGATGGGTTGGATAGCAAACACATGTGTGAGGAAAGATAGGGAACTGAAGTGATATCCATGGCACCTTTGGGTTCTCACGACATGCAGTTCTGTGCTCTATGTTTTGACTTACCTTAGAGAGCCCCCATGTTCCTAAAGCTTTTCTCCTGAAACACCAGAGGTGAATTAATATCCAGGACAAAGGAGAACTCCAGCAATGTATCTTCAGGGTCTAAGAAAAATTAATTTTTGACACATTCACAGCCTTTTTTTCAACACTTCCCAGAAACATTTTCACAGTTAGATTTTCATAGTGTAAGTACTTGCAAAATCTATGGTTTGTTTATTCCTCACAATGGAAAATTAAAAGCTTGATGATACAAGTAATCTAAACTGTTCTCACACAATATTAGTGGGCCTGCTTACTCCTGATAGACATGGATGAACTTACTTTAATGCCCTATAAGTGTATAAAATCAGGAATCTGTTATAATAAGCACAAATCTATGCTAGCCAAAAATCAGGTTTTCAACTCATGTAAGATATGAGACAAATGTTCTTGTTGCTCAATTGAGGAAGTTCTCCACTAGAACATGTGACTCCAATACACATGCAAATATAAATTATTTGTAAAACTAATCTATGCCATTCATGCCACTTGCTCCCTCACCCTCACTCCCCTCACCCCTGCCCCCAGGTATTCTGGAGACTGAATAAAACTTTGAAAGACGAAAATTACTTCTGAGGGTTAAGGACAGAAAACGTGCAGAAGCTGAGCTCACGAGCCTATTATTTTTCACAGAATCAACACTGTTGGACTGCCAAAAGCATCACGAGTTGTTCTCTAGTGCTCCCTCTTGTTGATGCCGCGAACTGTGACTTCAGGGAAAGCACGCTTGTAACAGGAAGAGGAGGGATGACTGAAACTTAGATGAAGTGAAGGGCAAAATGTGAAACCTAATGAAACTTCCTGAAAAGCCTAAGGTGTTACTTTCCTCTGGAAATAAATGATCCCAACGGGAGGTGACATTCAAACCCGCTGAAGTAGAACCTGCTCCAGGACTAAACTTGACCACACCCACATGTCTTTAATGTATGATTAATGAGCCATGATAGACATACATCAGGTCAATGAGGCTGACACTAATGGAGCTTTTTCTAACAGTCTCTGAATAATGATGTGCACATGGTAAGTGCTGCAGATATTATATTTAGATAAATGCAACCAGACATGAAGAGTGATAGGAATTTGCTTTAGGGGGCTGACTCATTTATTCAGGAGAAGGAAATAATTATAATCTATTATTTTTATTTAGTATTCATAGACATTCCAAGAATTATATCTCTGTGTAGGGCAAACCTATTTACATGCTCGAGATTCGTGAAATAAGCCAAGCACATGGTGGGGAAGAAGAGAAAAAAAGCACAAATCCATGGGAACTCATTGTTCAAGGCAGCTCTGGAGTTTATGGTTAAGTGGCTCTTTTTCTGCCCACCTTGATATGTAGCTAGAGGCTCTGGCCCTGTCTTGCTGTGCTTCTGTGCTGGCATCTGTGAAGGATTATGTTGGAGAAAGGAAGGTTATAGTGCATGCTGTAATCCCAAAATGCATATATGTGAAATAGAAAAGTATCAAGGGACTGCAGCAAGGGCCAAACCTTCCCTTATCTCTGCTAGTAGTTACTAGGGTTTTGAATAAATTTGCTTTGTTTGGAATACAGAGACTAACTACTCATCTCAGCACCAGGACAGTGTAAGAGATGTTTGCATCATCCTCCCTGTTCTGGCCTCCTGATTCTCTACCAGTGTTTCAAATGCTTATTTAATTATAAAACCCAGCAGCAATGGTCAGATGTACCAATGCAGCTCAGGCTGAAGGGTACAGGGGAGTCCTTCACAGCCAAATTGCAACAGCATGCCATCACTACCCACCCCTGGTTGACAGGCAGAACTTTACGGCTCTTCCCTTTCCACCATTCACCACCAGTGTGTAAAGGCACTCAGATGTTTGGACTACTGGATATTGTCCTTGCAGCATTTAAAGCAAGGGGGTTCGGAACTCAAAGGAGAGTGTTTGGCTGAAGTGAAGGCAAGGATATAGGTCAAATGACTGCGGGATGCCACATATGAGTCTAGCAGGTAAAACCAGTCTCATCCTCTTCTGGAGACAATGTGCCACGGTTGTTTGAATTCAACTCCTCTTTGCACTGTGAGTTCAGAGTCTTTGAACTGAAGTTTAGCTTCAATCTCAAAATAATTAAGGCAATGCCTGTGACTGTTGCACTCTTGAACTTGGAGAAAACAGCTTCTAGTTCCTAAAGAATGATCAGGCAGCTGGCTGCAGGGTGCCTTCAGTCTTCAGAATCGCTCTGCCCAGCAAAGCAACTGAGCTTTGTCTAAACAGTTCTCTCCACAAATCCTGTTTAGTTTTCAAAAGTCTGTCCTTCTAGTTTGTTTGCAAAATCACGCAGTGAGAAAAAACCTCCAAAGGAAACAGCTGTTACTTTGATTTGGTAGCTCTCTGCCTTCATCAGATTGCTATTAGAAAATGCAGTCAGTAAATTTAGGACTAAAATTCTGCTTGAGGTGAGATTAGTTGAACATTCACATTTAAAAGCCCTTCTGTTTCTACCTGGTTTGTTGCTATTGCAAAGCAGGCACTTCAAAAGCCTTGGTCTCCTAAACTAGTTTTGGATTTCATTGTACAGGAGAGCCTTTAAGACACTGACAACCTTTACAGGCAAATGAAAACCTACAAGCTGTTGTGTCAGTAAAGTCCTGTTGTCTCACTCACTGCAAAACTCCTGTCAAAATTTGCTGAAAACACTCTTAAGATGAGCATCATGAGATGATACTGCTAGTACACTAGGGAGAACTACAGGAACACATTTGCCAGAGTATCTCCATATCCAGGCTGCAGAAACGTATGTGCCTCTGAGAGGAAGCACAGAGTGCTTAGGAGTCTGAAGAGGCTGATAAGCTCTTAGGGAGATTTTCCATAACACTGAAATAGCTTTTAAAATTTGGCTCTTCCATCCCTGGAAAATTCCTTACATTTGCATCTAACAACTAGATTGTTAGTTCGAAAATGATGCCAGCATGTTTCAGAACCCAGCTGTCCCTTGCCCCCTCTAGCATGTATTACCTTGCAAATCAGATGCCTTTTTTGGCTGTTTAATGCTGAAAACAGGATTTTGTATTTCCCTATTTTTGTGACTCAAGGCAGGAAGATCTGGTTCTGCTGTGTGGCCTCTTCCAGCACTCATAATAATGAAAGAGTTCTCCATTGGGGTTACTTCAGTTCAGAGATATTACACAAATGCAGCATGCTGCTTTATCACCCAGCACAATTCAGCCACTTCTAGGCTGAAATGAAGGAAGTTCTTTAACAGCAGAACATAGAGGATACGTAAGAACAGAAGACAGCTGAGAAAAGAAAGAGAAATCCCTAAGTGTGCATGAAAGCAGTGCGTGCCTTGTGCCAACAACAGCCTGCCAACAGTGGCTACAGCCAGAACCAGTAGAAGCTCAATGTCTCTCTATGTAAAAGCAGCTAGTACCTGGGAGTTTTGCTAAGGTAAGATGAGGAAAGGCTAAGGCCATTCAGTGAAAGCAAGGACTCTCAGTGTAAATGAGATCTCACAGTCTTCTGGGAAGAACTTGGAAAGATCAGATATGTAAAACGCAAGGACTGGTTCCAGCAGAGCAGGTACTTGCATGCTAGATCAATGAGAAGCATCAAAGTACAGCTGCTTCTAGTGCAGCAGGTATATGAAGGTCAGGGAACTGAAGAATTCTCAGTGTGCAGTGATCCTTTATACAACACATTTGATGACTGTCTGACAGGACCTTCTGGTACGAACTGAAGATAATCTAACAGAGCAGCTGCAATTATGGTACAAATACTTCAGGGAAAAGGTAGAGACATGCTTCCTTGGCTTGTTTCCTGAGTAATGCTAAAGTGAGCAGGCATCTGGAAGAAGCAAAGTCAGGGCAATAGAAACATTTTACTTAACAATGTCATCTCCTTTAGTTTGGTTACTTGCATTCGAGTCTCTTCCCTATCTAAAGTGTCATGATAAATGTAGCCCATGTAGCTGCAGTACTAGGAACATTGTACATTAAAAAAAAAAATAAAAGCAAAAAGCAGATGCTTCCAAGAAATATTTAGGAAATAGGTATAATAATCCCATTCTACACTGAACTCACTTGAGATGAGATGATTGTCTCAGCAAGCACAGACTGGGGGTAGGCTGAAGAATATGAAGTGCATGTTCTCACCAGACTCCGCCTATTTGTATCAGTCAGACTCCCTCTATTCATAACAAACAACAAGATGACAGTTTTGCATGTCTGCAGAATGGAAGTACCTATCTTTCTTCTTTCATCAGCAATGGGATCCCTTTCACTAAAGATATGGGTTAAATCTGTCAACTAATGAATCTAGGGAATCTACTCCCTGAGGTGACCAGGGTGTGATTTTGGAATCTGGTTCTCATTTGTTGAAACTATAAAAGATAAAGAATCCATGTAAATCCTGGGATATGACAGATGACGATTAAAGAAAAGAGCTGGCCTGCTGAGCCACTGCAGACTTGTCATGATTGAGATACAGCTCTCTAAACAAAAGGGAGCTGGGGTGAGAAAGCAGCAGTAGAGGGGAAAGTTATAGCTCCCCTAAGGGGGATGCTCAGTTTCATCTGTTAGTTCAGTGGAGAGAAATGTTTGAAAGTAGATACTGCTACAGTAGTATTGTTATACACAAGCATGGTGTGAAAGCTTAGCCCCTTTCCTCATGTTTTTATATGTACAAGAGATACAGATCCGCAAGCATTTAACCAAAGCACATGTAGCAGATACATGACTCACCCCTCTTTTGCTACAGAATTAGTTCTGTGCCTGTCATGTGTCAGCCTGTTCTGTGAAACCACTTCCTTAATTTACTTTGTCTCGATGTCATGGCTTAATCACTTGGTGTTGAAACCAATCTGGGGTTACAATAAGTCATTCACCTTATGTTTGAAAGCAGGCAGTGTGCTCAGAGCAAATTAGAGGCAAGTTTTCAGCCTAGCATCCATATGACTTCATCAAGAATAATGTGCTGTGTTGCGGAATACATTTACATTATGTAGGGCAGATTTTTTTAACAGCTCAGCACTAAAAAGCTCCAGAGAAATGAAATTGCCAGATATGCCATGCAGCTCAATCCCCACTGAGCAGTAGGCAGCTGCATGGTTGGGGGAATATGAAAAGAGCTGAACCCTCTCTTCTCATAACGCAGTAAGCAGAGGTCAACAGGGCATGAGGATCTAGGCCTAAAATCTAGCACTTTTAAGTTGCCAGATGTGAACTGAGGCCTGTATTTCATTTCCATTCTGTGACTCTCTTGCATGCTTACCTTCCTTTCTCATGCTTTTCTAAATATTCTTCTGTGACTGCCTGGCTCGGTTGTCGACATAGAGGACAGGCACGTGAGTAGATCATCCTTATGTTCCAGGGGCCTTCCAAAAGTCAAAACAATGGGAAAAGCCATAGCAGGAAGAAGTAGGTTTGACAGAAGGCAAAATCAGCAGCACGACACTTAAGTAGCTGCAATGAGGCATGATCCATTTCAAGGTCAAGAAAACAAGCCGTGCTTTAACTAAACATGCTTAATGGAGGGTCTAATTCTAATGGGAGAGGTCAGGCCAAGCTTTTGCTGTGTAACAGGGCTAACAGGTCCTAACAGTAAAGTTAGATTGCAACTTTACTGGTATCCAACTGATAAGCTTCAATTCCTAATAACTGAGATTTTCAGCAGTAAACTGGGCAAGAACAACTCCTCTCTTACCGGCTTCAGTAAAAATTTAACCATTCATTCAGGGAACGAAGCAAGGTGAACACTTGGAGAAGTTTTTTATAAACCCAACTCTGAACCAGCATCTTGAAATGAAATGCTGAAATGTCTGCCATTTACCACTTGGGACTGAATTTAACATCACCTGCTCCAGTGTTAGGAAAATGGATTGTAAACACTTCAAGCCAGAACTTACTTTCAAATTGTTCTGTGAGGTATCTAGCACTTCTGAGGGTGCTGTAAAAGAGAAATGGTATGCTTTTAGGAATGTCATTGTCCAAATGCCTGGACAAACATGAAGGGTTTTGAAATAATACATTCTTTCCTGAACAATTTGAAGCTTTATTTTTCCTCCTCTACTGAAGCTGCAGCCCCCCTGTGCTGTCCTCTGGGGCAGCTGTGTTTTGTTTCAGCATGTTCTGGTTGTGGGAGAGCACTTTGTATTGCGAGGTTAAACACATTTATCTTCCTTAGGACTGGCGCAGTACCTGGAACAATTGTTTCTGAGGCACCTGCAAAGAAGACTAGTAGACCCAGGAATGAGAAAAGCCAACTGTGCAGTGAATTTTCATTATAGAAGAAACATGATCATGTCAGTCTTGGAAAAGTGTAGATGATCTCTCTACACTTAAAATGAAAGATGGAAGAAATACACATAGCTGTAATTTATACACAGGTTTAGAAACCTACTGTATTGAGTAATAGCATAATGTTTTCTACATGTTGTTACTGTCACCACACCTACTCAGTTTAAGACAGGTAGTTAAATCAGGAACGGCCTAATATGCAGTCAAATGCACATTTAGAGGTGAAATCTGCCCAACAATCTCTTATACATTGTGTTTACAAAGGCAAGAAGTGGTGATGTAGGATGAACCCACCAAGGTTTTCACTCATACAGCTTTATGTACGGCTGTAAAGCACCTGCAGAATTCCTGGCACTGTATTTTTGTTTGGTTATAATAATCACGATCTCCTATCTCTTGATATTCTCAAAGATCAAAAAATACTAAACACCAGTGCTCTTTGTGCTCTGTAAACTGTAGTACCATTTGAAGCTTGCAATAGCTGCAGTAAGCTATTCACAGTTTGTAGGAATTAAATTCCAGAGGAGGGAGAGGAGATGAAGACAGACTGTGCGATGCTGCAAGCCTGTCTCTATTACAGCACCTGTGCCATGCCATTATTGACAGTAGCAACTCTCCTCCTAATGTTTTACAAAACAAATGCCTACTACAGCACTGAGTGAAGAAAGAAAGCAAAAAAAGCTGGAGATTTATTAGCGTCCCTGTGGGATTTTAAGTTCCTTGTGTGGCTGTTTACAGAACAGGCAGCTGCCCAGCTGGAGTGCTCCAGTCCTGCCCCGGGCAGGATGCTGCGTCGCCCCAGTCACACCTCTCCTGGCTGGCCCTGCGACAGCACAGCAGCTGGCCCGGGGCACCTCTCTCCCCAGAATGGTTTTCAGTCCCTAACCACAGTCCACCGGGTAGATGTTTAGGACTGTGAAGTCTAGCACCTAAGATGCTGGTTATATACATAATCATACATACATACACTATTATATGTATATGAGAGTTGATGACTCTTTCACATGCTGGAAATTAACATGGAGGTCAGAGCCTGTCTGGGTTAGAAGCAGCATGAATTACCCAAAGCTCCTTAAAGGAGATCATAAACAACTAAAAAGTAAGTCTACAGACACGCCGTTTGTCTTGTCTCTGTCACCTTAGAGATGCAAATCTGTTCAGATGCCACTAATTTTTTAAAGATACTAAATACAGCCTTACAGCTAGTAATAAAGGTCTACACAGAGTGGCTCATAAAGGAAAGGCGGCCGCAGCTGCTGCCAGGCTCGGCGCAGTGCGCGGCCGCCCGGAGGCTGGGGCTGGGTTTGGGTTTGAGCGGCAGCAGCACATGTGACCGAAGTACGACTTGTGTCCGAGAGGGACGTGGCAGCGCCCGGCACTTGTGCAGCCCGGACCAGCAGCAGGTCTCCCGAGAGGGGAGCGTTGGTACGGAGTCGCTGGAAGCAGACCACTGCTTCCCTTTGTCCAGAGTGCTCCCTTTGCACCCCTCGCCCCCATCCCAGCAGCTCGGGGACGGCTGGGGGCAGGAAAGGGCAGGCACGGGGCTCCGGCCCGCCCAGCTCCTTCTCCCCAGCGAACTCATGTACCAACCACTTTTTTTTTTTTTTCCCATGGACGAGGCTTTTCGGGAGAGGAGGGGGATCGGCAGAAGGCGGGGGCGCTGGCTCCTTTGTGCTACGATACCAGCACCCCCTGTTCCGTTGTTGCCCCATCCCCCGCCTCTACCGCTGTTCTGCCCCCCCGCATTTCCTGCCCCCACCCCGGGCAGCCCCCCCGTCCCCGCGGGCCAGGCGGGGCGGGGGAAGCGCTTCCCGCGGCCGATGACTCCGAGTTACTTTTCACCTACTTGGCGGCTGCGCGCCCCGCGGGGTTACTGCCGGTCAGGCTGCTCGAGTCCCGAGCACTGCCGCGCTCCCGCAGCCTGCTCCTCCGGCCACACACCCCGAGCCCATCTGCTACCCCAGTGCCCCCCAGACCCTCAGCCTTTCCCCCGGGAAGCCAGGCAGATGGCAGTGTCACTTAGCAGGGGCACGGACTCTCCCGTGCAGCAGGAGCCCGCGGGGGTTATATTCGTCAGTTCGGCTCCCACTCTGCTCCCACGACCACCACCCATTTTGCAGCCGAAAGGTTATGTGTTCGCAGGACTCGCTGTGTGGATACCCCGGAGTTTGCTTATCCCAAACGCTGGCAAGGGGAGCGCGTGTTTTCGCTGCTCGCCGAGGGTGGCTGAGAGCGGGGTTACTGCCGGTCACTGCCGCAGGGCGTGCGCCGCCTGCGCCGCTCGCTTTCCACTCCTGCAGAGCGCCTCCGAGCCTGTAAACCATACTTATGCATTTCCTTTAAATGCTGCTAGCAAAATTGTAGCGCAAACCCTGCCTGCACCACAGTTACCTTGCAAAGTAATTTTCAGTAGTCCCAGTGGTAACGCTGCCTGAATGAGTCTTCTGTTGGGCACAAAGCTTGCAGCAACACTGTATGGATTTTAGCATGAAAGGATTACTTCTACTGAGAATTTTGATCTTGGATCAACCATAAGTGCTCAAAAGAGACTTACAAAACCTCCAGACCAACACCAAACCATTCTTTTCCAAGCTTGCAGTAAAAGATGGAGAAAACAGTAGAAAGAATGCTTTTCTGAGGTCTTTTCTAGGAGCAAACTGAAATGTTTGCTCAGTCTCTAAGAGCTGGATATCTCTACAGTGTTAAAACCACAGTGGTGAGGCATGCACAGCAATTTTTAAAAGAGCTAAAATAAGTACATTGTAATGTGTTTACTGAGACCAGACATGTGAATCCTGCAGCTGGGTTGAATTTTGTGCTTGAGGAGGCTTAAATACATGCTTCCTCTAGGTAAAATTTACCTAGTCTCAATTTAGCCTTTTGTATTAATTCCATAAATTTAGCCTGTGGTCATTAGCCAGGAAAATCAGGTGAGGAGTTTGTTCCTTTTTATCATATGTAGTTACAACATGGCTGTTCCTACCTATGTTTCAAGGACAATGCTGTAAAGAATGGTAAAGGTGACTCTAAGTGGCCTGTGAACTGAAGATACGGATTATCCATGGGGACTTCTAGCTCAGTTTCAGGAGTGTTTGTAGATATTTCTGACACTGTAATTACTTTTTTCTTTGTAACTGTCTTAACAGAAGGATAAGCTCTCAAAGCACAACACAACAATTCTCCTTTGGTCTAGAAGAGACCAAATTGAAGGAAATTTAATGCTGCAAGCATTTGTAACATAATACACGTTCACGGTTTTTGTATACTGTTCCATAAAGGAAATGTAAATACAGTTTGTCATTAAACACTTACAAAAGAAATGAACAAATATTTTTATTCTTTCATGAGGTACAGATTGCTCCCATTTAGCTATTTAAGCTGTGGCATACACTCGCAGAAACCATGATATTGGACAGCAATGTAAAATTAAGCAAAAAAGAGGAAGAATGTCTCATCGCTCTTAGAAGCGGCTTTGCAATTTGCTGTAAACGCTTATGATGTTTTCCCTCCATTTTGTGGGGGGTTTTTTTGTGTGTTTTTCACTGGAATCCCACCCAATGTCCCCTTACAGACTTTCTTCTCTCCACTTCTAAAGCATTGATTGGCTTCTCCTTCTCTCCCTCTTTCTCTCTCTGTACTCTGTTGTTACCAGGTTGCTGATGAAGATGTTTACTGGTCATCCCTATGCTGCAAAAAGGCACAAATACAATGAGGAGAAATATTTTGATTTGCTCTAGGAAGTGAAGGGAAGTGGTAGGAAAGTAATCATTCTATCAGCTTTACAGTCTTTGATGTTATTTTCCCCTCCCCCTCCCCTTGCATTGCCCACAGCTGTTGATGTAGATTTTCCACCTGCATTTGTTTTCTTTCACTTCTGAGATATTTAAGGGAAACTGCACAATTGCTGTTTACTAAGTACTGAACTGTCTGGGGCCCGTTAAACATAAAAGTGAATCTTCTGACTTCCTCATGAATACGAAGTTTACTAAAGCAGTAATTTTTGTGTTTCTACTGGGATAATTAGATTATCTGATTTACAACTATTCACACAATTTTATTGTCTCCTGAATTTTGTAGTAGCTGTGGATTTGCATGCATACCAGTGATGAAACAGTTTTTATACTTTAAAAGAAATGTCAGCATGGTTGGGAGGACAGAACTACAAACTAAAATTGGTGTAGATAAAACAATCTTTTGAAGACTAGCATTCCAGAGCTAGTATGGCAGTCACTTTCAAAAGACTCTGCCTGTCATAGATTGTCTTTTGGGTCTGTGCTTGTGAGTGCTTGTATTTTCTGTGCTTCCTTTCCATTCTTTGTTTTCATCTGCCCTTACCCTTCGTCCCTCCTTGTATCGCTTCAGTGGTGACTCAGACTTGTAGCTAGAAATCCCAGACTGCAGCAGTGGAAAATGTTGTGCTTCAGGCAAGTGCATCTCCCAATCCATCTCACAGTTGATTGTGTTGAAAGGCAGGTAGACACACAGAACTTTCAAACATCATTCCTGTCCTACTGTATTTTAGGATGGTTTTTACATTTCTAATTTGGACAGCTTAAACTGTAAGAGAGCTGTTCTTCAGAAGGATATTTTATACTGGATGGTAGAAAGCTCATGCCCCTATGATGTTTCTGACAAGACTGGACATGTCTCTTCAGCTTGGAAATTAAGCCAGTTGAGCTGGAATTTTATTGTAAACTGCATTGTATTTAAAAATAGCACAGATTTCCAATTCAGTTTCATTGCAAGTGTAATTGAAGTCCTGTTTAATGGAATATTCATTAGCTGGCCTACAAAGGCAAGAACTCAAATTATACCTCATGTAGAAGTCCTCTGCAGTAAACACAGCAGTTAGGCTCTTTAAGTGTTCATTTTCAGCTTCCCTTGGAGAATTAGGAATTTAGCATTAGGAATTAGAAAGACACATTCTTATCTCAAATGTGGGATTTTTTTGGTCAGATTTTTTCCCTGTTAGCAAGCATATCCCCATTAGCCTCTCCAAGCTGAAATTAAGACTTCAGTCACGCAACTGGGATTTTATAAATAGATTTCTGAAATTATTTAATGAAATATATGAAATCTACCCCAGTTCCATATGGGTATGGAACTAAAGGGACTTAATTTTTTATACAAGTTCACAGTCTGCAAATACAGTGCTTCAGGTATGTGAAAAATTCTTATATGCTGTAATAACTGTCCTCATATTTGGTGCTTACATGGTACATAACTACTAGCTGGAAGTCTTATGCGTTACTATAGTGCAAACAATAAAATGTGTTGTGGCAACTATCACACGTAATAAATTAAATGATAATAAATGCTTTTGCATCAGGACGGAGGTAAAATAATAAAGCAAAATATGAAGAATGTGAAGTCAAAAAGAAGATAAGTGGAAGTCACTTGTTATAACATAAACTTTCCTCTCTCAGAAAAATTGAGTTCTCTGTTTCTTTGTTTTCAAATGGATGTCCAACATATGATTAAACTAAGTGGTGAACATTGCTCCATATGTACAAGAAATCTGGGTACTTTTCTCAACTGAGCTCCCTTTAAATTTGCTTTAAAAGCTCAGACTGTCCCACAATGTGCACACAGATGCTGCAGATTCAGAGCCTGCAAGCACACATGCACTGGCATTCAATTGCGAGAGCAGAGCATTCAAAGAATGTCTTTTGGTCATGCCCAGCTACTGTTTGGGGTTTGTCAGCACAATCATTGGCACTGTACAGGTCTGAAATCACAGTGAACTGCAGAAGCTTGGCTGTGGATGTGTCTTACCTTTTAAATAATTCATCTATTAATACTGTGCAGCTTTTCTTTTTTCATGCCAAAATGGTAACATACACTGATGAGCACAATGAACAAGCTAATTTCTCTGGCACTAACTGTTCCTTACAGCTTACAGATCTACACTGTCTAAACAGCCTTGTGCTCTGAACAAAAGCCCTCCTATTGGAGAAGTAACTCTTTTTGACTTCAAGAGCTGTGCTGAACTCAATAATCTCTTCCTGTTCTATGGCTGAGGAATTGAGAGGTTTAATACTGAAAGAAAACAAAACAAAACAAACCTCTGCAGCATAGCAATTTAAAAACACATGGCTAGTTCAGTAGCAAAATGAATGTGGAGACCAGCCCTGTGCCTAGGGAAGCAAGCACATTCATTTTTATTACAGTAAGAGCAGGATTATTGCTTTACATCATATGTTCGTTATTTAACTTTCCCTTCGGAGCCTGTAGCATGCTCTGGGCACTATGTAAGTAACAATTCTTTCTGTATAAAAGAAATGCCGTTCTCTTATTTTTTAATATGGTTACCTGTTAGCAATAACTGAAAGCCTCTGCCTGGGTCTGAGACCTAGCTTTACAACCCCAGCAGGTTGAGAAGTCTAAAGACAATACATGCAGCTATCTAGGAGCTGGAAATGAGTGCGATATGCCTGGTAATTTTCTTTCTTCTGATTGCCATTACAAATATAAATTAGACATTTTAATGTTGAACTGAATAGAATTCTGAATCATATGGCTGAACCTCTGCTCTTTTAATTTATCCCAAAACCTGCAATGCAATACAGACCTTATCAAGCAGTCTCAAGCCTTCTCTTTGTTCCCTTGATTTCAGTCATCTTGACACTGGTGTGAAGTCATCACAGCTCGTCATACCTTACCAGGAATTGTATTAGTTCAGGTATTCCTAAAGGAAATACTGGATAGGTTAAATGAAGATAGAGTGCCCATGCCACAGAAACACTGTAGGTTTAATGTGGGCTCTTCCTTTTTCTTATTCAATTGTTGTGGCAGGGGGGATACACTTTGTTCCAGCCTTTACATTACCTCATTTTATGGCATATGAATCGTAAATGTGGTGCTTGATACAGTTCAAATGCAGGACGTGGGTCTTGGGTAGGAGAATTGTCTTATGTGCTGATGTCAGTGGCATTAAAAGAAAAGTGACGTCTATACATTTTTCTAGGCCTGATATTAATAACAAATGTATGAATGCAAATGGATGCAAGAAGTCTGGATTTGACTGCTGAACTGCATACTGTGATCCTATTTAATAAACAATGTAGATGTTCTCTGTTCATGAGTGATTTTTGGCATTCTTGTCTTGCTACTGAAGCAGTTCTCTGAATTGGCCTCTAACATACTAAGAAGAGTTACAGTAAAGTACACAAGCAGCTTTTACAGCTGTGTCCGTCTTGGAGTCACCTGGAACTNGGGGAGGGGAGGGGAGAGTTTTGTGGAGATGTTTTGGTACCAGTACAAATTGCCTCTGCCTGAAGGCAGAAACTGATAAAACTTCCTCACAAGGTGAAGAGGAGGGGCAGGCACTGATCTCTTCTCTCTGATGCCCAGTGACAGAACCTGAGGGAATGGCCTGAAGTTGTGTCAGCAGATGTTTAGGCTGGATATCAGGAAAAGATTCTTCAGCCAGAGGGTGGTTGGGCACTGGAACGGACTCTCCAGGGAAGTGATCCTAGCACCAAGGCTGACAGAGCTTAAGAAATGTTTGGAAAATGCTCTCAGGCACATGGTGTGACTCTTGGGGATGATCCTGTGCAGGGCCTGGAGTTGCAATGATCCTTGAGGATCTCTTCCAACTCTGCTTATTCTGTTATTCTGTGAAGCTTTTTTCTGTGATTCCCACATATAAAGAAGGACGTTGAGTTCTGGCTGGGGATATGGGTAAAATTGATTACAAAGGTTGCCTGTCAGGATGATTCTTCACTGACAGAAAGCTTTGTTTTTGTTACAGTAGTAGCCTTATGCACTTTGTAAGAGAAGTTCTGTCCAGTTCTAGGTCATAGGGCCATCTTGAACTAAACAGTGACCAAACCTTTGGTGACAGTAATGTTTTGCATTTAACAGCATAACATTTTTTCTTCCATACATATACCAAACAGAAAAAATTAATTTGCTTTGCATGTCTTCACTAATTCTAGGAAGCATTCAACATGTTTCTGCTCAGTTACTGTCAGAAAAACAACTAAAAAGGCTGTTAAAAATAACAAAAAAATCTCACCCAAGAACAGCAGCATTTTCAGCTTTGTCTGCTACGGTGGAGCCTTTGCTACCCTCTGAGTTCTGAAATGCATCAGTACATGAAATCCCTGGGAAAAGGGAAAAAAACCTACAGTTCCAAACTCCAACTACACCTCCTCTGCTTTTCAAAAACAGTGGCCTTGCCCAAGGCTTAAAAGTGCATGTGCACATTCAGTAGAAAGGACATAATATCCTTTCATTTCTTCCTGTAAGTTATTTGGAACTTCCTCTTCATATTATTTTTATATTTCCCCTGTTTAGCCTGGGCAAAGTGTTGGGTTTTGTTTTCTTTTTTTTTTTTTTTTTTTTTC
>VXAD01002559.1:0-116326 GCA_013399195.1 Dicrurus megarhynchus | reverse complement strand
TTTTTTTTTTTTTTTTTAAGTCAGGAGTAAGGGTGTAGGGGACTGAGGGTCTTTGTAAAGGATAGACCTAAACCCATCTTCTTTCACACACTGTTAAGGGATCTGCACTCTGCCTAGGGCTCACTTGTACCATGGCTTTCATGGCAGAAGAAATCAGATTATATTAATTGTAATTTATATCAGACAGCTTCTTTTGTCTTTTTGCATCTAAATGTACATGCAAATCACAAAATCACAGGGGCTCTGTGCGGGACTCTAAGAATTTGTGCTAGTCACAGTCTAGTGTTGGCAAGAGAGCTCAAGCTTTATCTTTTATTACTTACAGATCACTCAGAAAGGCAGCCCCATGTGCAAAGTGTTAATGAAATCTGAGTCTACATACTTTGAAGCATCAGACCATTGTCGTCATGATTCCAGACCTCTATTTTAAAAAGCAATAATTAAGGCCCGTATATATATGAAAATAACATTATTGTAACTTGTTTTTTGTCCATTTCCTCAGCAGCTTAGCTAGGATTGGAACTGGACTTCTCTTGTGATGCATATGCAATGACCAAAAAAGTGAAGTCAAAATTCATGCTAATTTAATGTTTCCGTGTCTAAGTATTGTATGAGTTGTTCCGGGTAAGAATGAAAACTTCTCTGTAACTGATAAAACTGGAAGAGGGATATTTACAGACCATGCTGCCATGTCTTGATATCATCCACTTCCCACTGAGTACTGGTCTTATTCTGTAATGTTTCAGGAAGGTTTAACCACCTGCCTTAGTCAGTGTTAAGTCAGAAAGAATGGGACATCAAATTGGACAGAAAAGAGAAGAGCTGATGGGTAGAACAGTTAAGCTGAAAATAGAAGAGCCAAACCAGTAAGAAGAGTTTAGTTGACAAAGAAATCCTGATGTAAGTTTTAAGAAAGGGATGGTAGAAGGCCAATGGATTTTGCAGCACAGCAGGGAAAAGGAAAGGAAGCATCAGGAAGGCTTCATTTTCCTTTTGAAAACATAACGGTTCTGTTAACAGCTGCCTAACAGCAGAATGCACCTCATGTGTGCCTGTGTGTCTGTGATATAACAAGAGTCTTTGCCTAGGCTGCTTAGGAGTTACCTTTGAAGCAGTTAACCTGCCAACTGTTTGGCAAGCTGCAGAGGCATATCAAGAATGGATTAGTATGGGTAATAAACATAACTTTGAAGGAATGCTATGGTTTTCTTCTAGCTTTTTTTCATCACTTTTTAAAAACTGCATATTTCAGTATGGTCAGCTGATGAGTCTTCACTAGGTCTCACAGGTCTGATCTACATTGAATTGGATAGCATTCAGGGGTTGAATCCCAAGCAAATATTCACTTAAAGCTTGAATGAGCAGTAACTTATTTCATGCACACTGAATGTGTCCATGGAAGAAGAGTACTCAGCTGTAAATTAACTTTCGTCCTTACTAATAAGTAGCTTCCTTGTGTAGACAAGCTCTGAGTCAGTTTGTATTTAAACCAGCAATATAATGGTCTATGGAGATGGAGGAAATTCTTGCAGTAATTAAGACATATTTTCAGCCTGTCCAAGCAATTCAGTGATTTTCTGACTTCAAAAAGCAAACTCCCCATGTACATAAGCCAGTCTTTCACAGTGGTCTGGAATGATGTGATGTAGCTAAGGGCACCCTGGTTTATCCTTTCACAGAGTCCAGCTTTGTGTGCTGCTATTAACTGGTGAGGGATGTTTGTACAAGCTGGGCATAGGCAGAAATCAAGTTCATTTTCCAGGGAAGAAGGTAGGAGGAAAGTGTAAGGGAGGGTGAGGGCTGAACTGCATAAACAATAAATCACATTAGTTATTCTCTCTCTGTTCACATGGAAGCTTGTTGATATTTGCTTTGGTACTACATTTTTCCTCAGGATAAATATTGACTTGATGGTTTAGAAACCAGTCTTGTCAAAGAGAAAAAACTGGGTGCTCCAGGTAATTTGAATAGTTGCAATAACACCAACAGATGAGGAGTCATCCATTTATTTAAAGCTCATTAAACATGTGGGTAATTAATTAAGCTCATGAAAAATTTAAAAGCACAAACTTTTCTATGAGAGATTAATTTTTAATCACAGCTAATATTGTCGTGCAGCCATAGGCATGCAGGATTTGGATGCTATTTTTATGTGGCAGAAGGAAGCTTTTCACTCAGATTGGTTTGACAGAAAATTTTGAAAAGGTTTTCCCTTTAATACATGCATGTGTGGCCCAGGTTCTCTAATGCAGATCCATATAAATCAGTAGTAGTATTGGAGCACATGAAACTGTTATTTCCAATTAGAAGAAAATACTGTCTTCTTGATGCATGAACATATGAAAGCCTAAAATGAAGTTTACCAGCGGTTTAGCAACTGAACTTGAACTTGATTTTGTTGAAAGATAAAGGCTGATTTTTGTCCTCTCCTTTATTTTGTGTCTATATAGAGCTGAGCACAACTTGCCTTTGTCTGTAGCTGGTCTGCACTGAAATCACAGAATCATTTCTCTTCTCCAGAGCAGCAGGGAGGAATTTGACTCAGAGGTGAGTGACAGTGATTTGTGAAGTGTCAGAATTGGGGTCATTTGAGTGTTGCTTTGCAGCCCCTCTTTTCTATACTGGTTGCATTCAGCCTCTGCCTCATGGCCATCCACAGCTCCAAGTCAGTCGGTGCATCTTAAAGAAGGGAGAAAAGCCTGCCATCTGCTCTGTACCACTGCTACCAAAACTCCACAGAACACGAACAGCAAGTCAGAGCTTAGCTTCCGGCAGTTTACATCCTCCTAGGAGGTGCCAGGGACTGTAAGTGAAAAGATGCAAACACAAAAACTGGATGTCTGCAAATTAGTCCAGGAACAAAAAGATGGAAGAACCAGGGTTTTGAGATCCTTGGTAAAGTATAGGTAATGTAAGTGTGTGCAGGATTTGAACACAGTTGTGATAACTCAGAGTGTGTAAGGGAACATGTAGTTTAGTGCAATGTATATTACTATTGATATTTGAAGACACAGGTTAAAAACCAAAGTTTACTTCACAGGGGATTCTGAGTGGGAAGTGAAGGGACCCACAAGGATCATCAAGTCCAACTCTTCCAAGTAAATGTCCCATATGAGGATTGGACTCACAAATCTTTTTGTTATTAGCACCAGCCTCTAACCAACTGAACTAATCTTAGTGTGAGTTGCTGTTTTCTATAAAAGCAGCCTTACTTTTTCTTCACCAGTTTTCCTCAGCAAACAATTTAGGCATGCAAGACCACATGTTCTCAAATCTTAGACACATGCCAGAAAATTGGTCAATGAGGATGTTCTCTAGAATTGTAAGTGGCCAAGAAATGCAGACGTGAAGTGACAATGAGGTATGTTTAACTTCTATTACATGTCCTAATATCAAACAGATGAATTCCATATATCAAACTGGTTTTTTGTGCAGATCAACTACCAAAACAGGGAGAGCACCTGTGTACAGCACTGGATCATTCAAGTCTCCAGAATCAGTTCTAGTTGGTGGGGGAACCAGTGACTCCTGTACTGCTGGAAAATCTTAACCTGAAATGCAGTGGCTTGCATAAAGCTTTGAGAGCAGTGACGGTAAGCAGTAGATTGACTCTGACATTCCCAGGGTGGTAGATACTGTGCAAAAGGAGGAGGTGACACAAAACTCCTGACTGCTGGTCCCCCTCCAAGCAGTTACAGCATAGTAGGATTTTTTTTTACTGTGTATTTTCCTGTGAGAACAGGGCATCCAGCCATGGTGCTGTAGTTGGTTTGAAACCTCCTCCAGCTCCCTTGTGGCAGTGTGTGCAGCTGAGTGTGATTGTGATATAGCAGTGTGCAGGTGTACTTAATAGTTATGCTCTGTTCTTTTGCAGGGATAGTAACATAGAAAGACAGGCTGGGAAGATCCCTTAAGAAGCAATTTTTTCCACCATGTTTTTCCAAAGTAGGATCTACTAAACATAAACTTTTCCTAATAGCATAGTTAGCCACATTTCCTCAGAGTACAGGGTGAAAAATTGCCATGGGTTGACACAGTGAGGGAATTAAAGATACACTAACATAAAGGTAATAATGTAAATCAAGATGGATTCCTGTTCTTACTGTCCTTCTGTGGTAGGTTGCAGTCCATTTCTAAGAGTGGCAGCCTATAAGGAGGGCTAGAATCCTGCTGTAGCCTTCAGGGACACACCTGCTCTGGGGCAAAAGTAGCCAAGCTGTTCAATGCGTAGAGGATACTCAGTTCTCCTTGAAAAATGCCCCAAAGAAACCCTTGGGAAAAAAAACCCACCTTTTTTTTTTTTTTTTTTTTCCCCTCTGGAAGGAGTTTGTTCTTGTGTAGGCAGGGTCACACTGCATCCACCAATCACTGCTGTTTCTATGTGCCCACAAACAAGCTAATTAAGAAAAAGCTAATTAGACAGAACTGATTAAAAACATTGGTAATTATTCTCTGAAAGCTCTGATCTGTGGCTGATGTAAAAATGAAGAGTTTGTGCTTCTCAATGTATTTCCCGTTTGCTGTCTCATGTTCTTTCTAGCTCTTCCTAGGTTTTCTTATTTGTTTGTTTTAAATTCCATCGAAACCATGGCAGCAACGGCAGTGGAAGGAAAGAATGAAGAAGGTGGAGAAGATGGAGTCCTTTTACACCTGGGTTTAGGGTAAGACTTTTTTTTTATTCTGTAGACAGCAGATAATTTTTCATTCTTACTTTGCTGGAAAACCCATCTTCCATTTTTAGAGGCTAATTTGGGGGACAACAAAACCTGACTGAACTTCCCAGTTATTTCTACAACCTTTGTTCTATTCATGCAGACTGAGATTTCCCAGCTGTAGTACCCTACAACTCACATTGCTACATATGATCTTATATACAGGAATCTATTCAGGGCACACTATTATCTATGCAGTGTTACATGTTTATATGTCTAAATCATAATTGAACAGGGAGGGATATTGCATAAGCTTTTTGCTATCAGAGATTTATTTATAATGCATACTGGAACATGTATAAATAGATCATTAATATTGCCTTTAAACAGCACCCTAATTATTGTGTACAATGTGTGGAAGTAGAAGACAAAAGCAGGTGAGACATTGTGGCTCCAGACCTGTAACTCTAGAGTGTCCCAAAGAAATTCTAGTGATTGTTGGTAGCTTCAAAGGTAGCTTCAAAGCCTCTGTGAGAGGCTTACAAAATCTTTAACTGGAACTGAAAATAGCATAGGGAAATGAAACCCAAATGTCCAAACTCAAACATTTCCAAAGCAGTCTTGGAGATTGAGTGAAATTCTGAACCTTTAACTGAATGGATTTTTTGAAGTAGCAAAAACTGGGACAAGCACTTAATTGAGGACTAAATCACTTGGCAGCATTTAAAATCCAGCCTTAGTTTACTTTTCAGAGTCAGTGAACTGCTTTACCTTTATGTGCTAAAGGGACTGCAGAACATGCAGGTGAACTGCAGAGAATCTTTCTATCCTGAGAGAAACACATTGAGCCCAATGAGTAGCAGGCAGGTTGAATCTGAAGAAGAGTCTGAACAACTTCTGTAGAATAAGTTTGTGGATGATAAACACTTATTGCAAATGAGAACCCTTCAGTATTTTAACAGGAATCCATGTAGTTTCTTGTCTTTTTATGACCAAAAAGTGGTAATGGAATGGGGAAAAGAAAATGTATAAGAACTAGATGTGCCTGGTTCAACATGAAAGATACTCTGTGAACAAACTCTATATCTGAAATTAAACTACTGAAGTAACACCCATTTAATCAGAACAGCGTATGTTTAGAGGGAATAGAATCCTGCAGGAATGGAAGAGACATAAAAGTCCAACTAATTCATTCCTAAAAGCGATCACAACCACGTGTTAAATATGTGTGTGAACACTGAAGTTATTTTGAGAGCTATACAAAGCTATATTAACTCCTATCTCTCTAAGATTGGCACAAGATATGACACACAAAATATTAATGACACTAATGGAAAAAGATGTTTTTACAGAAATGAGATCGTATAGGTTTCATATATAGTTTTCTTGATCAGAGCTTCCTGTTACTGGCACTTGGATTCCAAAAATTTGTCAAGGTAATATTTAGTTGATTTTAATAAAGAAAGTAAAATATGCCAAAACCTAGAATGCATGTTTATCTTATGGCTAATCTTGGGAGAGCTTTACATGATAGCAGACAAATAAAACTTGTCTTGCATCTTTCTGTATGGTCTGCATCCCCTCCTCTTAACACTATATGCCCAGTTTTCTCATGCCTTCCATTCCTTTCTATGTCTCTTTGGAAAGAAACGATCTCTGATAGTTTTGGGCTGATTGCTAGGAATCATTTTCACTACTGATTTCTTCCTGGCAGGCTACAATGACTCAGTAGATTACCCACTACTAAAGAGAAGTCCTGGAAATCTTAAAAAGTCAAAAAGGTTGTCCCTGATCATAACTGCTTTTAGAAAGATATAAATGTCAATACTGATGAGCAGTTTAGGGAGCAGCATGGACAGAGATCACAGAATACAGCAATTGTAATAAAATTCTCCCCCGAATGCGCAATAAGAAAGTGAACAAGTTTTTACAGCTATCAAGAAAAACAAACAGGTTATCTCATTTCTCTGTAATTCTGATGGGGCTAATGCTGAAGACATTGCTTTTCTCAGGAAAAAGAAAATATTTTACTGGCTGCCTGGGAAAGGCCTGATCTAGTGGATCCTGATGTGGAGGGAAAAAATGACCAGAGTATTTTTTTCCTTCTAAGGTAGTAGAGTCATCAAAGATAGCTAAATCCTGTACAGTTATGAGTGATACTCTGATGCTTACAAAATGGAGGAAACAGCTAATAGGAGAAATAAGAAGCCCCAGAATTACTACTTTTTGTGGAAAGTCTGTCTAGCATGTCCAGCAGCATGTGCAGCAGGAGAGAATGACTGTGTAAAGACATGAGGGCAGAGAAATGGAGGTTGATTGTTTTGTCCTTCTCCAAAAAGGGGCAGGTGGGAATATGCTGAAGCAGAAGCACCAAAGTGAGAAGAAGGTCTTCTAAGGTAGAGAGAAACAGAAAGAGCCTCTTTTGAAGGGGGGGCAGGATCTGGATACTGAAGTCAGTGAGTCTGTATGCTGGACACTCACAAGGCAGTATTTTACTTGGGCATGTCATGGTATAAAGAGGGAAACTGGCCAAGAATGAAAAGGACATAGCTTAGGCACTGGAGCCTCTGTGGAAAGGCATGATAGATTGTTAGTCCATCAAACCCCAGGAAGTTTGTTGATATCTTGACTAGTGGCTGCACAGACTCTGGCAACAACACTGGGGGCAGGTTAAAGGTAGCAACAGCATTAGTCTCTCCAACTACCTCACGAGATCCCACAGTAATGGATGGGAGGGCTGAGGGTGCACCAGGGAAGGTTCAATTTGACTTTGTCCTTTTGCTGCAGATGCTAGAGTGATAATTAACAGACACAGAGAGAGATACCTGTTCTCCATATAATGACAAAATGAGCAGAAGTAGGAACTGGCCCATCCTGAAGCCAAGAGCAGGACTGTGTCTGCAGAGCAAGCTGTCTGCACCCTAGATCCAGCTCCAGATGCCTGCAAGCAGCTAAAGAATGTAGAGGTCAAACTGTCTGCCTTGATAAAAGTGCTGGAAATATTCAGAAAGTGCAGATATTTCAATGGGGCAAAATGTAACAGCTGGCCGAACTCAAAAGTTGCCTGATGTTTTATGTACAACAACAGCAAACCCCAATCTGAGCAATCAAATGAGAGGAAAACAAGTTAGGCTCTACAGAGCAGACTGAAGGTCTCTAAGCGTAGAAGTCAACTGGCAGTTCTAAGGAGCTCTGGAAAAATTTGAATTTGAATAGAGATCCTTCATTCTGTATTGAGTTTTTCTTGGTGTCTGTGGAAATGCAAGATTTGAAGAGACACCCCTAAAGGTCACTTTCTCAATGTATTTCTTCAGATGTATAAAGAGAACAGAAGCAAAACCTGGCCTCAGTCCTTTCTCTGTGAAAAGGAAGTGTAAAAGAGGTGGTTCTTGCCTCCTGGAAAGCAAGTCCTTGCTTGTAAGCATGGACGCAAAAAAGCTCAGTAATGCAGAGTACTCATGAGCTCAGTAGAGTCCAGGAGATGAGAGAAGAGGATATGGTTTTGACAACAGCAAAAAAGGGTGACTCCTTCTTTGAGGGCACTGTAGTTTATGCTAGACAAGAGGCCTTTATCCTCCCTTCTCATAAACATGGGCACAGGTTGCACAGAGAGGTTGCAGAGTCCTTTTGTGGAGGTATTCAGAAATCATCCAGAGACATTTCTGAATGACATGCTCAAGGGGACCCTGCTGGGGCAAGGGATGTTGGACTAGATGTCCTCCAGTGGTACCTTCCAACCCAACCCATTCTGCAGTTGTGTGAGATGCTGTCAGAAGGACTGAGGCACCCTTCCAGCCCCATGAGGGATACAGTGTGAGCTGGGGAAGCTGCTGGAGAGCCTAAAAACACAGCTTTGCTTGTGTAGAGGCCACAAGGCTCACTGATCTGTGTATTGCAGTGAGGCTAGGTAAACAAAACCTTCCAGGGCCTGAGGATGGCTTGCTCTGAGTGTCACTTTTAAGACCGGAGGTGAGGGACAGCACACTTTTTTCCATGGCCTCTGGTCATGCTGGCGCTAAAGCAAGCAGTACACTTATGGGCTAGTTCTGTCCTGTCTTTCCCTCTGGTTCACAGACTGGTTTTGAACACATGATGGTGCATTTTCTTCCCTCTGCAATGACATTATTTAGTGAAGGAAAACCATCACTTCCTAAAACTTATCCCCTTTGCCACCAAGATTTGCACTGAATGTTGTTGTCTGCAGCTCCAAAGCTGTGGGTGAAAGAAGTTTTTTTAATCAGGGGCTGACCTTATGTCCATTTAAATCTACAGCCAGCACATGCAGTCAAAATCCCGGGTGCATATCTCCACTGACTTAATTGGGCTGCTCAAATATACACTGTTTATATAAAAGGCTGAAGTTTTTGTAGTAACAAACACAATGTAGGAGAGTCCTTATTCAGGAAAAAGTTGCATTGAGTTCCATGAGAATTGATTAAGGATCTTAAACAGGCAATTTTTGATCTTTTTTTAAAAAAAAAAGTTTAAGAAACTAAAGTAATGCAACTGATGTGGAATGACATTTGGCTGACCTCAAGGAAATTTGGGTAATTGACCATTTTGACTTACATCTCAAGGGATTAATTTGGTGAAGTTTATAGCCTGGCTGATCCATGAAGATTCATCCATCAGTACCTAAACTGAGATTGGATGAAAATATACTACATCCTTTTATGTGGCTTTCTTTGCATTTGATCAGGTTCTACATCTACTAGGCTTCATTTCTCTTTTGTGATGAATTTTTGCTTCCTTGTTCCGTGCACTGGGGATATTATTAGCATACAAATTTATAACAGGAGATGAAGTGCAGAATTTTTGAAGCATTTCACATTGAACTTTAACATACTGCATAGCTGTCCATCCAGTTCCATGGCTTGCCCAGAAACCCTGGTTCATGCAGGCCAGCCTATCCCTGTATCCCTGTCTGGCAATGCATATGTAATGCACACTGAAATATTTTTGCAGGAGTTCTGTTTTGGGCTAATTTTTAGAAGATAGACAATTGCACAGAGGAAGGGTGAAACGTTAAAAAAAAGTTCATGCTGCATGTCATTACAAAGTATACATCCGGGGAATCTGAGAAAAGAAAAAACTTCATATAAAATTAAAATTGCTACCTTATATAAACTTCCAGTATTTTAACTGGCAACTCTACATATTTTCCATGCTCTTCAAACTACAGGTTAGGTCCATGGTTGGGAAAATCAGTTTATTTCTGTCAAAGTCAAAGAATTTTTACCACGTAAGTATTTGGCTGCATATATATTTTACATCTAAAAAGTAGTAATTTTGTTAACAGTGAGCTTCACAGCACCCTAGTTTGTACAGCTAACTGCAGATGTAATTTTACTTAGATTAATGTTAAGTGTTTGTGAGAAATTACAAGGCAGTGCTTGTGGCGATGGTCTCTCTTCTTAAAACAATGTCAGTTACCTGGCAAATAACCCACATGAGAGATGACTTTTAAATCACCCTTCTTAAACACAAGTTAACATTAAAAAGTGTTTCTCATAACTGCTTAAACCGTAGCTTGCTCATATCTGAGCTACAATACTTTATTTAAAGGACTTAGAACCACCTTATTAATGACTGCTGCCAGTTTGAAGACTATGTTTATGTTGAAAGATGGAGAAGATGAGCACAAGCTCTTTTGTCCCTGTTAGGCACTGGGACAGGCCTGCAATATTCTTTGATTGGAAGGCAGCAACTTCCCAGATTCACTTCTTCTCATGGCACAGATAAGCACTTCAAAGCTTCCCCACTGCAGGGCTTAGTGGGGGATGTGTTTAAACCTTCTGTTTCTTTGCAGGTGCAATAACTAAACAGCAACTCTATTACCTACTTTCTACTGTAAATAGGATGGGAGGAAAAGTGTGTGTGGAGGGTTGCAGTAAACAGCATGATGTAGTCACTTGTACTCACTGGGCTGCAAACCAGGCTGGAGTGACTCACACTTCCATGTTAGGATGTCGAGTGAGAGCCTAGATTGCTATAAAGTAGTAACAATGCAATTACTTCTTTCTAAAAGTTAGGAAGCTCTTTCCAAGAAGACCTTACAAAAACTGTCACCATCCTCTGAATCAGGTATTTCAAATAAATGGAAAGTAAACCAAGACAGAACAGATGCTTGAAATGCAAAATAATCTTCAGTGTGTGTCCCAAGGTAAGAGGGAAGAATCTCAAAGCTATGTTTCTGCAACAAGACTGCCAAGTAAAAAAAAGAGGTGAGCAAAGTTCTTTGAAAAGTAGGTTTTTTTAAATTGAAGTATTGCTAACCTGCTGTCTTTCCTGCTTGAATTTAGTCCAAACTAGATCATCTAGGGCTAAAAAGAGCATGGATTTCCAGATGAAATCTCTTAAAAGCTGATAGCTAAAGGTGTCTTAAACTGTAACTTTATTTATTGCTGAAACCTGTCATAGATACCTTTGGTTTATACCAAGACATTTCTTGGTGTGCTTGTCAAAGCCCACAGGATTCTGTAGTATCCTGACATTAGGAAACATCAATCTTGTAGAGTCAACAATGGTGTGTTTTGCCCTGTAGAAGTTACAAGTACAAAGAAACAACTTCCTCCTCACTTCCTCCTGTGAGAACACCGCGTGTTTTCCTATTTTCAGTTCCACCCCTTCATTCCACTACATAATGTCTTTTCCATGAACATCAATTTACATGTCCTCTGCCCTCTCAGTAACTGGTGCAGCTAACAGTCCCTTTGCAGGTCTGTAACCCTCCTTTCCACCCAGCCTTGGACCCTACTGTGGGCTGCTTGTTCAAGGCCAATGTAACGAGGGAATGGGTTGAAGGAGAAGACTAGCCTTTGGAAAAAGACAAAGGATCAGGTCTTATCTGAAACTGCATTTCATGTGAACTGCATATTGGACATACCTGGCAGGCCTTTACTATTGGAAGCTGCAAGGGAAGAGGCCATGAACTCCTCTGTGCCAGTTACAGCTGCTGTCAGCCAGTTTGAAAGGGATGAAGATAACCTACTGTGTGCCAAAACCTCAGCTAGGTGAAAGCAGCACATGGCACTTCTGCTCAAACATATTTAAAAAAGAGCAGCCCCTAGGACAGGAGACACTGGAGAAAACGTGAGGATATCTGTGAAATGGAGGAAGTGGAGGAGACACATGCAAGGAAGAGACATAGTCTTGGAAGGAGCCACTCCATGCCAAAGAAGGGACACTCTGTAGGGAACTGTGGCACATGGAGGACTCACTGTGAAGCAGTGGAATAGTAAGGCAAGAAGTAGTGGAGGAAAATGAGTAAGAAGCAAGGAACAGCAGAAAGAACCATTACACACTGACCCCAACTGCCCACACTGCTCAGTGCCTCAGAGAAAGGATTGGGGCAAGGGGACTGATCGAAACACCTATTGAAAGAAGGGGTAGGAGAGGTGCTTAACTGGAGCTTGGGAAGGAAGGAGAAAGGTCTTTCCCTAAGTGTTTGTTTATGTCTGCCTTTTTCCTCTCTGTATCTGAATCAGTAGTTAAAATTTTGTGTTAGTTGTCAATAAATAAAATTAAGCAGGAAGTCCTATGTGAGACTGCTTTATCTGCAAAGATCTGTCCTGCCTTCCACAGGACACATAAGCCAGCATATTTGCTGTGCATGAAAGAGTTGGGAGGCATAAATGTTTTTGAGAAATCCATAGGGTCTACCCTGAAATCTCAAACCACCCAAATGTAAGAATAGTGATTCTTAGAAACTATTTGCAGTGTGGCTATTATCTTGGTGTTTGTCCAGTCTACTCATTGGATCTAACTGTGCCCCCTTCTCCTGTTATCCTTCTTGTACCATTTGCCAGTGCTCGTCCCTCAGTGACTTCACATCACTGCCATGCCACAAGGAGAAGCAAAACTGAAGAAATTATATCCAGTGATATTCCCACCATCCTACAGGTATTTTAACAGAACAAACTAAACCAAATGCTCTATTCACTTCTTATGAACAGCTGTATATTAGCTGTCTTATTGGAAAATGTTGTTCAAATGTTTTAACTGTTGGTACCAATTTCCAGAATTTAAAAAAATCCAGCCTTCTGATGATTTTGCAAAAACTCACACTTTCCTTAGAGGAACCTAGGTTTAAATAGACATCAGTAACAGAGCAATTGTCAGCACTTAGGTATTGACATATCTCTGTTTCCACTGAAGTTAGATCACTAATTCTTTTAAAAATTCCACCCAGTATAACCTCTCTTTCAAACTCCTTTTTATGTGGGATGAGGCATAACACTTTGTTGATTGTAAACTAAATGTGCTCTTTCTCCCTGTGTTCTGACTAACCATGCAGAAATTCTTTGTTTTAGAATTTAAAATTACAATGCAGCCATGTTTGGAAATGTGTAAAATGCAAAGCTGTAGCATATGGTGAAAAACACACAGCTGCATTTATACACAAAATAAAGACCTTGTTTTTACTTCAGTTTTATCACCAGATGAAGGGACAAACAGAATGAATCTGTTGAAGTCAGTGACATTATGTAGCAGTTACACTGGAGAAACCATGGTCAGAACCAGGAGCTTTTTTATTTTTTTCAGCCCTTAGCCTGTGATATGTTGACACACAGGTACTAAGGGAAGGAGCTAGGGTCACTTTGAAAATGAGAGTGTCATCTTTTATTCTGTGTGGAACAGTCTGCATTATTAATTTGAATATTCACTGCTATCTGTGATACTCCTGTGCATTATTTCTGAACACAATCTGCCTGAGCTCTATGGAATTTGCTTTCAGGTGTTTGTGTTTCTGTGCCACTTGAAAAAATACCATGGTGGTAGTCTGATGGAAATAAAAGCCAGGAAACTCGAAGATACGGTTCCCTCAGTAACCGTGTATCATCCTGATTGCTCAGAATAAGGCAAAGCATTAACAGCGTGAACGATAACATCAGCTACTTCACTGCAGAAGGGAAATGGCAGTGCATTATGTCTGTAGAGGGAACCATAATTTGGAGTTGCCTACCTTTTGTGCATTACTTGTTTTCATTCACAGAGCAATTTATGTCTTGAAAATGCACTGCGATACTTTCGCAAATTGCACTGCATGATTTTACAGTACTCCTGACATGTAACAAGCAAAACATTTGGAACGGTTTGCATGATGGGTGGTTTCTAAGGGAGGACCCCACTTGGGAGGACACCTTCAGCCATCAGACAGTAAGTGCTAAGACCAGGCCATTTCTCCAGTAGATAAAACACACTATCATTTATGGATTTTGTATTTGGAGTAAGTCAGCTTGCTCACTGTGAACTGTTAAAAATAAATTGAGATTTGTTTTCATAAAGTTTGTGAATAATTGTAAATTTCTCCATAAACGGACACAACTGAATTCACCGTTATTTGTGGCTATGTATCCAAGTGTTACCTTTCACAGTTCCTTGCCTTTTTATTGCCATAAGTGACATGGAGTACAGGACGTCTGGTCCAGTTGAAACTGTTTATTATTGATTGATTTCTTTCAGGCCAACACTATCGGTACACTCAGTACCTCAGCAGCTGTAGAGCTGAGGACGGATCTGTGTCCAGTTTGTACCGGCTCAGCTCAGGAGATGCGGGGAGCGGTGCAGGCCCGGAGACGTGGGCGGCTGGAGCACAGGCACCTCGCAGGTAACTCCGTGTCCGGGTTTCTGCTCTTTCTTCCCGCAGTTCCCAGGAAGGGACGCCCCGGGGGTAGGGGCGGGAGGCAACGCGAGGGGCTGGGATGCTTCTCGACGCACCTGGGAGCGCGGAGTTTCACAACAAGCAGCGAGTGCGGGCAGCTCACGGAGAGCTGTCCCGCCGTGCAGGGCCGGGGCGGACATACCCATCCCCGCAGTTTGTTTTTGCCTGCACGGTGCACGCCCAAATGCAAATCGTCGCGCCCTCCCCCACCCCCCAACAGCAGCTGCTGCCGAGGGAAAATTAAAAAAAAGGGGGGCGCGGAGGACAGGAGGGGGAAAAAAGAAGACAGGAAAGAGCAAAGAGCAAGGGCGACAGAGAGAAGACCCCAGAGGGAGGGGAAAAGCAGTGTGGGGGGCGGCCCCGGCCGTGGAAGGGGCGGGCTGGCCCGCCAGGGGCAGCTCCGCGCCGCCCTATAAGAGGCACTGCGGGGCGGGGGCGCCTGGTAGCGGCAGCGGGGCCGGCGTCGGGGCCGGGAGCGGAGACGGAGGGGATCGCGGCGCGGAGCAGGCGGCGGCTCCCCTCGGGACCGACGGCGGCTGCCGGCCGGGGAGGTAGGCGGGGGGGACGCATCGCGGGCAGCTGTTGGGAAGGCTTCCCACTTGTCCCCGCTCCGCCTGGAACAGGAGGCACAAAGCGAGAGGAAAAATGCAAATGAGTGTGTGCGCGTGGGGGTGTTTCTATTAGTGTTTTGGTTTTTTTCTTTGTTTCTTTTCTTATTGTTTTGGGGTTTTTGTCTTCCGACGTGGTGCCACTCACTCTCTGTGCCCAGCCCGGCGGGAGCGCAGCTCGGAGGATGGTTTACGGTGTAGCGGGGGATCGGAAAGGCGCTAATAGTGTGTGTGTGTGTGGGAGGGGCGTGGTTGTGTGTGCTTATTTTTTAAAAAATAGTTATTTTATTTTAGCTTATCCTGAGCGAGGCGACTCTGACTTGGCAGCGCTCGCGTAGGGTGGCTCACCTTACCGCTGCCTCTCCCAGCCCCGGTGGGTGCTAGAAGATAACGGGAGGGTTTTCATCCCCTTCACTCCTACGTGAATCCTGTAAAGTCGCGGGCGTGGGATAAGGGGAGGGCCTTGGGATGGGGGGGAGTGTAAAAATAAAAAATCGATCTGGCTGCCTTTGTGATGGGCAGGAGGCTCAGTTGCATGCAACGAATCATGCTGCTGCGTGCCAGACTGTTGTGAAGTCTGGAGTGCTACGCTGCAGCCTATCATCAGGCTGTTGTTACAAAAGACAGGAGCTGCACAGCAGCCCAGATGCTTAAAACGTGCCTGGAAAGATACTCTGGTTCTAAATTAAAAGTTCATATTAAACCCTATTTTTGCCTGGTTTTAACCAGAAGTGTCCCCTTTCCCCCAAGCTGTTGGCCTCGGAGATTTTAAAGTCTGTACAAAAACATACTTAAAGGACCAAAGTTGATTTTAAGTGTGTTGGAATAGACCTCACTGAAGCCAGAGGGGTGTAAACATCTTCTAAATTGAATTTAAATGAGTTGAACTTTTTTGAATATTACTGCAATGGATTAATGCATTAAAATTTATTTTCACATTTGAAAATGAGTTGGTGCTTGTACTGCAGCGAACAGCCATGTCTTGGGGATGTTCCATTAACAACAGATGGTCAAGCCGGCTGTCGAATGGCTATTGTAATGGAGCAGTCTTGCTCGGTTTTGAAAGGGGGTCATGGTAGTAAGCATTCAGTGCAAATGCTTTTTGTGCTTGTGGCACAGCTTGACTCCCTAACAAGTGGGAATGGCAACGTATGGTGACACTTTTCTGTCACTCAAATGAGTGTGTGATTCTGTAATGACACAGTAGGATATTAAGCTAAGTGGGTAGCACCTGGGACTCTGCAGTGTTTTACTGATGTAACAGATAAAAATGGTGTTGGTGGGTCTTCATGGTACAAATCTGAATTTAAATTTATGTAAGAGTTGTGTGATACAGTCCATATCTGGTATGGGCATGAGTTTGATGCCTTTACTGATGACATGAAGTACCTTGTTTCTCTTAATCATAATTTGGTAGGGCTGATTATGGTAAAAATTAGAAGTCAACCCTTAACAAAAAAGATGAGGATATAAGTTTGGTAGCATGGAACGCAAGCATTGCATGGTAGAGTTTAAGTTGAACCTGCTAAGTTGGGAATGCTTAGCATTAAATAATAAAATACAAACTTTTTTTATGGTCATTGTGGGTGTTCAGAGGGGGTTACCAGCTGGCCTCTGAGCTGCAAGAGATCACAATTTGCTGTAATTTGACATTAGAGTGTAATAATCCGGCAGCTAGCCCAAAACTGTTCACAGTAACTTCCCCCTGATAAGCTGTTTCTGAAGGACATGTAGCCATATGGTAGTTATGTGACATAAACATCTTGGGTGCAGCTATATGTAAGGTTTCCAGGAGTCATGGTAATCTTTTGGATGTTAGTTCCAAATTTCCTCTGAATAGAGCTGGATAGCAGTGCTGGCAGGTATGTTGAAAGTTTCTTAATGGTCTCTTCACACAGCGAGGTTGAGGCACATTTATAAATCAGTGTGCCACAGGCAGCTGCTAGCAAACATTTTTGTAATGCTAAATTTTTTTCAAACCCAAACTTCACTCAGTGCTGTATTGGTGTGATCGGAGACTTGATCTGGCACCAGATTGGTATGTAACATCATTGTGTATATAAAGAGTAGCTCCTGGTCAAATGCTGAACTACTGAAGATGAAATGCCATTAGCTTAAAAAAAGGACAGTAAACTTATTTTAGCCTTTTCTGTAGCGCTCCTTAGGCTGAATTTCTCCCTCTCTATACGAGGGTAAACTAGTCTTCTGTGGTTCAGGAGTAAGCCTTAGTGACTTAAGCGAAGTGACAGCAGATCTTCTGTGGGGATTCTGGGTTGAAGCATTCTCACCTGTTAATCAAGTGTAATACACACCTTTCAGAAAGCAAGTCTTCCCTTGCCTACATCTCTGCAAGCCTGTTCTATCACCAGTCAGCTCACCTGGCAGAGTTAGACTCACACAGACAGAGCAGAAGGAGGATTCGTACTGAACTCATCCGTCTGTGGCCAAACATGATCAGCTCTGCTAGTGTTTATTATGTGCATTGCACCATGCAGGCACAGTATTTCTTGGGGTGTGGTTTCTCCAGAACTTCAATCCAGAATAACTGAAGGTTGCTAGTGAGCTAGTAATGGACCTGCTTCATTTCCCCTGGTCTGCCTGTTCTTTTCTCTCCCTGTCTGTTTCATCCTATGTGCTGGCACTGGAATTCACCAACCCAGGGTTAGTAATTGAGAACAAAATCTCTTCTTTTTGCTTGCTGTTTTTGTTTTTTCACCCCAGCATCCTGTGTTCAGAGTCTTCTCATGGCTTTGTGAGCACTGGTGCCAGCACAAAGATGATGACAGAAGGGAGCAGAGACGGACCCAAACTACCACTTTGTTTGAGTAACCTTGAAGCAGGCACCCTCAGTGTTTATATAGGTCTTCTAGGCTGGGCAACACACCAAATCCTGAAATAAGTCCAGAGGCCATGGCTAACCAAACATCGTTATGTTTCTCTTAGGCTGGTTATTCTTGATGACTCCTGTGAGAGGAGCTAGAGTCAGGGTTTACTGTGTTTAGTAAAACACATTTCATACATAAGATATATTTTCCTTGATCATCGGAGGCTGCTAGGGACTCTGCCTGCTTTCTCCAGGTCTGGCATGGCAGAAAATCACTCTCTCTAAGATTATTTCATATTTATGCTGGCTCAGGATTTGAATTCGGAATGCTTGAAACTTTTTTTTGGTGTAATTGATGAGCATGTGCATCTGCAGTTACTGATATTAAGAGTATAGATAAAAAATACCCTGGCAAGACTCTGCTTATAGAGTTTAAAAGATGATCACCACAAAAAAAAAGTTAAAATGTCTCATTCTGTAACTACATGTCTTGCTTGTATTGATTGCACAAAGTCATACAGATAATTCAAAAGAAATACCATGACTAAAAGTACTGAATGGAGTAGCTGAAGTACCCTGTTCCCTTTCTTTGAAATAGCAGCAAAGCTAGTCCTGTCTTTTATAGCATTTGTGATGGGGAGAAAAAGTACTTTTGCTTGTTTCAAGGACCGAGAGAGAGACAGAGTAGGATGGAAAACTGTTGATGCAGCTTTCCTGGCACAAGAGGCTAACACTGTAGGAAAAATGGGACCATTCAGATCTTTATTTGTTGGGTTATTAGCAAAAAAGCTTGATCATACATAATAAAAATGCATGTCAGTTTGAATGGTGTAAGTATCCACATACAAGCTGACCCTTTTCCTCTTCTGTTTTTTTTCTGGAGGAGTGTTGCTTAGCAGAGCTCTGTCTAAAGCAGTGAGATTGGTTTGTGTTATGCTGACTTTGTTAGAGAACAATTGGAGTTGGACAGAAAAAGGAAAGCAAGAGAGCCTTTCCAAGACTGTTCTGGCTTGGGCTAGATAGCAGGGTTATTCTCAGTGAAAGAACAAAGTCAGAGCCTTTTACCACACAGTTCAGAGATCATTCTGGGGATCTGGTTTCCTTTTTAGCAAATAGCAGACAGGGCTGTGTGGAATACAGAAGTGGCCAAAACCTGTTAGCACTCTACTTGCTTGACTCTGGAACAGTTGGCAATTTTACTAGCCTGTTTCCAAATGAGTGGTTGTTACTGGGAGCAAGCGAGCAAGCCATGCAGGTAATATTCATTAGCATGGTACTTGTTAGCCTAGTAAAGGTCAAAATTAAGCCATGTGGAAGGTCTTGGAGCAGCAGTTTTGGTGATGTAGGTGACAAGAGCAAGGTTAGGGACCAGGAAAACCTGGTTCTCAGCATGTCTGCCCTTCTTGTGATGACCTGACTGTTTCCTTTTACCTGATTTCACCATTGTTATAATAATGGCATGACCAAAGTTTATATTCTTTATGGTAGAAGTCAAAGTATGTTTTTTCTCACCTTCAGCAGGTAACACATCTTTTTTTAAAGACTTCAGGCTGTGTTGCTAGTGCCAGCAACCTGGGTTTAAGTCCAATATTTTTAGAGATATGCCTGCTTTTACAGGTGAATTTTTGTGCATTAAAAAGAAACAAGCAAGTTATCATAAATGTTCTTTTTCTCTGACAGCTGTATTCACGAGGAGTATATTGATATTCTGGGGATCTATTGGTGGCTTTTTTTCTCTTCCTGTTATTTTAATTATACTCCCGCAATGAGAGTTTGGCTATGATTGCCAATAAAAACAGTTAGGACCAAACTTCAGCAGTTTAAAAAACCCCAGAACTCTCCTCATCCAAACAATAAAGCAGCACTGAGCTTTTCTGAGTGCAGATCCGTGGATATTTCTTTGTGGTACTAGTACAGGAACCAAAGTTCAAAATCTACTCTTCCTCTGAATGCAGTGTTCTTATTTAAAAAACTGAATGGATGGATCCTGAATTTGTATTTTTGTTCTGACAATGGGAAAAGTGTTTTTTATTTAATTTATTTGTTTTAAGGTATTTTAGCTATGTTAATTATTCTTTACCCTATTAAATCAGAGTAGCAGTTCTTACTGCTTTGTTTCCCATCTCTCTCAAATATCTCAAATATATCTCAAAAATATATTAAAAAATATTTAAATATTCATGCTAAAGTAAGCAATGGGAGTTTTTCTACCGTGTTTGGAGAGATCTGGACTCACTTCTTTCTTTTAACAAACTGATGCAATCACCTGTACACCATCTGTTTTCAGATTTCTACAGATTTTATTTTTCCCAGATATTTTTTTTTTTCCCCTGATTGCCAGCCATGTCTCCCAGAGCTGCATTCCTTGTTCTTGTGACATACTCTTAATATTCACATCTCTACATCTATCCTCCCAATTATGTTCATATATAAAACCAGACATAATTGCAAAATGGGGTTGGCTGTTGGAGTGTGCTTTGGCTCCAGTGGAACTTCTCAGCACCATTAAGGATATTCTAAACTTAACGTAAAAAAGGTATGTTTTGGATCCTATATCCATAAAAAACTTGCAAGATTTCTTTTTGCTCACCTTGCTCTCTTGTAAGCTTATTGCTTTTCCCATTTCATTCTACTTCTGCACTTGCCTGAAGTGTTTTCTGTTTGGAGTCACTTGGTTGAAATTTAGTTGACTACAGCTCTTCAGCTCTGTGCTTGGTCCCTTGAAGCTTTAGGAGCAAACTGATGGAGCTCTGTCCTGAAAATACTTCTGCATTGTGAGATGTAGCTTAGGACTTCAACAAATCTTGTCATTCTTTCCTGGATGTGTCTGTGTATGATGTTGAATTAGGCACACATTAGCCTGCTTTGCGTGGCTTTAACTGCCATGCTCACCCTAAGGACTGAAGCTGCAGCAGCAGGGGTACAGCTAGAGCTGAAGAATAGAACGTGTGAGTAACAACTGTTTGCTCTGTGGATCAGGCAAAACGGGAAGATTGGCACACGCTTTCTGGCAGTGCTCCAAGCTAACTGCCCTGTGCCACACCTGACTCAGCAGGTATGCGAGCCACCTTATCATGTGTGCCAGCTATTTTCATACTCTTCTATGAATAACTTTAGAGATGAAGTTATAACTGTAGAGATAAAGTGATTATTGAAGTCTGTATGGGTTGCCAGGATTGATCAGAAATTCATTCTTCTTCATAGCTGATACTCACTGATTTCAAAAGTATTTGGGCATCTCTTTATCGCTTTAGTGTATTACCATCTTCCATATCAGCACAGTTGGATGGTAGCCACACGGGACCTGAGGTCTTGTTGTAGCCCTATCTGTTGTTGGCTTTACGCACTCCACCTCTGCTCAGGCTGACAATGGCTGCTAAATACTAACTTTGCCAGTTTGTTGCTTTCTTTCGTCAATGTCATTTCCTTCCATTGTGCTAGAGGCTTTTTCTTGGCTGATGTTTTTTCTGCATATTTCAGTGATATTTTTTTTCATTTGCTGTTCCTTATAGCTGTGCCACACATACCAGTGTAGTTGTGTAGATATCAAGCTTAACAGACAGCTTATTCTTTATGCCTCTGAATCTCAAAGGCACCACTGTGAAATTTTCTACAGTATAAGACATATTGTGTTCTGCTCTGTTACTGAAGACATGCACTGGTTTAGGGCATGAAGTTCCCAAATGGCAAAGATGGAGAGGAGGATAACACTACAGTTTCTTTTGATGTTACAGGGTAGGCATACATCTCAAACTGCAGTTTAATCTTGTTCTAGACACCATTGGTGTCTTCATCTTGTCCCAAGATAAACAGCAAGTTACAAAAGCAAGATATAGGAGAAGTCACTCCTTTCCAAAAAAGTCATTATGAATGTGATGACAGAGCTACAAGTCTTCATAACTTTGCGCAGTAGGAGATGGAAATATGCCAGTGATGCTTTGGTGGCTCTGCAGTAGGATCATGGAGCACCTGTCAGTGTTGCACTTTTAAAAACCAGATATCTGGCTGATTAGTATAAATGATTGAGTGTCCAGGATGTCCTGTGGAAAGGGTGGTGGTTGAAAGTGTTTTGTGACCTAACACTGTATAAACTTGTGGATTTCTTTTGGGAAAAGCTGCTTTCTTGGGGAGGCTGTGTCTTCCTTCTCCCAGTTGTTGTTGCTGCCAAGCAGAAAGGTACCTTTTGCAATGTGAAATTCTTTACCCTTTTTCCTAGTTGCAGATATATTGTCCTGAAACAGGATGTGTCAAAAGCTGGAAGAAGTGACTGGGGCTGTGTAGCACAGCTCTTTGCAGACTGTGTGCTGACAATACTATACTTGCTCAGAGATCAAAGCTTAATGGCATGAATTGAGCTCAAATGTCGCAGTTATTATTTTAGCAGGATGTTCTATTATTTCTACATTCCACTAGAAAAGAGCCATTCTTTGAGAGCCAAAAAAAAAAAAAATCTGCTATTGTGGACTATGGATTTTTGGACATTGGCCGTGATAAAGCAAATCACTTTTTATGTTTGTTTTTGCCAAAGAATGGACTAGATTTTTGCCTTTTTTTTTTTCCTTCCATGGGGAAAGTAGGGGACACTCAGTGTAATGTTGAAAGTTGAAATGCTTCACGTATTTCACAACCTTCTAGTGGAAGCTATTTTTTTGTAAAATAGATGACTGCATTTCATCTTGCGTATTAAACTTGACACTTAAGCAATCCTCTTGCCTAAGTGCATGCCACAGACCCTTGCATGTGCATTCTTTTGGGTCAGTCCAGCTATGGTGCATGCAAACTCGACATCTTCCATTGCATTGGAGTTGTGCTTGTTTTCATCAATGAGCTGTCTAAGCATGCTAGAAGTAATGAGAACCAGTTGTGGTCATTCTGGTAAGCAGATATTGCTGACCTGTGACAGGTTTTTCAAAGTTACTTGGCATGTTGTATCACAAGGGAAGGTTGTAAAGCAGCAGCCATTTTTGAAAATGTGTAAATGTTAAAAGGAGGCACTGAGGACTCTGAAAAATGTAGTCCAGTCTTTATTATGGAGTAGTTTGTAAACTAGTGCTTTCCTCTGTGAGGAACTATCACATGTGGTTTATTTCTGATTGGTAAGGGTAGGCCCACCAGTGTCTCAGAAATTCATCCTAGGAGTTCGGCTTTGACAGGAGAAGCAAGTTAGACATTCTGAAGAGTTTAGGGCCAGGAATGTCAGTGCTCATGGTGTTAATTCTGGGCCAGGTCTTTCAAAATGCTTATCTGCTCATCTGTTCATAGTGGAGCATTCAGAAGAGCTCTGAACATAATATACTGACTTATGAAATACCCATTTGCTCAGTTCTCATGCCAAGGCTAAATAACTTTAGATGCCCCTTGCCATTTTGCCTAAAGAGTTGGGAAGCCAGATTTTCACTCCTAACATGACATGTTAAGCCTGAGTTTTGTCAGAGCAAGATCCAGGCTTGCTTCTCTGTGTATTATATAGTGCTGCAAGTAGAACCTAATATTTGGCTTAGGTTCTAGTTGTTTTCATAGCAGCAGTTTGAGCAGGTTGTGAATAAGTATTTTATTGTTGGCCTGTGCTGAAAGGAGTCCCTTTCTATTGGTTGTCTCTGGTCTACTGTGAAGTTGGAGCCCCCTTAAATAATGATGTGAAATAATTTCTTCTGTGTTTTGTAGCTGTGCGCATGCTGCCCTAAGGGTCCTGTGCATGAGTGAGAGGCTATGTGTCTTGGACCAGAGGTTGCAGGCTGCTAGAAGTATTCTAGTTTCCTCAGCTTCCTGATATTTTGGCAATATCTTTTAAATGGTGGTTTAATCAAGTTTTACATGCTCCTCAAGCAGGGAAAATTAGTTAAACTGGATGTCCATGTTGAAAGCCATGTACCAGCTGCCTTCAGTATTAGTAAACACTGGAGAACAAGATCAGAACCTGTTTACTACCTAACCCAAGGCCAGGTACTCAGTGTGGGAAGTAAACCAGTAGGAGGATCTTTCCAAGAACTGCCACTAAAATATTGTTGTTTGTCACCCTAATCAAATTCTTGTCTGCTGACCTAGAAACTCTCCAGTCACATTGCTAGGAACACAGAGTTAATGTAAACTCTGTGGCCTGGGTGATTTTGAAGAGGAAAGCACTTCTCACGGAAGGACTCTTGAGGTGGAATAGGAAACTTTATGTCCCGTATTTGTTTGGCAGAAGGGAGAGAAATGTCCGCTGTGGGGAGGTTATGAAAGACCAGCTATTAGTGTCTGTGTGCCTCCACTGATAACGATCCTGTGTCCCAGGCAGGAGCCGGTAGGTCCAAAGCTCACACCTCTGCTGCTGATCCTGCGTTGGTTGTGATTGCTGCAGACTCTAGCACGGCTTAAGCCAGGAGACAGACGTGTGGGATCTGATGGTTTCATTCTAATCTCTGCTGTTGCTTGCTTGTGGCCTTAGGTGAGTTGCCTGAACTGTGCTGCTAATGCTTTTTATGGCACCTTTTTGTAACCTATTTCAGGCTCTTTGGGTTAAAAGATTACTTTAAAAGATCAGTACTGTTATTTATATGGAATTGTATTGTTCAGGTGGCAGTTTCCCCTCTTTCCTAGAGCTCCAGTAGATGTCATAAGTTTTTTGACTGCTTGGAAGATTTAGAGATGGGGAATGTCAGATTTGTTCCTTTGGGTTTTGAAAGCTTAGTGTGACTTTACATCACAGAATGGACATTACTTTTGGTTCTTTATGTACTGCCTGTTTCTGCTGGAGATTTTATGTCCAGTTAGATCTCTAGCAGCAGAACAAAAAATTGCTTGTGTTTGCCCACAGCTGCTCTTTATCTAGCCTAATCTTAACATAATTGGGATTAATACTGTTTTTTCATTATAGTTACAGCTACTGTGCTGGAAGAAGGGAAATCCTGGAGTTTGGCAGAGAAGTGGCCAAGACACTAGACGTTGATTTAGGAGATGGGGATTTAGTTCTCAACTCTAGACTTAATCTGCACCTCTGTTACACTAATGCCCATCCAGGCCACTAGTCCTGTGGTAGTTTGTCTTGTGTGGGTCAAAATGTCAGTTCATGAGTCAGGCCCTTCTGTCCTGCCTTCATATGCACAGTTGTTAGAGGGATCTGCTTTCCACTGATAGCATATGAATCACTGGGGGTGTCTAGATCTGGGCTTTGCAGAATTCACATGGCTCATGGTATTGTTTCCTTCATAAAATGCAGCTTGACACTACCTAACAGAAGTTAAATGTCAAGATTTAATCAGGGGTCATTAAGACGACTATATTTCTGCTGAAATCTGATGTTTGTTTTAGTTGCTAATTTTCTTCCAAAATGAGTCTCATTTGACTTGATACTTGTGTAGACAAGATCTATTGGAGTTAAGCAGATGTACAAATTTTTTGTCTGGGGCAGGAAGCATGAAGTGCTAGATCATGTCAGCTTGTGAGAAAGGAAAGTGCTGGCTCTTGTAGCTCATAACATGTAGCTGTTAGATTGGTACTCTCCATGGCCACTTGATCTGTGGAGAGTTGCCAGTGGTGGTAACTTCTGTGATAAGGAAAATCTGACTGAGAGGACAGAGGTGCTAGCTTATTTCATGGAGGCCACTGAGCCTTCCATCAACTGGTGAAAGCTTTTTAGCTCTGCTGACAAGAACTTAGTTTAAATTGTCTATAGTGTCTTGCCAGAGCCCTGAAATGTTCCAGTTTCATAAGGTTTGGTAAGTTCACTTTGTTCCCTCTTGAAATAGTGATTTAATTTTTTTTTTCTCTAGGGGAAAGGTTTTTTTGCCTCCCCAAAGAAAGCAAACAGCTGCATTGTTTGCAGAAAGCTGCTTTTGAAGGCTGTTTTATGTTTACTTAGTACAGACACCAGGCGTGGGGGTGGGGAACGGATTTTATGCCACTTGAGCTTTTTATTCTCTAAATCTACAGCTGTAAAAATACATTTATTTAACAGGGATTAGGTCTGGAGACTGTTGGTATACCAGCTGATGGACTTTTCAACAACCATTCTACTTTGAAATAGCGGCTAGCACCCTTCTAGAAGGAAAGGGCTGGCCAAAGTATGTGTTTCATTGTCATCGTTTTCAGAGGTTGCCCTGTAGCCTAACTTTCTCTTGAGTAATTTTCTGAATTGCAGAAAATGAGATGAAATTGCAGCCCTATAGGTCGGGAAGCTGTGCAGGATTTCTGCAGCAGGGCAAAATGTCATGTGCAGGGAGTCTTCTGCAAAGGCAGACCATGGGACAAGTGTGTAAAATCCGTGCTTTTATTGTGCAGGCGGGTGTTGTATTTGGTACTTTATATCACAGGAAAGCTAATGCTGTGGGGATGAATTCCTGAAGCTTTTCTTACTCTAGACAGAAAGTGGTGTTAACTGCTTCAGGGAGTTCTGGGTGAGCCTCAGGAGTAATCACTGATACCTGCTGTTGGCTCAGTTTTACACAGGTGAGACGTAAAATCCTGCATTGGAATTAACAGAGTTTTGGCACGGCAGTACTAAATGGCAGGTTGTATTTCCCAGCTATGTTCAACTTTCCAGACTGGTCTGAAGTGGAGTGGGACTTCAGCTCTAACTGAGCTGGAAGTGTTGGGTTGATCAGTTTTCTGCATCTCTGGCTTGCAGTTCTTGCCTATTGTGAGCTGGAACATCTGAAAGGATGCTAAGCCGTTTTCCTCTGATATTAGTTTGCTGAGTGCTTTCTGATGGATTAGTAATTCAAGTGAACCTAGTTAACTTGTGTCAGCAGTGAACCAAATATGTCAGCCTCTGTGGATGAAAATCAGTGGTGACTACTAACAAACCTGTTCCGCAGTCTGTAACAGATACTGGCGCATACAGTGTCATTGTAGCTGTCACCCAGCATGGCTGGAAGAACTGGATACACTTCAGGCTCAGGTGTTGTGCTCTTGGTGATTAGTCCACTGTTAGGCTCCATGCCCTACTTTAATGCAGGGACTTAGCTGGTATGCCTACATCTGGGCAGTCCTTAAAAGCTAGTATTTTTATGTATTTTGAAACTTCTGTTCAGGCAGAACAGGCCAGATCATTTGCTTTGTTTCCAGTAAAGTTTAGCTAAACTCCAGAGAGCTAAAGTTCAAGCAGGTGGCACAGCTGAGCCTTCCTGGCTGTGCATGCTTCTGCTGGTCAGCTGAGATGAGTTAAATGATAAAATATGTGCCGTTAGCTCACTACAGTTTGCTAACGTGATGTGAATGTTACAACCTCTATAAAGCAGTATTTCCATGTTCTTTGTGCTGGGGACTGATTGCAATTGCAAGGGATCAGTGTCTGAATTTTCACTGATGTGCATTAAACCAGCTACCCTTTGATTTGCTCATTCTGCAGACTGCTGGGACTTCTGTTTTGCCTCTGTGCAGGGTATTAAGGTGCAGGAGTAGGGTGTAATTCCATTGATGAGAACACCAAAAGTCTCTTCAACTCTCCATGGGATCCTTTTCATACTCTTCCTGCGGCACTTTATTCTTACAGATTTTAGTGTTTGGCTTTAATTGCTGGAAAGCATTGGAAATTACTTTTTTGCAGAGGGTTAACAGTATTGGGGGCAGAGTGGGTACTCTGAACACCCTTCTGAAGATAAAAAACACCTGTTACATAACTAGCAGTGACTGTAGAAGGCTGTATAGTCCCTTCCAGTCCTCTACTTCTGTGTGCCAAACTTGTACAGTGACTGCAGGATTAGACTCAGGCAGAAAAACTTCTGTTTTGTGTCATGGTGGACAGCACAACAAATCAGATGGAGGTCTGTGACCCACAGAGCAGTACCAGTATCCTTGTGGAAAAATGCTTGAAAAGAGCAATTCTCTTAGTGTTCATCGAAAGATTTACCACATTAGTGGTCAGTGAGTGCCTGTGTACTATGTAAGTAGTAATCCAGATTTCTCTTTAGAGTGAATAAAAGTGTTGCCAAATCCCCCAAATCCTAAGCAGAAATTTAACAAGTGGAGGTAGTACAAAGGAGAGGTAACAATGTTCCCTACTTAGTTTTGTTGCTAGGTTGATTGCAGCTTTAGATATGTAATATTGACATGCAGAAGAGGTGTTTCAAAGCCCACCCCCTGCCATATCCAAGCCTGTAAGCAGTGGTGTGCTTTGGGTCCATGAGCATGGGTGCAGTACTCAGCCAGGATTTGTCCTCTGACATTCCCCACAAAGGGCAGGTTTTTTCCCTGCTGTGGATATGCCAATAGCCTGTCAACTGCCTTGCTCTAAGTATGTCTGGGAATTCACAGTCTACCAGCCAGATGTGCATGCATCTGGAATGTGTTAGTGTCAGGGTGCTCCAGCCAGCAGGATGCACTGGGCAGGGAAGGTTGGCTCTCCTGTCAGATGAATTGGGCATTCCTCTGAGAAGGAGCATCTGTGGAGGTCCTGTCAGTGAGTTAGAGCAGCACCTGGCAGAAGTTAACGAGCCCATGCTGACTGTACATTCTGCTGCCCATGTGCTGGTATGAGGTTCAGTTTGTAAGATTTTGTTGGCATCTATTACTGCTCTTTGGTTCTCTGTACTGGCATTAAGGAGCACTGTTGTCCTGTTGTAATACTACAGTGTAATCATCTACAGAACTCAGTGTAATAGGTTTATTTTTGTTAGTCATGTTAGAGAATTTTTTTTGTAAAACTGACCTATATTATTAAGAGACAAGTTTTTAATCTGCAAGTCATTGTAATAATGGAATTTACTTTTGGATGAGACTTAAAGACCACAATTGTTCGTCATCTCAAAGCTCACATCCAGAATTTTTCATCTAGTCTTACTCCAGTGTAGGACTGGTCAGAGCATTTCCTGGGGAAGTCTTATGTTCCTAGCACATTTGTGGATTTTTTGGAATCTTTTCAATGCAGTTTGCAATCGACATGCAACTCTTAATCATAGGGCTAGGGTACTGTTATGTGGGACACCAGAATCAAAAGCATGTGTGTTCCCAATTTAACAGGTGTTGGAAAGAGTGGTTCTCTTCATGTGTGTTTGAATCAACTGCTAGTCGTCCTCTTAATGCTGATTCTGTTAACAGAGTGTATTCAGGTACATACATCAGAATCAGTTTAATGTGGATTAACTAAGTTCCTGTGTGGACACTTATTCAAGATTAAACTGCTCTTAATTTGAAGTGGCCTTAAAACTCAGAAGTAAATTAAGATATGATGAATTAATTCTGGAAAAAAGGTTTAATGACATTTAAGTAATGTAGTGTAAGCTCATCCTGGAGTGTAAAGTTCGAGCTGTGCTGGAAGACTACCAAGCCTATACCATGCTCTTATTAATCGCCACTAAAGAGATTAATGTATTTTTTAATCCTTTAAGCTCTCATACTGTAGCGAGACGTACACTTAGGGCACCTAATTCACAACAGTGTTGGAGGCCAGGTGGTTGCAAGACCTGAACACTGACTAAATAACAATTTTCCATGTACTTCATCTAAATGTGAACAACTCTAGGGTCCTTCTTAGTCATTTGCCTTCAAGGGAATGGACATTTCTCCCTTGCCTGTTAAATGCACAGCACTTTCTCCTACAAGTGGTGGTGTTGACTGGACTTCAAAACAAAGGCTTTCCTAATTTGGCAGCTGGCTTTTCACCATTATAAAAGTAAATATGGAAAGAGGCTTTAAGGAAAAGGATTGAATTGTATGGTTCAGTCTTATTCAGAGGGGTCTTTAAATCATTTTTCGAAGCCTGTTATTTTTTCTCATTTGGGGCTATTCTCGCTCTTGGACTTTCTGGGGCAGAAAATAGAATTTTGTTGCAAACCTCTCTTTGTGCTTTGGAGCTTTGAGGTAAAAAACAGTGAGTCTGAATCTGAGTTTACTGAGACCCATGAGACTTGGCTGGAGTGCATGGGCTAAGAAAGAAGACAGTGGGCTGTTCCATGGGGGGTCTGCAAGGTCACAGAGTGCAGCCTCTTGTCTTTCCCTATCTTTTTGCCTTTTCTGTTTTTAATGACACAACTTTTCCCTTCCAACTTTTTTCCTGTTTTTCTTTTCTTTCACTAGTTGATGCCTGGCCACAACCTCTGTACTGTGTACTGCTGCTGCTACACAAAGAGCTTCTAGGCTTTGCTGAAGGAAGATGGCTTTCTGGACGCAGCTGGGATTGCTACTATGGAAGAACTTTACCTACAGAAGAAGACAGACTGTAAGTATTAGCCCAAGGATGTTCTGAGATCTTAAGTTATAGTCTTGTAGCTTACTTTTCAAGAAAAACAGGGAAACATCCTCTATCTTACTTAATGTTCCTCCTCTAGTGATCCCTGGCTGAGCAACTGGTCTGGCTTTGGAAAAACCCTGTTCAAACTGGAAAGAGTGGTGGGTGGACAGAGGTCTTGAAGGCACTCAAGACTTCTGTCCTGAATTCTAGTGTGAGAGTGTTGGAGTACTGAAACACTGGTGTCAGATCAGGCAGAGAGGAAGGTGCATGACTACTCTGTGCAGCAGTGAAGATGTGAAATGAAAACCTGTGCTGGGACCTGCTCCACTCTGTGGGTGAGGCATTGCCAGGCTGCAGGGATGTGCCCGTGAGTCTAAAAGCTTTTGAATGCTGCAAGCTGCAACAACAGCAACAAAATCCTGCCATTTCCTAATGGCAGAAGTGTCAGAGGCAATAGCAGACATCTCCAGTCACTTAAATCATTGAGGGAATCCCAAACCTGCTATGTAACTTGACAGCAGAAGGTGTAGATTAAGTGGATGGCATGAAGCATGTTCCTGTGTTCGCATGATGATAAACCCAGGCAACTGATGTTTTTCTGCCAAGGTGTGTTCTGAGTGGCTAAAATGCTGTCCTCACCATCCTGTTAATAGTGTGGAAATTTACCTGTTAAGAATAGACAATATGTAAGAAGAATTTCTCCTTGTGATAACAAAGGCACAGGAGTGTGGATCCAGTGTGGATCTTATAATTATTTCGCCTTCAGATTAATGAGACCCCATAGGATGCTATAACTCTTGCAAACAGCTAAAAGTCTGAGAAAACATGGTATTGGACCTCTAGAGATTTAGGGAATACCTGTGTTGGACAAGGGCATGAGTTGTGCAACAGGCTTGTTCAGACGATCTGGCTTGCTAGATCTGACCTTGAGGAGGTATCAGTAGGGAATGTGAAAGGAACACGAGTTACTGAAGTGGTGAGTGGAAAGTGGTCTCTGATAAGCTTTTTGAACCCTGCAAATGTCAGGATGCTTGCCAGCCAGTTGGGTTGCGTTGTTTTAGTAACTCAGTGTCACAAGGGAGGGGAGGCTATCATATTCACCACTGGTAATGGTGACAGTCCCTGAAGTATTCACTCAGGTGTCTGAGACTTGTTTTTATAGGACTTGGGTCCAGTGAATTCAGAGCTGGAATTAGTCCATTCTTAAATAAAACAGATGAAGGGGGCTCATGGCCTCTTTGACTTTTCCTGTATACCTCTGTGGTTATAGAGCTGCCAGTGATGACAGTTTTTGTTTTGTGTGTTTTTGCCTTTCATGAGTCTTGATCTCCCAGGGCTGCCCACCAGAGAGGTCATGGACTGTGTCAACTGCAAGGAGTGAGGCTGTCTGCTCTCTGGATGTGTGGGTCACATCCTGGCCTTGTGAACAGACTCATAGTTTAGAAAAATGTTACAAATGAAGCTGGGGAAGTAGTCTCAAAACTGGCTGTGGCTCCTTAAGATTGCCTCTTCTCAGCTATTGCCCATGTAACCTAGGCTCCAAGAGCTAAAAACACTCTTCCTACCTTTCTACAAGATGTCTAACTTTTGCCTGCTACCAAACTGCCTTTAGAAAGTAGGGCATTTCTAGGATGTTGTGGGATTTTCTGGAGTGATGTTAAACTGGGTAAACCAGGAGGATGTTTCAGAGGAGCTTAATTTTACACTGAGGATGATAGCTTCGTTTTTTTTGGTAGGATCTTCAGAAAACAATAGAATCATAGACTTATTATGGTTGGAAAAGACCTCCAAGATCATCAAATCCAGCTTTTGTCCAAACACCACCACACCAACTAAACTGTAGCACTAAGTGCCATATCCAGTCATTTCTTGAACACTTCCAGGGACAGCAACTCCACCAACTCTGTGGGCACCCTGTCCCAATGCCTGACATCCCCCTTGCAGTGAAAAAATTGTTCCTGATATCTGACCTGACCCCTGACATGGCTAGAGGCTATGTCCTCTGGTGCTGTCACTATTTCCTGGGAGAAGAGAACAACCTGCCTCTTGCTATAACCTCCTTTCAGGTAGTTTTAGAGAGTGGATAAGGTCTCCCCTGAGAGCCTCTGTTTCTCCAGGCTGAACAACCCTAGTATTGCATCAAGTGTGGAGAGGTCTGAGTTTAGCAGACCTTGTGTCATGTCAAGGTAGTTGCAGGCTTACTGGGCAGCAGGGGTGCATTATATCCTTCAGTGGTGCCAGAGAAATGCAGCAGGCTAACCCTTCTGGATCTGCTCAGCTATTTCTTGGTGCCTTCTGGCAGCTTCTGTACTGGTTTCCCATCAAGTATCCCAGAGGGCATGAAACTACTCAGAATCTCTATTCCAGACTGATTATTAGTCAATTAATAATGAAGGCCTGAGACATGGCTTGTTTTTGTGGGGCTCATCAATTGTGCAGGGGTTTTCTCATTAACAGTTCTCATTTGGGCTTTACCTGAAGATGTCAGGAGGGGAAGGCCACTTAACGGGAAATGGCAGAGGAGGAGCAGAACATCTCTTTTCACCATGCTGTTGTCATGGCTGCACTGTTTTTTCTCTCTTTGCTTTGCTGGTAGGAGACCATTGTCCTTGAGTGGGGTTGTGCTGATGAAGGCTCTCTCCCATTTGTACTTACTGAAGGTGTAGCCTAGAAATAGTTTGATCCTTACCCTTCTTCTCACGAGAAGTGTGGGCTAGCCTTGGCTTCCCACTGAACTCCCTCGTTGGCTGCTGTGAGTTTGGGCTGCATTGCGAAAGCTAGGTTCAAAGCTCACCCTGATGTGTGCAGTTCAAGTGTTACTTTGTACTGGATAACTTCCAACAACACTGGAGTGGGGGGAAAGAGCTCACATGGGGAAAGAGGAAAGAAAAATGTTCAGGGGTCACTGTGTAAAAACATTTCTCTCCCTGCTTTCTTGCAAATGAGGAGACACCTCAAAGTTGCATGGAGAGACTGGTCAGCTGCTGGTAGCTCCCTGCACTGTAACTGGATCGTAAAGGTGGGGAGGGGAATTGACAGTGGGATGGGGTGATACTCTTGCTCAACAGGTTTCCTGTTGACACAATGTAGAGCTCAGTGTTTAATGGCATCCTGCATCCTGCAACTGGTATAAATTTGGCATGCCTTAGGTATTAACCTTGGTAAAATTAGGACAAATTTGTTCTTAGCTGAACTCACCTCCTGTGTGCAAATGGGATGTTCATACTTCAACTCCAGATGGAGCAGGGATAGCTGAGGGGTTGGGTGCTTGAAGATTCATTTCTTTATTTACCAGGCTGGTCTAGTAGCTGCAGCACAAAAGTGGCTGAGGAGACTTGATCTTTCAGTATCTATTTAGAATGAATCTCAATGAGACGTGTTCCCCTTTTAGTATCTTTGTGTCCTTGCCTGGAAAGGCCACAGTGGATGAAAAGTGCTGTCACAGCAGGGGAGGGACCCTGCTGACCTTTAGGAGCAAAGGAAGATAACTCAGTTTTTGTTGAGCAGCACAAGAGGCTTGCTGAGGAGTCTCTACTTACGTGCTGCTGACCCTCTGATCTTGTCCCTGCGTGAGCCTCTGGTGCAGCAGTTGCCAGCTGTCTCTCACATGCAGCATTTTGGTGCCTGCTGTGGTACCTGCCTTCAGCTGTAAAGGTGCAGCTTGGTCAGTCTGAGCTGCCTCCCTCCTTTCTCTGTCCTCCCTGAGCCTGTCAATCTGCCAAATTAGGTGTGTTGTGCCTGCAGCCCACATGTGTTTACCTTCATGACTGTGTAGTTACCTGTAACTGAGCATGCAGAAGAGGAGCTGTGTGTGCAGGTGGTCAATTTCCCCTTCAGCAGCAGGGCTCCTCGGGCACTGCTGTCCACCCAAGTGTGGTATGGCTGGGGCTGATATTTGTATGAGCAAGCCAGGGCTTGAGCTCAAGGACAGCATTTTCCCATTGGTTCTGTAGCAGTTGCAGGGCTGTGAGAGGCCATCTGTCCACACTGGTCACCCCAGGAAGCCTCCACAAGCCTAGCTGACAGTGCTCTTCCCCAAACAGTGTAGCAGCAGTTGCTTGGGGTACAAGCTGCTTGCTTACAGCCAGGGCGGCAGAGGGCTGTGACGTGTGCCAGAGCATGACCATCAATGCTGGAAGAGGGAATGTACTTGTCTTGGTTTCATAGCCACTTTTCTGTCAAGAGGAGGAAAAGTCCTGCTGTGCCATCCTGGCAGCTGCTATAAGAGTATCCTGAAAACAAAATGAGTAGCCAAGTTGTCAGTGTCCTAGCTCTGAGCATCTTTGATCTCTGGGAGCCAGAGCACTGTTTAATGCAGAAGGAAGCAGGCTGTCAATGTTAATGGTTGAGTGTGTGCTGCCACTACATTGTTTGTTGTAATAAGAGACCAAAGATACTGAGGCATCTTCCTGGCGCCTTTGTTAGCGTGGTCTCAGTGGAGTTTCTTACCCGGTAGTTGTACAGTGTGCGCATGAAAATAACAGATGACAGAATATTCTGAGTTGGAAGGGATCCATAAGGATCATCAAGCCCAACTCCTAAGTGAATGGCCTATACAGGGATTGAGTCAGCAGCCCTGGTGTTGTTAGCACCATGCTCTAACCAGCTGATCTGGTTAGAGGATCTCAGGATTCAATGGGTAATGATATCCCAAAATTATCTCACAGAGACTGGCACTGTTACCAGGAGTGCCTGGGAGACTGCTCAATTTTTATGCCTTTTAGATAGGGCTGCTATTTGATGTTTAATGTCAGCTGTTAAGGGTATCTGGGAAAAGCCATCCTGCATAATTTGCTGTGCTGGATCAAGTGGCCTTTGTTTTGATGCCTTGTTTTTACAGTGTGAGCTTATTTTGAGGTACAGTAGTCACCTGGAAGTCTCTCACCTCAAAGTTTGCATGGAATGCCTTGTGCTGAGTATCAAGAGTCCAATTTTAGCTGTTAAGGATGGAACATGGGAAAACATGTTTGTGGGTGGGGATTCTGTCTCCCACTGGGTTGCAGGTCTTACACTTTGGATTTTAAGGAGAATGATGTAGACCTCTTATTAGAAAAGATGGAGTTTTTCAAGAAAGAAGTGGAAAAGATTTTTCTTCACTTGACCAGGGAAACACTCTGTTCTCCTACTCCTAATGGATGAAAACCATATGAAGTAGCAGCATAAAAAGCTTTCAGGTTTTCCTTGTCTCATGGCTTACTGAAAATAACATGTTTGGGCAGTCTTTCTGGAGTGGGAAAGTAGGGGTGTGGCTAGTGAAGCTCAAGTCTGGGAAACTTCAGCTTGTGTCTCAGAAGCTCTAGGCTGGAGAGCTGCTTTTTCCACATGCTTCTGTGGGATGTGACACATCTCAGTGAATTTTTCTGCACTTCAGTTCTCTAAGAAATGCTGTGTATTTAATAGCACGCCGTTTTTCTTCTTGTCTCATCCCTCTAAATAACTGAGTTCTTTCTTTATTTACCTGATAACTCACTGCCTTTCTGTAGATGAAAGCACCAGTGGGTGCTGCCTACCTTCAGGAAAAAATGTACATTAGAACAGAACAAAAACTAGATATGAGCCTAATCTTAGTAGCTCTGCTTTCTAGATACCAATATACTTCTGCAGCACTGAAAGAGTTGGCATAGCATGCATGAGCAGAGTTTCCATATCTGATGTGTTAGGGTAGAAGCTTAATGGTCTACTGTGAGAGTGGGATATACGTACCCCACTACCTCAAAAAATGGGATAAAAAATTCAGCTCTTTGCTAGAAAGATTCATTGGGAGGTTTCTTTCAGTCAGGGGACAGAAAATTATAAAAAGAAGCCAAAAGTAGCCCTTCAGCACATCCATTTTAGTTGAATAACTGGCACATATCAATGAGAAAAAACTGTAATTCTTTGCAGATTATCCTCTGAAGCTGGAGGAACAAACTTCTTGATCCTGGAATGCATAGGCAAAGCAAAGCGAGACGGTGCTTACAAAACTGTTCTGGCTTACAAGTGGATTGTCCTAGAACTTCTGTTCTGACCTTTATTTTAAATATGATGTCTTAATACTTTGTCTTTATTGTTTCCAGTTCCAGCTGCTGATCGAAGTTGCCTGGCCTCTGTTTATCTTCTTTATCCTGATCTCTGTAAGACTTTCATATCCGCCCTATGAGCAGCATGAATGTAAGTACCAAACACAGCAGCTGCACCCAGAATGCTTGTTGTTTCATGGTTAGAAGATAATAATGCAGCTGGCAAGATGCAAAGAGCAGTGGTTCCTTACTTCAGTCAGAAATCTTCAAGAGGGTTTAATAACTCCTTTGCTTCCACCTCGGGAACTGCAGTTAACTGATGATGTTGCTCCAGGACTGTACATTGCTTCTCTTTTTCCTTCTGTTTCTCATTTTGTATTCATATTACCTGAGAATTTGCTGTACAACTGTGACAAATCTGTAAAACCTGCACAGAACCCATATCTTATTTTTCATTTTTGATCTGTATGTGACTTAGCATAAAAGAATGCAGTGTTCTGATCTCTAAGAAAGCAATTTTGTTTCCAGGTAGTAAAGTGCATTAATGTATCTCATTAAAGAGCACGAGAGCCATTCTGTTCCTTCTGAACATTACAGTGTCAGCTCTGCATTTAGTAGATTCAACAGTCATACATTGTGAGAAAAAAACAATTCTACTTTTCTCTTTGCACCCTAAATGGGCAAATTTCTGCTTTTCCTTCAAAGGAAGCTTATTCTTTATAAATGGCTATAGGCCTCGTTGGTTGCCATTTGATTTAGGAAGCATGACTTGTTTGTTAGCAACGTGCTGTTGTTTTACTGTGTTTGGTGATAGCTTCATACTGCAATTACCTGATTGTGGAAGAGCTCTTTGTTTATCTTTCCTTAGCCTGATTACTGCAAGGTAAGGTTTAAGGGTCAGCAAAACATGTTTCTGAAGGGCCCTCTGAAGTGTTTCTTTCTTAAAATGAGGAAAGAACTTGCTTTTACAGCCCTTATCCTGTCTTTGCAATGGCTGGGGAATTTTGTGCTGTTTGCTAGGTGTTCAAGCTGGTATCTTTTAAAGCTGGGATGTTACTGTTTGCAGCTTCCCGTTACACTTTGGACTCTGCTGGTCCTATGTACTGCCTTACTCTCTTTTTTCAGCATTCAACAACATAGTTGAAGCTTCCTTAAATTAAATATCCTACTTTATGTGGTATTTGAACTGCCTCTTCTGTCTGAAAGTTACAGTGACATTAGGAGAGATACCTGTAATATAGACATGAAGCTGAAGAGAAGCAATAAGCACTCTAGTCAGTTGTTATAAATAGCTAGCAGCCTCAATGGTAGTTTATTTCAGGTATGGCAGGGCTGTATATAAAATCAAAACTAGCAAGAGCTGTGATTTCATAGAACTACTTAGATTGATCTTGCTGGTCAGTAGCCTTCTTGTAAAACATTTGCAGTGGCACCATGGTGTCATAAACATAGTTTTGAGTCTTCTACCTGCAATCTTTTTTCCTTCCCATTTATGTTGACTATTATTGCTTTGTCTGCCTTCTTACACTGTCCTCAGCAGTTACAGAGTGTAGGGCATCTGGTAATTTTTAACTCACTTTTATGATTAATTCCTCTTCATTTTTTGAAGAGTTTCTGTGAATAGGTTTCTAAATTGTATTGTCTGGATTGGTTTCACTGAACATTCACTGATGCTGACAGATGTGGATGTGTTGTGAAGTGAAGCAGTTTTTGCTGAACTGTGAGTAGAGATAGAAAGCAGGCTTTTGGGTTCATGGCAAACTCTTTGGCAACCCTGTGTATGCCTTAAGGGAAGTAGGATTGTTATCTGTAGTGGCAGTGTTATATGCTGTTATGAAATCACTTGTAGGTAATGCCTGGTGATAGCAGTAACAGAGCTGTGTGCAAGTGCTTTGTAGCCTCCAGATAGCCTCAGTATTTTAATGGTAGTCTTTTTCAACAAACAAGTAAAATTTTCAGTTTTCTTTCCCTGTTTGAGAAGAACCTAGAATTGGACTGTTGTCAGGGTTTCTTGTTTCTAATGGCTTGGCTTAGTGTGAGGAAGTTTTCTCTTAAAATATGGAGGAACAATTAACTTTGTAGTGATAGTTATGTGGCTTTCACCAGATCAGTCAGAAGACATCTTAGGTTGCTATTGAGCCAGATTGTGTCTTGTAGAGCTTTTCTTTTCTGTTCCCGTGACTTTTCAAGGTATTCAAAATGCACTTTATTGGGAGTGGGAGGGAGAGAATCTGACAAGAAGTGACTAATGTCTTCTGAAAAGCTAGATGTTTGCAGCAACGTAATCGAAAATGATTTGCTGTTGCTCTGTTTTCTGTGTATCTCATCTGATTTAAAAACAACAGATTCCTGCTTTACTCTTGAAGAAACTGCTGTTACATGCATCCCTGTGTGTAAAAAGTTACCATAAACTCTTGTGTGCCATTCCTCTTTCTGTATTGCTCTGAACGTTTTCTTGGAGTTACTAACAATGTAAAATGAAAGGCATGGAGGACAGAGAAGGTGATTCTCTGAGAAATTTTTCAAAAAGAGTATGAAAGTCTTAGCATTTTTCTTCTTCCTCCCCCCTCACCTCCTTCCCAAGCCTCTCAGCCAAGAAGGACAGATAAAGCAAAATAAAACAAAAGTCAGACAGCTCAGGTAAATAGCTCTTCTATTTTAAACAGGAAACTAGGAACAAGGGTTCCCTAAGTACTGGAAACAATAAACCTTCGTTTCCTTCACCTTTCTCCTCCACAGAGTCCTTGGCTTTCTCCAGGGAGGGCTAATAAGATTCCCATCTTCCTTCAGCCACCTACATTAACCATTCTTGCTGTAATTCAACAGCTTTGATTCTTCTTTCTTGGGCTTTGTTACTTCCTTTGGGGTAGTGGAGGAGCCAGCCCCCTGAGTGATTGCAGGCATGCTGGGAGGATGAGGTGGACACCAGGGGGAAGGATGGGCATCTGATCCTCAAAGTCTTGAACTTTGAGATACTGAGGAAGGGGCATAACCTTTCTCCAGGATCCCTTCCCTAGTGCAGGGGTGAGGAAGTGAGCTCACTGCAAAAAGCAGCCTGACAGCTTATCTAACGTGCAGGATTATACAAGGGAGGCCTTTCTTCCCCTGTTGTTGGGGGTATGGGATTCAAAAGTACCCAGGTGGCATACTGGTGGATATCTGCCATGAGTAGTTTGTTACTGCTTTGTTCTTAAACAGGATGTAAACTCTGGCCTATGACTTTAGTAGTTCTTTAGTAGAAGGATTTAGACTTCAGCAAAAAGATTTGAAAGAACGGTGTTTAGAGTCTAACACAAGCCCAGCCCTTCTTAGTGTTGGCTGTTCTGCTCTTTCATGAGGACTTTGGGGCAATACCCAGTGCAGGATTAGCACTGCTCTTCAAATACAATGTTGTGTAGTAGAGGCTTGTATTGTGTGTTTGTCTCCTAACTCCTGTGTTTCTGTTCTAGGTCATTTTCCAAATAAAGCTATGCCTTCAGCAGGAACCTTGCCATGGATACAGGGGATCATCTGCAACGCCAATAACCCATGTTTCCGCTACCCAACTCCTGGGGAATCCCCTGGTATTGTTGGAAACTTCAATGCCTCCATGTGAGCCTGTCTGCTTTTGCCTCATCTCTGTTCTGGGGAAAATGTGGGAAAAGGGATATTTGGAAGTCACCAACTAGTTGCGAAATCTTATGCTAGCAGGGGTTTCATGGTTTCTACCACCTCTGAAGTACCAGATTCTTCATTTACCAAGTTCATAGGGGCTAGCAAACAGCTGGTAGGTGTGCAGAATTCTCAAGTCCAAGCACTTGAAACTCTTGGTGAATGAAAAGCTTTGCCTGGATAAGGACTGAGTCCATTCTCTTACCGTGGCTCAGAATTTGACCCATAAAAAAGTAAGGCTTTTTAAGAGGTTTTTTTTCAGAGTACCTCTTTCCCTGGTTAATGAACCTGTGAACAGCGTAGAATGAGAGGCAGTTGAACAGGTTTAGGGGATACTCTCTGACATTTATCATTTATTACTGGCTAACATGATGCAGAAAGCACAGTTTATGGCCAGCTTTCCTATACCTTGCCTTACTTGCTACATTCATACTGTCAGGAAAGATAGGCTTAATGCAGAGTATAATGTGTCTGCAGCCTGGAGAAGCATTTGAAAGGAGCAAGGACATTCTTAAATTATTGTTCTTCTAAGAAGCAGCAGATTATCGGCAGCAGGAAGTCCTCTCCATCCCAGTCCTAAAAATGCTTTCAAGTGCATGGTGTTCCCAGTGTAACTTACATTGACCTTGCATTAGCAGATATCTTTCCTTGGGCTTCTTGGATTGTCCCAGGTGTTCACTGAGGAAAGAGGTTTTTTTGTGCTGGAGTGACATGGGGTTTAAAGTTTGGAACTGGTATGTAAAACTGTATCTGTGGATGGCAGCTCACGGAGCTGATGATTGCTAGTTGTTTTTTTGTTTTGCCCCAGTGTTTCCCGCCTGTTCTCGGATGCCAGGAGATTACTGTTGTACAGCCAACAGGACACGAGTATAAAGGATGTCCAGAAGGTCCTGGGACAACTACGCAAGTTGGGAAATTCCTCTGGCTTAGGTAAGGTCCTGATAGAAAGAGTCAATATCTGGTATTTCTGGCCTGTTTAATTCCACGTGTGTCTAAATTTCAGGAATGTGCCATCATGTGAATGTATGTAATTATAACTTAATATTTATCGAACCTTTTCCAATACTGCAGAAGTACCTTAAGACTCTCCTGTGTCAGAGCTTTGTGTGCTCTTTAATTTGTTTGGTGGAGGAGAAAAAGGGTGGTGTGTAATGCCAAGAACAGCAGCTGTTTTGGATGTGAAACTATAATCCTGTGCACACTGAAGTTAGTCAGAGTGCTCATTTTCTCAAAGGAGTCCAAGTAGTGTGTCTTTCTGGAGAGCACTAGTTATTTTGATATTTTGTCAAGCGGTGACCACAGTGTAGCTACACTTTAGTGTTCTAATGCCTGAGCTCTGGCGGGAAGTGTGCTGGAAGAACACAGATAGGGAAAAGCTGATGTTGGCCTCCAATTTACAAACTGGGTATTATCTGACAATAAAGTATCCATTTCCTGTCTTATGTTTGATTTTGGAGGGTTTTTTTTGCTCCTATAAGAGTGTTTGGTGTAGTGTACTTCAGTCTCTGATACTGTCTGGCAGGATTTTGAATGGCAGGGTACAAAAGAAAACTGTCCGGGGGGCTTTCACAGCCCTATTTCCCATGAAAAATTAGAATCCTCCCATTTTTAGCTTGTGGGAAAAGATGGTGCGCCTTCCTGTCTCGTGCAGATGAATGAGTGACTAGTGTGAGATCACATGGGAAGCTTGCAGCAGAGCTAGGACATGAAAGAACTCTGTCCCGTCTCAGGAAATGTGGCAGGTCCCTTGCTATTTCCAGGTCTCTGACATGACACCTTGTAAAAGGTTTTTGGGATATTCTTCCCGGAAAGATTATCTATTTTGGCTGCTGTGGAAGTGATGGAAAGTAATGGTTTAGAAAGACATACAGCAGGGAAGTAGAAAAGTGAGCACAGCCATTGAGGGTCTTCGCCTACAGCCTTTATGCAGCATGTGGAGCTCTTTGGACATAGGTGGTATTTTAGTGTTTTGTGAAAATTGTCCTTGGTTTCACAGCTGTAGTTCTTCTTAGCTCTCTTCATTTGAGGATGGCTCAGGCACACTGCAGGAAGAAAAATATCTGACCTGGTATGATGTGAATAGTGTCACATAGTCTGATGTGTGCTGAACACACTTTAAGTAGACATGGTGTTTTTACATTCTTTCCTGTGTTGCTCAGTACATTGCAGGTCACCTTGGAATAATCTGTACTGTTAGTGAGAGGTTGACAGGTATGTGCTGAATGTATGTACAGACATGGACTGTGCAAGGTATTTATCTTGGATATTTAACCCCCCTCTCTCCCCTTCAGGGCTGTGCAGAATCCTGATGTGGCCAGATCTGCACATAATACTGTGGTCTGCTGACTCTGAGCATTAGTTGACACTTGTGTATAAAGGACACTCCTCCTTGCTGAGGAGCTCAGTGTCCATACCACTAGGCCTCCTCTCTTTTTACTCAGAAACTGGTGAGTGGTATCCTCAAGCTTTTACCTAAATCTGCAGCAGCTTCAGAGTGGAGAGGATGCAGAGTGAACCCTTTGTGCAGAGGTGGACGCATAATGAACACAGCCAAAATGAGTTAAGATGACTATTTCCCAAAGAAAAGTTTAATATTGTTTTCATGGATATCTTCAGTTGTTTGGTTTGATTTGCTGGGAACAAGTTCTCTCCATCAGAATGACAGATATTGTTACTGGTTTTACACTTTTAGTTGTAGTATTTTACACTTTAGTAAAGTTTACTACTTTTACACTTATATTGGCAAGTTAACTCTTCCAAAGAGAGTAGATACTGGTGTAGTGTTTTTTATTGAGACGTGCAGTGAGTGTCAGACATGGCCATTTACAAGAGCACTATCAAAGCCATAAGCTGAAGCTCTCGCTGCTGGGAAGGTTTGAGGGGGCGGAGTGATTCCAGGAAGAGTTTTGCATATGGAGTACTGTACAAGTTGAAAGTCAGAAGGCTCATGTTTCTCTCCGCTGTAAAGACTAGTGGACTGACTGCAAAAACAAGCCTCAGACCCAGTCATCACAGATTATATTTCTACAATAAAATATTTCAAATGTGTAATCAAAAAATCAAGCCTCTGTGTCATTAGAATGACAAAATGTCCATTGTTGGTAAGGCTTTTAGAGAACAAAGCCTGTTTGTCCTTCTCATGCTCATTTACAAAGCCTTCCAGCTTGATGGACCCTGCTGCCCAGTCCTTGGCTGTGTGATTCATTCTCTGACAGCATGCATGAAACAGCATCCTCTAATCTTAGAAGCACTCGTGTATTTATACTTAGCAGTGCTTAGATTCCTGTGCAAGGAAGGTCAACTCTCAATTGCTGTTGACGATGAGGTGTGAGAGATGCAAATCCTCTTCACTCTGGGGCATTTCCTCCAGTGACTCTAGGAACCTAAGGAGACAGTAGGAGTGGTTGCCAGATGTAAGTGCACCACCCAGCCTGAAAGCACTGTCTTTGTACATGTGTTTCCCCCAGCAACAGGAAGGCTAATTATCAATAAGCTAATAATTGTAAACATTATAATATCCTGTATGTTTTAACTCTGGCCTGGACCTGAAACTGTGTGAATTGGTGGTGCAGCTTTGCAGCTTCCCCAGTGGATTGGACTGTATGCTCCCTGGTTTGTGACATGGGCTCTGTTGGAGTGTCTGCAGCTTCCTTCTCCCCTCACACACTCTTCCTGTTGCTGCCTGATTACTTTGAAAGAGGCTTCCAGGAGTTGATCTGTCATTGCCAGCATACAAACTGGAGCTAAGGCTAGTCATGCAGATTATTCATGTCTTTATCTGGCTTCTGACACTGTAATCTGTTTAGAGGACATTTGCCGAAGTCTTTCACTTGAACCTTCTTTAAAACAACCCTCACAAACTAATGATCAAGGTGTGACTCTTAGTCATCTGATCTGAGGTTAGGCATGAGCTGAACCTTGGGGATGAGAGACCTACTTAAGATGGCAGGTTGCTTGAGATGCTTGCACAGGTATGTGAAAGTCAGTGTCTTCGTTAAAGACAAGGTAGGACACTAAGGTTTTGTTCAGAGCATGCTGTGTGCTCATTCCGGCAGGCTTTGTGTCTTCGGCACTTGTTGATGAGGTGGGAGATAATTCCTCATAACGGGGCTGTTTGTGCAGGACTTTGAGAAGGAACAGCAGAGAAGAGCTCTCTGTTGGAGAGGAAGGTGTTACCAGTAAGGAACAGTCCAGTGTTGCTTCATGTAGCACCTTTTTTGGCCAGGATAAAGTGCTAACTGGTGGTGTGAGGGAGTTCAGCACATGTAGCTGTCACACTCTATGGGCGCTGCTGTTGGGTGGTTGCTTCCCGCAAGCCCTGAGCAGTGAAACCTACGTGCAGGCACACACATACTATAACATAATCAATTTTGCAGGCAGATGCCAGGTGCCCTCTATGTTCCACTTGTTACATCTCTGTCCAGCAATGTCACCAAGGTCTTTAACACTCATGATAAGGCAGAGTGCAAATCAGAACAGAAAGTCAAAGACCTTGGTGACGGCACTTTCAAGAGCATGACAAGGCTGCTGGGATTGCCAGCTGCGGTAGGTTTGGATCGCTGTTTGCAGGCACTGAATTTGCAGCTGGCCTCAGTGTCATTTTATCAGGTTAAGTGTTTGCAAGAAATAAGCTTTTCTTCTGTTTTGAAAGATGGAGATATAGCTTGCTATTGGCTCTGAGGCACACTTTCTTTGTTTCTTCCTTCTGTCTTCAGGACTCCAAAATACTTTGTTCTGCAGTGCCACGGGGTAATAGATTAACAGGTATAATTTAAGCCATCTTCTTTGGTTATCGCTAAAAGTTGCAGATATAAGCCAACCTGGCTGTATTTACTGCATTGCTCTTAGTTTTCAGTGATCCCAAAGGGCATGTTTCTATTTTTCTTGAGGCCAACCCAACTAAACAAAAATGGAGCAATGAAATAGGCAGAGGGAAACAAACATCGCCTAAGAAATTGCATCAGATCTCAGGCTGTTATTCCACATGTGCCCTGCCTGTCCCTGTTGTTTGCTGGATTAGTCTTGCTTGTGGTAGGAGAGAAACAGCAACTGGGTGGCATTCTTTGCTGATGTTGCACTCTGCTGCACAGAGATGTTGAGACTGAAGGAGTTTGCAGCCTGTCTGGTCAGTGCTATTAGTGCTTCTTTTATTTAACAGGTAAAGGATGGTAGAAGGCTTGGGCTAAAGAACAGCCTTGGGAGGGGTTTTCTGGTGGCATGTGTATTACTGTATGATTACAGGCTGCTCAGGGAAACCGGATGTCATACATTATCTGCTAGGTGACATTAAGGTGATGGCTAACTCCCTCCTCAGTGTCTTGTCCCTAACAAAATTGACCCCACACCCTCAAGCTAAACATTCTGATTGATTCTTATACCCTAATTAAACTGGTTTCCTCTCTGACTTCCTTTGGGAAGAATCCTAGCAAAAAACCAGCCAGGCTAGAATGAAGACTAGCAAACCATGTGTCCAGGTGGCCTTCACCCCCAGAAACACCAGCTGTGGCAGGGTGGCATTCCTGTTGCTGTGCGTAAATATACACCTGAGTTCTCTGTTGGTGTGCTCCACAGTGACATTCAGGTCCTTGCTTTTCCTTTAGGTTGAGAAAAAGTGTTGCCAGAAATGCTGCCCTGTGGTATCAGTAGAGAGATCTTGATTTATTAGGGCAGGTAGGAAGGCTACTTTACCGTTATGTTTTCAGTACCAGTTACCTTGCACTAGCCCTCAGCAGAAGTCCCTAGGGCATACCTGGCTGCTACTTCCTCCCAGCCCAAAGCATCCCTCCAGGAAGGGGAGCCTGGGACTGTGTGGGAACCACTGTGATTTCTGCTGTGGTCAGATGCAGCCTGTCACAATGAGCAAGTGGAAGAAGTGGCCCCTACTGGGTACTTGGATTGCACAGGGATTGTGGTGTGCCATGTCGATAGGGTAGGAGATTCAGGTGCACATGGCAGTTTTCCCACATTTGTTTAATTAATTTTTTCTTCAAATCTGTGTTGGTGAGCAGACACAGACATGGATGTCCTTAGATTTTATTTTTTTAAGTAAATGGAAATTGTTTAGGCAACTGCACATGTTCTGGAAAAACATTTCCAAAACATTCTTAGAAGGGGACTTTAAGTCCCTTACTACAGGTAGTAGACAAAGTCTCTGCGTGAATCCAATGGGTCTGTTATTTTTTCTGTCCTAAACTGAAACTGGGAGGCTGACAGTCAAGAGATGTGCAAAGGTGGAAAGACTTCTTAGGGCAGCGTCAGTCCCAGGTTTTTTATTGGGCAGTTAGGCATGTAGCTTTAATTAGTTAGGTGGCATAATATTTGTGCAATTCAGAAAATAGCATCCTGTCACTACAATATAACTGCATGTGGAATTACCACTTTCAATAGAGCCTGCTTCTGCTTTCCTTATTATTTGGAAGCCAAGGATGTGATTAAACTAATAAAACTATCTTGATAGAGGTCAAGTACAAAGGTCTGCTGTACTATTACATGTGTTCTCAGGCAAATCATACTTGTTTTCCATGGGACTGTTCATGAGCAGTTGTTACTACGTGACTTTGCTTAGAGGTTAAAATGGGTAAACACAGATAGCGTTCGTGTATGTTGCTGTATTCTGATTCTGTAGAACTGGGCTTTAGTGCCTGCTTTTGTTCTAAACTTCCTTTCTACAGAGATGCTTTGGAAGAGAGAAGTTTAGAATTATGCCAGCTTGGATTCTGGGTAGATACGTATGGATGTGAGAGAGAAAGACTGAAATCTCTTTGAATGGGGAATTGGAAAAACACATGCAGTGTTAAGTTAAATCTGGCCTTGCTGTAGTGTCTGCACTATACTAGGTGACAGGAGCTTGAGAAAAACATTTGAGAATCCTGTTGCAGAAGATTGTGTGAATCCTGTTGAAAACAAACAAGGAGAATTGCAGGTTTGTCAGCATAAGGCTGCACTTGGCAGTATGGTTACTTTAGAACCAGCTAACCCGACAGTGCTGGTTAATGGTTTGACTGCATGTAGGGGCGTCAGCAGTGCCTATAACTATAATTAGCAACAGAGCTATTCCAATAGATACCAAATTGCCATTTCTTGAGGGCACCACCTTTGTCTTTCTTAATTTGTCTAGATACAGACAGAATGATAAAGGAAACAAGAATTGCTTGCTGTGCTTGTCAGTAATTAATACTAGTACGTGCTGCAGAAGTGGGACCATCTTAAAAAGTTATGGGTGTTTTCTTTAGTCTTTAGCCTCATCTGTCAACACTAACTTTTATTTTAAACCAGCAAATAAAGTGGAGAGTGTGAAGTGAACAGTTAAACCTCTCACGCTTCGCTATTATCTCTCTCTTTGTATGCAGCCTTGTCAGTACAGCTTGCTAATGTCAGGACTATGTTGCCAAAACTTATGCTGTTTTAGCTTTAATTTGCATTTATTTTCTATGTTTTCCACTGTGGCAAATTCTGTATTTGTTTTCATTGACTTCTAATCTCAGAATCTTAATAAATTGCCTGATTTGTGGAAGACTGCATTTGGTTTATTTTAAGCTACAGTCTGAGGTTGGTTGAGACAGCAGGATAGACTTTTCACATTGAGCTTAGTGTTAAGTAGTCCCCTAGGAAATTTGTAACACTGTTATCTGATGAAAAGTTCAGCTTTCTCAGGGGATTTCCATGTGCCTGAGCTCTCATGAGAGTGGAGATTATGAAATTGCCTCATTTGGAAAAAGCCCTGTGCACTTCTGTGTTTGATTGGTACTGAGGCCAGAGTGCCTAATTTGGGTCTGACCTCCCGTATCTCTCAAGTTAGTATTCAGCTTTGGAGCCATCCCTAGTAATCATACATTTTATCTTCAGCATTCATTACACACACTTATTACCTAATTTTTACAGCATTCCTGTGAGCTAAATAAATAAACAGCTGCCCTCATTCTGAAATGCAGTAGGCTGAGGCAGTTTTCAGTGCTGTCAGGAGGCAATAAAAGCTGATGACTTTTAAGAAATGTTGATGGTGAATCAAGTTCATTTTTGCACAGGCAAGAAGATAGAGCATTGCTTGACTGATGTTTTTTGAAAATCCATGTCAGTTCAATTTTTGGGCAGTCTTTCATGTTCTAGTTAAATATTTCTGGTCATAAAACAAGTGAGTGTTAGTACCAGGATCCTGACTAAAATCAAGAAAAATATTCTGCCACCTGTTGCTGAATTTCTTTGCAGCTTCATTAAAATGCAACATTCTCTACTTCCAACCCTAGAGTTTTTTTGTTGTTTCTGTGTTTTATAGAGTAGTAGTTGTGAATTGTTTGAAGTACATTTTTAATTCACTTTACAGGTTTTGTGCTTATACTTTCATATGTTTTGTTTTCAAAATTCTGGAAAAATCCATTGAATTAAATGCAACAGCTGCAGAATTTTTTTTTGAAATGCATCTGTTTATGTATTTACTAAGTGTCAATAGTTAACTGAGTTTGTTAAAACTGCATATTGCTTAGGCCTGTGTATCAGGAATCCTCAGCTGATAAAAAATTGGTGTAGCTCTGAAAATTTAGTGGAATGTAGCTTGTCTATTAGCCGAAGATCTTGCCCTAAATTTTTTTTTTAATGCTGACCTGGCAGCACTTTGTGTGCTGTATGTGGAGGAGATTCATGCTGTTCTGTGACACACATCCTCTGTAAACAGCCAGAGTTTCCTTCCCTTTCTAATTTAGCTTTAGTTTTAAGGATGGTGCAATAAGCGACCCTTTAAAAGGATTTAAAATAAGACCCTTTCCTGTGAGTTTTGGTGTTTTGTGGTGGGTTTTTTTCCCTCTCTGATCCTTTCTGTTCTTCTAAACATATATTTTTAGAGGCACATACTACCTGAGGTAATATTGAGATGTATTTTTGCTTGATGTTGTCAGAAGGTTTCCATGACCACAGACAGTCAGAACTTAATAAATATAAACTATTGTACCTCTGAATGTCTTTTCCTTATAGTTCTCTATCTATTCTAACATGTGCAGCTGAAACATAGCTGGATGGTGTCTGAAGCCAGAAGGAGATTTGCTTATGGGACAAAGACAGCTTACTGCAAAGATAGCAGTATCTGAAGTCTGAGTGCCTGTTTGGCTTGTGCCAACCAACTCCTTACGAAAGCAGCAGCTGCTGCCTACCCAACAGAATGCTAATTCAGAACAGTAAGGAGAAAGTAAAAAAAAGAAGTGGTTTTGACACTTGAGACATGATGTGGACTTGGAAGTCCCTTGTCCCATTGTAGCACAGGCACAACTGTGTGACAGCATGGTCAGCAGCCATCACCTATGGTTTTACCCTGCTCTGTTCCACATGCTTGGTGCCTAGCAGGTGGGGAACAGTGTGCTGTAAAGCCCGACAACACAAATCAAAACAATGAAGTAGCCCTTTAAGACCACAAGTGTCCTCACCTACCTGGTCTTTTTCGTTCTTTTTCATGCTATCTCTGCTGCTACCTTAAGAAAGTGTAAGGAATTTTACCAGTGTATCCATAGAAATAATGCATAAGACCTCTCCAGCAGTACACACTCCCATTTTCTTCAGGTAGTTCCAGTGCTTTGTGACTCTGGTACATGGAATCAGGTTCCTAAAGTACCAGGAGGCACTGTTCTTCTCTGTGTCTAGAAGTAATCCAGCCCTCTGCGTAAAACAGTGTGGTGTAAATGCTCCAGGGTGTATTTTCAGCCAGCAAGTTATGTCAGTACCAAAGGGAAGGAATGGTTAGTATAGTGACAGTCCAATAGAAAACCAGCTGGAAGAATGAGCTCCTGAAACTACCAAGGCAGGGTCTGTTGGAACCATCCTGATGTACTGTAGTATCACACTCGGAATATGAGAGACATGATTTCCAGTCAAAATTTTATGTGAATTTGGGCAATCCTTCTCTTCTAAGCATCTGTTTTTCAGTCTTTCCCAAAGATTGAGAAAGTTCTTCAATTATTTAGAAGTGCTGTTGCTCAACAATCTGATTTATAGTAGTGAAGGGCTTGAATGGTTGCAAAGGTTGCCCTAAACCAGGCACAGAAAACAGAATCTTTTCTTTAGTGCTGAAGTTTGAGGGTTTTATTCCCATCCACTGGACTTGAGACTCAAAAGCAAACCCAAAGAGCTATCCATAAGGGCAACTTTGCAGTGACGAACTAAATTGAAATGTAGGCAGCAATCATGGGAGGTTGAAATAATTTAGATATAGATATGTTTTCAGTGGAAATAGACAGTGTTTCTGGTTAAACTAAGTGCAGTATAATGATTGGCTTATTGTTGTTAATATTTAGCATTTCTTGATTGCTTTTACTCTTTGTTCTGAAGGTGGCTTATGCTGCAGTGTGCTAGATAAGGAGCATTAGGACTTAGCACTAAATTCAGAACTGTCAGGTCTTCCTGAACATAGGAAAAGTAAGAGCTACTATGGTCTGCTGACTGCAGACATGGTATCTTGCTAAACTTTAGAATAAGTCATATGTCAGTCAGGTTCTCCGAATTTGTGACAAGTAAGAGGAACAGATATCTGGTATGATGAGCCTTCACACCCAAGGGAGGGGCAGCTTTTTCTCTTCTCATCAGCCTTTCTGTGTAAGAAAGAACAAATACAAGTGCAGGACAGTCAGAGTGCTTTGATCCTGGAAAGCTCTGCCTGCCATTTTGCTTACAGTTCATCATCACCCATGCCAGTTTCATGGGTGAAGGTCTTCAAACTGGATAGGTGGTGTTGTGATAATTTTCAAGTAGGAGGGTACTACTGGATTCATTCTACCTGCTTGTTTTGGGGATTCAGAATGATTCTCATATAAGTGTCTTCTGGTTGCATTTGAACCAGCAGTCTCACAGATGCATCCTTACACAGCTGGCTTATGAAAACACTTCTGCTGTTGTCGCTTGATTAAATTGTCCTGCTTTTTCCTGTGATTTGAATTTCCACTAAGTTTAAGGTCACTTGCTCAACTACAAAGAATCTGGACAGGGTCCTCCTTGGTCACAGCTTATTCTTTCAACTTCTGTTTAGCTCCGTGCATTTTTAATAGTGTAATGCCATTCCTTGTACGCTTATGTTTGCCATTGGAATAGTGGTATGTGACTGGATGTGACTATGGCATTTGGTTTTCAGTTTCTCTATTGTTTGGGGTTTTTAATGTATTTTACTTTCTGAGTTGATGTTTTGAAACATCTAAAATCTGCATATTATCTAGGGCATAATATTCCTAGTGCAGTGAAAATCCAATCCTAACAGCAAGCCCTTACTTTCTGCCTCTGTAGAAAGACCCGTCTTGCCATGAGATGGGTTTGACCTTTGGAGGACCTTCTCTGTAGCCTGTACCATCCCTGAATGTGTTCCATTTACCACTCCTGAAAATAATTTTGTTGTAGATAATGAAGTATTTTTTATGGTCACATCTGTGGTCTGTCATCTCTGTGACTGGCAAGCCAGTTCAGAGCCTAAGAAATTTGCAGTTTGTCCTTATATTGTGAACATTAGCAAGAGAATTTTCAACCAGTTATAATGCCATGCAATTTGGAGCTCTGCTCAGGATTTGCGTCTTAAAGCAGTACAGTGACTTAGGGTGTATCCTTTAAGGTTGCTTAATTTTTTTGCACTGTTAGAAGTATAATTTTTGCATAATTTCTTTCTGCTTTTTTCGTTGGCAAGCTCTATTTCATGGTTGTCTGTGTTGATAACAGAATTTGCCTTGCAGTGGGGAAAGTCACGAGACTATCTGTTCTGTGGCATAAGGCGAGGCTCAGGGAGGTGGTTGGGTGTGCCCCTCCGTAGGCAGGGGCTCTGCAGGCTGTGTTTGCCGGCAGGGCTGTGGTAACCAGCCTGAGGCTTTTGACTCTATGCCTTGTGTCTTGGCTTTCTGACGCAGAGTCTTTCTCTTGCCATGTGTGTCATACAGGAAGAGGGCCTGATGGCTTTTGGGACTTTACCAACTGCACAAAGGGATGTATTAGCCTTGTGTTTGCTGCTGGCTTCCCACGCAGGGCAGAGATGGGATCTCAGCTGGCTTAATGGGCTCTGTATGCCTGAAGTCAGTGTACCCCCAGTGAAGGCTGACTGAGGACTGGTTTGTGTGTGTGCATTAGTACGTGCTGAGAGCTGTGCTTTCTGCCAGAGTAATTGTGCTGCACTATATTTAAAGCTCTTCTAAGCAAAAATAGTGACTTAGAGAGGAATGGAGGTGGTCCCAGTGTCACAGTCCCAAGATGAGAGGGAAGACCCGGGCCTGTTGCACAACATTCCCTCTCTCTCAGGAGAGATGCTAGCAGCTGGAGATGAATGGCAGGCTGCTTCCTCTTGACTCACATCACCATTTGGCATGGCAGATATATGAAGATGATGGGCCCTAGCTAAGGGGGTGTTCACTTTGGTATTATCTAGTGTCTGCAGAGGCAGCACTATTCCATGTGTGATGGCCTCAGAGCAGAGAGCTGTAGCCTACTGTAAAACAGGTCAGGCCATGGCTGCAGAAGGAACAGCACTTTGACTGTGAGCAAATTAGGCTTGTATTTTCACACTAGTCAATCCTGCACAACAGGCCTGCTGAGCTGCTTGATTTCTTGTAAGCAAATCAGGGTATGGCTGTCCAACTTTTTCACAGGACAGTTTTAGCTCTTGCCAGCATTAATAGGTACACAAGCAGCTCTGAGAGCTATTCTCACCTCACAGGGGGAAAGCTGCCCTAGAGGAAAGGAATAATTAAAACATAGTAACTGCTTAAGAAACCAAGACCAAAAACCTTAAACAATACTACTTTGTCATGCTTTTTGGATGTGTTGTCCAAGGTTAGGAGTATAATGAAGGCAGGTGAAAACTTGTTGCCTTGCCCAGCGCTGTGAAAAGTTTGCTTTTCACATTGTCAGTTGGTGTTATTGGCTCAGTAGGGCACAGTGCAGCAGCATGGTTCACCATTAGGAGATTGCTGTTTCCTCTGGGTGGTTGTCAGTTTACTCTGGGTGATCGTCAATTTGCAAGTTGTTCAGTCTTTGATTCGGCTGTTGGAATTATTTGAGAGCCCATTTTTATTTTTATAGGAAGTAGCTTCAGACATCTTTTGTCATTAAATCACGGTGATAGGTAGTGAATGTGAAAATCACACTCATAGGGTTAAAGTGCACCTGTTCAAGAGGAATACTTCCCAGATAATGAAAAATTAATAGCAAGTTCCAGTGTACAAGGTAATTCTGTGGCAGCATTTGATTTGCCTGCCCTGGTTGTCTCACCATGTGAGGGTTTCCTGAAAGAGAGGTTTCTAGCCAGTCATGTGTGCTACTAGTAAACGCTCTCAGCTGCTGGAGCTGGAGCTTCAGCTCTTGGTCTCAGCTTCAGCATCTCCATGAGCTTGTGTCATCCAAATCTCTTGTTGCTGGCAGTATGACCAGTGAAGAAGCAGTGCCCTGGGTGAAGCAGGCCTGTGTGACCAGGGTACCTTGTGACCTTGTTCTCCAGTCATGCCTGGGCACAGTTTAGCACAGATTTGACAGCCAGCTGTGCAATCAGGCTGGGCCTTCCCTTCCTGTAGAATTGCAGTTTTAGCTGAATGGGAAACTGTGAATCTGAAGTCTTTGAACAGGGAAAAGGAAATGCCTTGTTTGCTCACTTGACATTCTTCCTTGCTTTGCTCCTTCTGTTAATTGGTGGAGATGGGTGCTGAGCTGGGAACCCACTTCTTTTTTTGTCTCCTTTGGGTATTTGTGGAACCTTGCTGATTCTAAAGAATGAAGCTAAGGCGTCTCATGCCTCATCCTATCTCACTGTTTCATCTCGCTGTGATGTTGCTGTTACAAAAATGATTGGGCTGCCCTATGAGCAGTCTCTGTGGTAAGAAATAAGGGTCAGAATTTAATACCAGCTTCTGTGTTACATTGATATTTGGCTGTGATGAATACAGGCTTAGCCAAAGGCTAGCAAGTCTCCCTGACTGCAATGGATATAAAGAAAATAACATAATTGTTTTCAGTCTTGCATGTTTAATCAGTAGAGAGTGAAATGCCCTGATGACAAAAAGCCATGTCAGACATATTGCCCTGCTTTCCTCTTAGCTGCTGAATTAACTTAAGGCATGAAGCTCCTTCTCCCCTTTCCTTAATTTGTTTTTTTGTAGGGAGTTAAGGTATGTGAAGCTGGGAAGTAGATCTGAATGTCACAGTGTTTTCATGGAGCTTGTTAGCTTTGAAGTGGCTGAAAACCTGGTATATTGTAGATTATGGGCACAAACCCTTTGGGCAGAAACCCCACAAATTAACATTAGACCTGGTGAGTTTTGTACTCTGTAGTGGATTGAGATAATGTTGAATACCATTTTGCATGCCTTTTATTTTTAGGAAGCAGTGCTCAGGATATGAAAAACATAGCCACAGTTTCCATGGGGTTCTGTTTTCCCACCCTACTGTTTAATTTTAAAAGACATTGCACCGTTAAGTTTCTGGAGGAAGGTATGAGCCCGCTGCGCTTCTCAGCGAAGGAAGAAAGAACGGGAGAGAAGTTTGAGAAGAGTCTTGTTATGTAACCTGCCCCTAGAAGCTTTGTTTTTTTCCACTTGTCTGTGGAGCTTCCCAGTATTGTTGGAAATTGTCACTGCTTACTATGGGACCTGTTATGATCATACTTGTACTAAGATCAGCAAATTAAAACTGATTCCCAGCCATGGCTTCTCTTGCACTTTGACCTACCTTTTGAGCTTGTAAAAGTAACTGGGGATGTGTTTCTGGAATGAGGAAACTAAAAACCTGTGGCTTTTGGACCACAGATACTTCCTTCACTGCACAATCAGTGTTCAGTTGTGGGCTGCATGGAACAGAGACCCACACATAGCACTGATTTGCTATTTTTTTATAATGCATATTTTTACTTGGATGTTCATTTTAATCCACAATATAGCAAGCATAGAGATTGTTTTTCTTCACTAATTCATGTGACTGTCTTGAGCTCTTTGATTACATTTTGGATTTGGGGGTTTTTTTCTATTATCACACAGATTTGATTCTGCCTGGCCTACCACTGTGCCCAGGCATGAAGGTGCTGGAAAACATTAGGTTGTCAGTAAAATGCAAATCTTAAGATGTAATATAGTGGTACAGTCCTGTAGGAGATGCTCTGCGATATGAAAATCCAAGAGTTTCTGGTTTTGATGCCCAGAATGCAGCCCCCAAGGTTTGTTTGAACTGTGTGGAAATGAAGGACAGCTGTGCCTTTTGTGAAGACAATATCTGTGGAATGCTGTCACGTGTGATTGTCTAATCCTGACTGGTGACTTCAGAGAGGAAGGGAAGCTTTGTGGTTAAGGCACAAGACCTCCAGGTCTGGGAGTTCTCAGTTGTGCTAGAAGCTTCCTTATGTGACCATACGAAGGATCTTTCTCCCTGTCCCCCATGGGATATGGACATCTCTTCTGCTTGTTTCATGTGGATGGTGATGGTCTCCTTGTTGCATTGCCATACTGTGCCCAAAATGGAGCTAATTACAACAAAGGCATTTCAGCCCTACCAGACCTGTTGGTTTTGGGGGTTATTTGCATGGTTTATAAGCAAAGTCTCTGTTCTCTGCTGTTGCTCCCTTGTTATCAGAACTGAAATGGTAAAAGTAGTATGCCATGGGGAAAAGCTGTCTCAGTATTATTTCTACGACTATCCCACCACTGAATCAGCAAGAGATGGTTCACATCAGATTTGACGGTCTTTGAGTGTGTTTGCTCAGTCTGACCTCAAGTTTATCTCCCCGTTTGTGCCTAGGGCTTGGCTTGCTTGCTGGGGCCTATGGTTTCAGCCAGGAGGCCAAACCCAGTGGTGGGGGTGAGGGAGCATGTAGGGCTGCAGCTCCCTTGGTTTTCTGTGGAAGATGGAGGGGAGGGGAGAGGCTGCATGTCCATGTCGAAGTACACGGAGAGATTGGTCTCCAGTGTGCTGCCTGGAGTTGTTCTGTGCCCACCAGCTTGCAGTAGCTGATTGTAACAATGATCTTGGCCGCTCTCAAGCAAGAGAGGAGACATGCAAGTTATGTCATGTTTGAGCTGACATTTTGTCTCATGCTTTTGAGTAACTTGATAGTGTGTCTAAATTTTTATGGCAGGAAACTATTGCAGTAGTAGGCCCATCGTGGTAAAATGTGTTCTTCCACTCCAGATGTTTGCAATGTTAAGAAAGCTTGGTATTAGCCTTCAGAAGACTTTCCTGTTTCTTTTGTTTTCTATTTTTGGAGGGTTTTTTTTTTAAGTAATGTTCTTTTATTTCCTTAGGCCCAAGTGGGCAAGCAGTCATCTTGGATGGGAATGGCTGTTTTCAAGAGGAAACCTCTCTTAACTCTTGACTTTTTGAGGTATCCAGAGAGAGAATTTAGATGAATTGCAGTGTTCGGGGCTCTTCTGTAGTTTCATGTGTGAGTTGTTATGCATGCCTCCGTGACTGGGAGGGATTGCATAAGACACTGACCCACAAGTCCTGGGAGCAGGACCAGATAGGGTGGAGAAGAAAATGCACGGTCTGAAAGGCTGGCTGCGTGCTTAGGATACTGCAGCCAGGACCGTGATGTTGGGATTCAGTCCCGTGGTCTCACAGAGCTTTCACCTGTGGCCTTGGGTAGTGATCACGAGCTCATGATCAGCTGTCTGGAAGCCAAACACTGCCCCACAGTTTTGGTAACCTTGTTCTATTTCCTTCATGGTTTACTCCAAATTATGATGAAAACTCCTTCAGATGTTTGTAGGAGCTCCTTGGAAGGCAGCATTGATTTTCAGCAAACTCTAGTGCTAAGCAAGTCTGAAAATGCTTGGCATGACAAAAAAGGCAGGGGATGAATGCTCTTCTAATGCTAGGCTGGTTAATTACAGCTGTGGAAGATGGTGACTCTTTGTTACTCCCCCTCATGATTACAGGCAGGTCAGCAGGAATCTCAGCGTAGTTCAGGTTGCGTTCCTGCAATTGCCCATAGAATATCTTTCTGACCAGGAAAATAATGCTTCTATGTGCCAAAAAACCTCCAAGCCAACCCCAGACAAAATACACTAGCAAAACCCAAAAGCATCAGAACAATGAGGAAATAGAAAAGTGGAAGAATTATTGCTTGGCTGCCTTTTTTTTTTTTTTCCCCAAAAGGCATGTGGCCTTTTAAGAGAAGCTTGAAAAATATCTTAAATGGGGACAGATTTAATGCAAAAGCTTGCAAACATCTGATCTCTGCATGCCAGTGTGCCTTCAGCCAGCCACCCCTTTGTCCATCTGACTTTCTGAACAGTTGATGATCTCACCAAAAAATAAACAAGCTGCAGAAGTGTTTAGGGAGTTTGGCACATCTAGGAAGTAACCAAGGAATCAGGGTGGGGGAAGGTTTTCCTCCAGTTGCGATGAAGCAGGGTGCTTTAGCCTCTGCTTGAAAGGACGGTTTTATGTTTTTGCAGGAGCCAGATCTTTTCCTAGCCTTTCCCCGGGCAGGGAGTGGGGTTGATGGTTGGTTTTTGGTAACGGGGTTCAGTGGGGCGTTTGCTCGGCGTGCTCAAAACCAGCATATTCATGAGTGGTCCTGCTGCGTGGGAGAGAGGAGGGCGAGGGAGAAACTTTTGCCCCGGAGTAACCTCCGCGTTGCCTCAGCAGAGGCGGGTGATTTACTTTTTCGTGTGGAACAAAAAGGCAACGGGGAATTTGTAACTGGATATGTAGATGAGGGAGCAATGACCGTCAGTAACCCCGTGTACTTCGTGCCGCAAGAGCAGAGCGCGTGGTTCCTCCCCTTGCCGGCTCCTCCGCCGGGATCGGGCTGGGAAGCAGAAGTGGCACCCGTCCCGCCGGTCTCCCTTGTCACCTCCGGTGGCACTCCGAGTGCGGACCATACTTTTTCCTGAGGGGGCTCATTCTTGACGGTATCACCTGCCCAAGTTAAGCCAAACCCACCCCCTAGAAAACCAAAACCAACCAACCAAAAAAAAAAAGAAAAACCCAAACAAACCCAAAAGCAACCTAACAAAAAAAGAACCACCAAAAAACCCTCCTGCAAGAGAGGTGGGAGAAAAGGTTGTTACAGCCGTCCCCTATAGGAGGGGGGAAGGTACAAGCCCCTGGTTCTTCCATATCATTACTTTCTCTTTAGAGGTCATGGTTTTCCCACTCTTTGCTCTGGGTTGTGGCATCCTGTCTTCCTAGAGTATAAAACAGAGCATGACACCTAGCTAGCTGTCTTACCTCAGCCTGGAAATCTTCACTCTGGTAAATCCTATAGGACCTGGCCTCTCACCTCCTCTTGGCATAGCTGCTTTGCTCATCACTGCTTGTTTAAGCATTGTGGAATTGGCCTCTCTCTCTCTTAAATAAAACAGCAAAAACAAACCAAAACTAAACACTGCTCCCCCCCTTCAAAAAAAACCTCAGCCAAACCACAAAACAAAAGAACCCCCACACAAAACCCAAGAAAACAACCCTGAACAGTGTGAGAGTCAGCTTAAGATCCAGTTTTGTGGACTTTAATAGTGTGCTTGGATTATAATTTCCAGATGGTTCCCCTCTGCTGTGATGAAGGTACAAATTTATTTTAAAGCCAAGAGCTGAAACACCAATGACTTGAGAAGGTGAAGCATTTGGGAAAGGAAATGGAAACAATGCTGCAAATGTATTTTTTAATTCCAAGTAGCTAAGATTGTTTCCTAGATCTGCATGTGATTCTGTGTCATACCTGTGTGTCTGCATAAGGCAGACTTTGAAATTTATGGTAGAGTACATTAGCTATTAACATAATTAACTAAAGGCTATTAAATCCCTCAGTGGCCCATGCACTGGCTCAGTCCCATGCTCAGTAACAACACAGGGATTAAGTGCTAATGCTGTAGTAGGTTTCAGATGAGGGGAGCAGCTTGGTGTGCCTTGCTTCTGTGTATGTATGAGCAAATTGAGCTGAAGTGATGATGTTAATGGGAGTTGTTTTTGAAGGTTGATTTCTTTTCTTGCTGTTGGTTTGGGGGTTTTTTGAGACCCGGGCATCATGGTTCGACATTTCTGAAGCCTGCCAAGTTTCAGAGCACTTTACCAGCAGCTCCTCTTTTCCCTTTGTGCTATGGTTTGTGTAACTCCCTCTCCCCCATTTGTCAGCTTGACTTTTCCTGTTCAGAGCTCTCACACGAGTTTCCTTTTGGCTTTGCTGTGACCAGAATGTTGCTTGTTTTGTCACTTTCCAGACCTGAAACTTCGGGATTTCCTGATTGACAATGAGACATTCTCTGACTTCCTCCATCATAATGTGTCCATGCCATCATCTGCAGTAGAGGAGCTACTGGATGCAGGGGTCAACCTCCAGCAGGTAAAAAGTACTTTCAACTCCTAACATAATGCTTGTCTGTTGTTTGTTTAGCTGTAGTGCCAAGATCCACAGTGCTGGACCCCTCTGTGCCAGTTGCTGTAGAAACACAGAGGAAAATGTATTCCCTGCTTCTCTCTTTCGTCTTTTTCTTAATGTACTGTCTTATTTGATTTTAAGCTGTAAAAGGACACTGGGAACCCATGAGCAAACATTTCAACCTGCAGAAGAAAATAGTACCCTCAGGCTAAACGGAATTTCTTCCTTCTGCATTTTTTTTTAATGGAAGTAAAACATTAATTAAGCTGCTAGCACTGTTCTGACTGCTTTCGGTCGCTCAGCTTGGACTAGAGCAGGGCTTCTATGTCTTGCTCTACCTTACATTCCTGTGCAGCAGAAGGAGCTATACTTTTAGGTTTGTGGCCAATGCGTGAAGACAGACACGTTGTACGTTACGTAGAACAAGAGTCCTGATATCCTGAGTGTACCATGTCTGCAGTCATAAACACAGCCAGTGGTGACAGTGGGCTAGAGCCTTGTCTTGCGATGGCTGTCTGCCATGGCCAAGCTTGTAACATGTTTTTTGCTAGGCTCGATTAACTAGTCGACCAGCATCCTTTCTAATGCAGAAGCCAGAACAGACTTCAAAGGAAGACCCAGGGTTCTCTTGAAAGAGTGCAAAAGATGGTATGCAAAAAGAGGAGGAAATCCATTTTGCTCCTCAACTCCAGATCAGATCTTTTCATTGAAGTGGAATGGATTGATAGTCCTTTTAGTCTTTGTTTTCCTGTAGTTAGAGATGCTATCCTGCACATCTTGTTTCAGTGCAGTTTGATAAGTTATCCTACAAGTTAAGAATACCTTCTACTAAAAAACATAAAGCAGAGAAAAAAATCGTAGCCATTTTAGGCTGCATGCTTTGTTTTACTTGAAATTAATTTGCCTGAAATTCAACCTAGATTGAGAGAATCATGCTACAGATTATTCTAGAAGGGTAGCTGGAAGACTGCAGCAATAGCATTCTAGTCATTCTCCCAACGTTAGTGGAGAGGCAGAAAGATTTTCAAACAGGCAAAAAACCTGGCCTTACATTGTATGACTGCCATGCTGTACTGCTTGTATAATGGAAGGAAGAAAAAAGCTTAGCTTTTATCTACACAGTGTGTCAGAAGGGTGGTGAAGGGCTGGTCAGTCACATGCTTCAAGCTGTGTTCTTGTTTATGTAGCTCTTGAGCTGATTGTGCTAGAGCACTGGGAGTGATGCTGCTAAGTCGTAATAGCATTTTGTGCTCAGGGATGGCAGGAAGAGCTGATCTGAGCAACAGGACACTAAGATGCAGAGGAGTGGCCCACCAAATTTTCTTTGAGCACTTTTCTTATACAGATGGTAACTAGAGATGCAGACCTCTCCCTTCCTGCAGAATGACTTTATCTGACTCACAAAATGGATGTCTTGGATTTTGCTGGAGATCTGGTTTGGAGAACTGACCTCTCTGCTGAGCTGACTAGTGACTTCAGTGTTAATAGGCAGTGTTTGTTAGGTCTCTGAATGAGTGGGTTACAACTTCACTCAGAAGTCATATAGTAGAAGGGCCTATCCAGAGTATGCCAACCTTTCACAGCAAATACAGCCCTCTTCTGCAGTCTGTTGGTGTCCTGGGGTTGTTCGACAAGGGCAGAAGCTACGATATGCAAACAGGTAAGGAACTGAAATCACCAAGGAGATGGGACTGTTCACTGGCGTTACTGTAATGACAGCACTCCAACATGTCCAGCAGGGTTGTGTATCCAACATACTGAAATTAGTGCAGACAGAAAAAAGCAACAAAAGCCTTGTCTTGATGGGCATGTTGCTTCCTGGGGCAGAGTGGCTCAGCCTTGTGTTTTTCCAGTTGTGGCAGGTGTGCTCAGAAGGGTGTGGGATTTGGAAGGTGCCTGGGTCAGCAGTGGGCAGGCAGCTATGTAATCAAGTCTGGTATGCTACTGTTGTCCAGGTGTGGCCAGACAGCTCTTGTGTGGTTTGGAGGCAGGACTAGGTCCTGTCCCTCTGAAAAGTTGAAGGCACAATGAGGTCCTAGGCCAGTGCTGCAGCATGATGCATTGAATAGCAGTGAGGAGTAAATAGTAATGGGCAGTGCATATTCTGCTTGGAACAAATCTCTGTTTCATGAAGCAGGAAGAGTCCCAAGGAGAGAATGATATGACCTGTAAGGACAAAACAATTACCTATGACTACTTTCAGACATGAGCCTGGCATCTTGAGTGTCCTTAGGGGACTTAACCTGTCATTTAGAATGTATTTTTGCCTGCTGAAGACACCATGGGTTCAGATGACTGCAAGTGGATACAGAACTTGCTGACTTGGTGAGACTGGGTGCTTTAGTTTGGGGTGGATAGGCAGAGTGTTTTTTCTAAGACCTCCTGCTATGGAGCTCAGTGCTTGAAAAGGGTAGCTTCTCTCCAAAAGAGTTTAAAATCTGGGTGGAAAAGGTGGACACACTCAGAATGGTGAAAGGTTGGTCACCTTCACTTTTTGTGAGTGACACTGAGGCATTGGGAGACACTGTTTTTTCTGTATGTCCACCCAGGGAAGCTTGTTTAGACTCATTCTGGGAGTGTTATTTCAGTGCCCCACAAATATCTCCTTTTCAGCATGGCTATAACACTGGTAGTAGCATCTCTGCTGACAAAAAAAAAAGCACCCCAAATTTTTCAAAAGCCCAGCCTTTTTGATGTGAGAGCTGGGTGTGTGGCATTGAAAGATCATATTTTTGGCATATGAATACAGACCAAAGTTAAAGGCTTGCATGAGTATTGCATTAAAAACCTCTTCTCTCTCCTGTCAGCTCCATTTGCTTGTTTTCTGAATGTAATGCACCTTTCCCCCCAGACTGTGCATACCCCCTTGCTTTTGAAAGACAACAAATTTCAGACTTACCAGCCTTGTTCAGGAGCTGCTAACTCTTCTGGAATGTAGATCAATCCTCCTTAGCTGTTGTTGTAAGTTGGGCAATGCACACTTGGTCTTACGAAATGACAGAGAGAAGAAATTAAGTCTACCGCTGTTGTTACCTGTGCACTTACAGTAAAATTGTTCCATCTGTCTAGCCCCAAGGCAAACAAAAATTTCTTTCCAATAGTAGACTCTGGATTTTTTGTTGTTTATCACCTTCAAGAAGTATGCAGCTTTTTGACATGCACTTTGTTGTTCAGCAAACATGAAGTCATTAAATGACCTTAGAATTTGGTTATCAGGCCTGAAAGGGTCTGGTGATAACTCAGAGGGATTTTATCAATTTTGTTAATAAGGTGATTGCTTGTGGATTAGGAAACATTATTGACAAGCAAACCATTACCTTAAGAAAAATATGTCTGTGAAGGAAGACTCCAGGATCTTATCTCATTTGTTGCAGCCAGTAAGATAACTTTTTTTTGCTGATACATTATCTGCTTAAAAACACTGCAAAATGTTTGTCTCAGCAGTTGGTGAGTAGATACTTCAGAGTTGAGAGATGATTCTGATTCAGAGCTGCATAGAAAATGTGGCTGGCAGATACATCTGGGTAGTTTGGGACATAGATCTTTTGCCCTTCACATAGATTTGCCAGACTTGTGTCTGGTCACCAGCCTTGTTTTTGTCTCTGTGGCTCAGTTCCCAGAAGACTGAACATTAGGCAATGCATGTACCCTTGGTTGGAGGAAATGGCTGCTGTGGAGGACAGGATCACTGCTGCTTTGTGCATATTTGTGGGGAAGTGAAGAGAGACCTGCCTCCCCCAGGACTTTTCTCCCATGTTCTCAGCAGGAAAGGGTTTTTCTTGGAACTGAGTTGTATACGAATCAGGACAGCTCAACCTGTAGAGAAGAATGCCCCCTCACCTCTATCTGGAAATGTTATGAATGGTTTGCTTTGTCTAGGCAATAACCAGTTTTTTGGTTGGAGCCTTAGCTGAAAGGGAGACTTACATGCTTTCCCCACTTTTGTAGGTCATTGTGTCTGGTTATCGAATGCGACTGCGAGATCTCTGCAATAGCTCAACATCGTCTGAATTTCTCACAATCCGAAATCAGACGGCAGCCACAGACTCTGAAGCCTTCATTTGCACCTTGTCAAAGGAAAAACTCCATGCAGCCGAGCAAGCCTTCCGGGCTAACCTTAATCCTTTGAAGCCTCTTCAGGTGAGTTCACTGGCCCCACCTGCAAGAGTCTGTCATTGACACAGTGACATTTTCCAGGGCTTTCAGTCTGGGAACTCATCCCTGCATTTCCAGAACTGCTTAGAGGCAGTTAGAAAGAAGAAAGATGGTCCGTCTTTGTCACGAGAGCATGAACAACATTGCTTCTTCCTGTCATTCTTACCCTTCCTGCTGCTTGCAGAGCATAAATGTGTGTGGTCCGCAGTTCAGTTTTTTAAGAGGAAACTCTTTATGCTGTGTCGTAACAAAAAGGCTCTTGGTTGTCCCTGTGTTTTAGTCAAACGTTGTGTCTTGGCTGGAACAAGCCTAGATAAAAGACTGGCTTGTGCTGAGCGCTAAAACCGTCGCCCTCTGCCCTTAGCATGGCGCCACTGAGTGCAGAAGTTTCTAGCCAGTGACAGGACAAAACCTTTAAGCAGGTTTAAATCATGCAAAGTAGAGTCAAGTTTTAAAGTCCTGTTTCAAAAATTAACCAACTGAATGGGTATTGGGGGAAGAATTCATTCAACTTCAAGAGCATACATTATTTATAGGATGACTGGAGACTAGAGCAGACTTGGATCTAGGACAATCCAGTGATGTTTTGCTACAGATCAGCAATAGCTGTTCAAATATAGAAGTTTGAGGAATTCAGTGCTGGAAATAACAGTAGAGTGAAGAAAGGACCACAGAACCCACTCTGTTACCCACTAAAACAAATATTCTATTGTTTGCTGTGTGAGTTTTCAGATTTGATGAGCCTTTCAGTACTGAAAGTCATGTACCACTTGCTTGGCTTTGTCCCCAGTCAAAGAAGGTCATTATCAAGTAATGGAATCATATTACTCTCCTGCGCAGTATGTAGCAGGCAGTGACTTCTCTCCACAGCTCGTCTTCTGTTTTCCACATGTCCTCCATCTGCACTTTCTTCCCTGCTGGAAGAGCAAGACATCCCGTAAGCATTAAGAGCTGTGGTAGCAACACTAGAATTGTAACAAAGATGGGCTGTTTAGAGAGGAATGCCTATAATTAGTTTCTTGTCTTCTGTTATATGTGTATGTGCACATATATACATATTTTACCTTAAACCATTCAAAGATGCTAGAATTTTGGGGTCTTAAGGGGATGAAAATAGCCAGCTATCGACCACTCAGAATTGGTTTTCTGGGCTCTGTGGAGACTCAGTCTTGCTTTTCTTATTTATGGAAGCTTCTGCAGTGTAGCTGACAGAAGCAGGTATTGAGTGTCTGTGTCATTAGGTCTGTATTGTTTGTTGGTGAAAGGAAACAGTCATAAGCCACTCTGTGCCTCTTGGCAACAGCAGTATAGATTTAAGACATTATGTGCAGCTTTGGGGGGCTTCTGAGAAGCTGGGTCATGATCTTGTCTTCAAGGGGAAAAAAGCTGGAGTCCAGAAGCCAGCAGTTCTAAACCTGCTGTGCATTGTTGTCTGGTAAAGGTCCACAGTTTTCCTCAGAAGTGTGTCACAGTGTACTCTCTAGTTAAGCTGCTGTACAGTGAATGAAACAGAAACTAACTGGCTTCAATGTGGCCAGGCAAAATGGATAAATTAACTGTAGGATCACAACCAACACATTTGAAACTTAGTGTCTTTAGAGGCTAGAAAGGGCCCTGACCTGCAGTAACATCTTTGAACAAAGAGAGAACTTTCTGCTAATGAACAAAGGAGGCTTTTGATGCAGCTTATTGAAGGTACTGTGTGTCAAATCTTGGACATGCACACTGAAGATAGCATGCTCTGTATCTACTACAGGGTCTGTAAACCAATGCCAACAATTTGTCCAGAGATTAATTTTTATTTTTTTTGCTTCATCCCTTTGATGTACTTCACAGCAAGGCATTTCGGTAAGCGAAGTAAGAGCCAAGTCAAATGGAGATGCAACAGTGACTTAGAGAGAGCTTTTTAGTTTGTGTAATTGGACTTGGGCTTCACTGGTTGCACTGTTTTGTGATTTATGGAGAGGCAGCATCTTAGTACAAGAAGGTTAATACAAGGGCTTGCATGTGTGTACAAGAGCTCAATACCAAGGGCTTGAATTGTAAACTGGAAATCTCTAATATCTGGGCAGTGAAGTGGCTATGGTTTCTTGAAATGTCTTAATACATATGACTTAGCCTGACATCCACTTGCTTGTTTTTGTCCCTGTGCATTCCTGTTTGTTATTCCCTCTGCAAGGTGATGCAGTAAATTTCATCATGCAATTGATCCGGATTAAAAGTCACTGACCTGATTGTATGTTTATACAAATATTTATGCTGAAACTTGATGGGGAGGGTGCAGAATTGAGAGCCCTATGATCAGGGAGTGAGTGCGTGGGCTGAGACCCTGATGATAACACTAGCTTCTGCTGGCTTAAAGTGTGTGTGCATTTGCAGCCTCAGGGAAACTCTTAAGTGTTCTAAGTAGCTCACAAAAAATGCAGTAATTACCAGCAATTTATGGACAGATGAGGGTTTTAAAAAAGAAATTAAAGTGCTTGCCTGATGAACTGCATGAGCTTGGAATGTCACAGCACTGTTAAGTTTTTTTAAAAAGAAAAGTGAGGTATAAACACTTTACATACCTGCTCCTCGGTTTTATCCAGAACACCTAGAGTGTTGTCCAAAGGGCAGTGGTACAGTTAAGACAAGAACTTCTAATTAAAATTTCACACCAGGATTCTAGCTCTGTCTTTTGTATTACTTCAATTTAGCCTGTTCTGTAGTATGAGAAAGCAGAGCCAAGCACATGGAGGTATGGTAGGGAGGTTAAAGTGTGACTCCTCATTCTTTTTCATGTAAGAACCTTTTTGAGGTAGACTGTTTAGATCAACACCCAGCAGAATATCTGGGTGTGATCACAGGGCACCAAGGTGGAGGATGAACTTCCCTTCTTCTGAGTCTTCACTCCACTAGAAGAAAAAAGTGTTTCAAAAAGTCAGATTCCTTTTTCCATCACCTATGTCTTAGCCTGCATCCATTCTCGGAAGCCTTTTGACCAACAATACTACGGGACATAGGACATGTTGTACAAGCTCCTTGTGTAGATACATCACCTCTTCTTGAGGCTTGCCTTGCACTGGGTGAGTCAGACTGAGGCAGGAGAACCTGGTTTGAGAACAACAATGAAGCAGTACATCTGACTGCATGCATGCAAATTTCCTTCCTGGCTTTCTCCCAGTGGTGGGCCAGCAGTTTTCGCATTGAGGAGCTACCCAGTTTGGGAAAGACTAACAAGAGCAATGACAGTAAGTTCCCAGCCATCACAACACAGTCCAGTGGGACATTTCTGACTGTCTTATATCACAGAAGTACCTGTTTGTATTTCCCTCTGCAAATCTCCCCAGTTTTGAATGTGATTTGGTGGGGAGGAAGGTTAAATGACAATTCAAATTGCTCCTGTGGAGTTTCATCTCTTGCACAGCACTGCCTAAGAAGGACTTTGCCATATTCACTTCCAGTGGTATGGATCTGTAATAAGCCATAAATATCCTGTGGCTTGGGTCCTTGAAAGAGTGTGGGTGAGCACATGAAAATCCAATTGTTTTTTCTCCCTCTGTAATATGGGTGGTTTTTTGTCAAATGGTTAGCATGAACTAAGCATTACATAATAAATGCATTGCAGTTGAAAAATGGCTTTTAGCAAAGGTCTCCTAATGTAAATAATGTGCTGCAACTGAACTCATAGCTTTCCTTGGTCTTTTGAGAGCATTTTCAGTCAAGCACAATGATATCATCCTTTTAAGCAGCAGTGGCTTGAGACTTCCACTCTCAGGAAACAAAAGCAGAAGCTTAAAGCATGTGATTTTTCTGCAGAGGCCGGTGGAAAGTTTCTGCTAAGATCAGTATAAAGTTGTAATAACTATTTCAAAGCAAATGCAAGAGAGTGGTCTTTATTGAGCAGAAACAGTTAGCTGCATGATGCAGACTGAATTTTGGCTTAATTTTTTGACTTCCCGATGCTTTAAACCCATGCATTCTCATGTATGCTAAAGAATCAGATTGACCATCCCCTGTAAGTCTCACATGAATTTATTTAAGGCTTGTCTGTCAACTCCAGCCATCTCAAGTATTTGTCACTACAGTAAATCTTGTAGCATGCACATACAAGCACAAAGAGTCCCCCCCAGTGCACTCAGTATATAATATTGAGTATACTCAAGAGTGTTATAATGTTGGCTGCCCCAAAAGACAAATTTAGTGATTTGCTAGCCACTACAACAGTAATTGTAGAGGGCAGTTGTTCAAAACCTGTTAGAGCTTTGTCTTTCCGCAGTGTGCCTAGAACAGACAGGTGATGTTTTTGCAGCACGTTACCAGTAAATGAGTCATTGCTCTCCCCAGTCCCAAGATGTAGTGCTTTATAAAGACAGTCTCACAGTAGGAACAATCTTCCTGGATCTACCCTGAATCTAGAGGTTTCGTATTATGTAATTAACTACTTAGTGAGTCACTATGATGATGTATATTACAGGGAAATTAATGATATGCTCATCTGTTCAAAGAAGACTGGCCTGTGTGACTGATTTTTTTGTTGTTGTTGTCTCTGGAGATGACTTGTGAGAGGCTTCCTGAGTGCGCCTTGAGGTTCAAGAAGTGGTAGAGAGAGTAAAATTTCCTCCATATCAATGATACTATTGCAAGTTCTGGTGGGAAATGACCTTGAAGTAATATGAATTTTTTAGGGAAGAAAGGTCAGGGTGTTGTGTATGAAAGGATAGATGGGTACTCAGGGCAAGGTTTGCAAGCTCCTTGAATCACCTAAGACTCACTTATGAGATCAGGAAAAAGTCCTGTTAAGCTCAGTGTCCTCAAATGATAGTCCAGCAGTGGCCTGTAATGGACGCATGTGAAAGGATTCAGCCACTGGGCACCTCTGAAACAACATTTCCTCAGTGTAATGTTCTTCAGTAGTTTGCAACCCAGACTTTCTCAACTACTCCTGGGATCTTGTTGTTTAATAGCATTTGGTAAGATTTTTATGTTCAATTATTTATTTTAAGTCTTTCTCAAACTCAATACTTTCAGCATTGCATAGAGCCTACTGATTTTTTCCATTTTGACTAAGCCGTATATGCACCAGCTCTTTTGGTTTTGTTTTAAACTGATCATTTCACTGGAAGTTCTCTAATCCTGTATGATGAGGCACAGTGGGCTATCATCCCATTTCCATTCCCCATCCCACTTGTAAGTCTACAGACCTTTGTCATAATCTCTGTTTATCCTTACACGTCCCATTGGAAGAACTGTAGTCTATTGTTCTTCCTTCAAAAACCATTCTTACCTTGAATCATGGCCTTTCTCTGTACTTGAATTCCTTCAGAGATGGAGAACCCAAAATTGCACATAGTACTTGAGAACCAGGATTGCATTGTAGATTTATATTGATGTTGATCTGTTTTATCACTGCATTTCTAAGATCTTTCTTTTTGAGTGGCAGTAGCTAATTCAGAGCCATACAAGAGGTATCTTAAGGTAGAACTGTCTTTTTCCCATGTACTTTACTTTGCAGTGTTGAATTTTGTCTGGCACTTTGTAGCAGTGTGTCAGTAGGAGGCTGTTCACTAATCTTTTGCAATTGGATTTTGACTTTTCACTGTTCTGAACCAATTAGTATCTTCAGAAAACTTTTCCTCATCTACCCTGTCCCTGAATCACCTCTGAATGCAGTGAACACAAATCTGTGTGCAGATTGATAAAATATATGGAACTGAACAAGCACATCTCTTGTTGTGCATGAACCTAGAACTTTCTACCTCTTCTTATTGCTAAAGTAGCAGTGGTAGAGCAGGTATGTAGCTTTGATATTTGCTGGCTAAATTTCTTTAAATATGTCTTGAAGGTCTAAGCCTGTGGGGATTTTTAACTGCTTTTCTTCTAGATTATATGTTTTTATTTATCTCAACCTTAAGGACCGCATTTAGTAGAAATCCATAGAGATTAGAGAGATCGTCCCTGAACTTGCAACTGGCTGTGGAGCAAAGACTAACTGTGCACGCAGAAAAATTATCTGAATTTTAAATATCCCAACAGATCAGCAGAACAGTACCCATTTACACCAGCTGGCACTGACCAGGTCTTACCAGTCTCCAGCAGATCAAGTAGGACAAGTGAAAACCTCCAGACTTTGTTTGCAGAAATCGTCCCAGGAAGGATGTGAAAAGGAGGAGGTTCAGCTCAAAAGATGTGTGCTGAAATCAAGGGCCTTGGCTGTTCCTCTGTGTGTTGCAATGCTGTAACTTTAGTATGCTTTCAAATGCTGTAACATGGAGCTACTAATGTGAAATTGTAGGAATTTATTTTAATCTTCATTCCCTTGAAAAAAGGATTGTGCCCAAATGTTTTCTGTGCAAGATAATCCAGATACATGAACAGAACAGGAAAAGAACCCCACAAACTGAACTCTAGGCCACCAGTTACGTGTAGAGCAATTGGAAACAAGGAGTTGTCTTCAGTGTGACTTCCTGCTAGAGCAAGTAGTTTCCTGAAAGCTGTGCCTTCCATTTCTGGAAGCCTGTCAGTCTTGCTCTTTGGTGACAGTGCATACTAGCTATTTCCTGGAAGCTGTTAGTTTTAAAATACTCCCTTGATTTAGATAAAGAACATCAAGGCCTGATGGGAGGACTTGAGTGATGATGTACACTGCACTAGGAAGTTCTTTGTGCCTGAGCTGGTATCTGTGTACTCTCACTGAAAACTTGTGCCCACCAAATTGTCTTTTCCTCCACTGTACTGACTTTGCATTCCCTTCTTAGCACTGGCTTGCAGGATTTCAGGACTGTCCACATGCTGTCCTTTATACTGTGCTTGTTTTGTGACCTGGAATGCAAGCCATCCTTTGCACTGTAAGTGTATGTGCATGCGTTTAACATTTTGTTGGTATGGTTCTGGTTATGGCATCTGTGTACTTAACCTGTGAGAAGAGAAAGGGGTGATCCTATCACATTGCAGGGTGCAGAAGCCCATGGTATTTTAAGTTCAAGGTTACACAGAAAGTCAGCTCTGTCTTCCCCACCAAGCACTTTGCCATGTAAACAGTCCTTACTGCTCTATACAAGAGTGTTTACAAGAGTTTAATTTCTTTGCTTGTGCTTTGCAGTAACTTCTAGTTTCCTTTTCTGTCTTCCTGCAGAGACGACTTTCTTTCAATTCCTCCTTGTGGGATCTCTCAGAAACTGTGGAAACTTTGAGAGAGAGCATTGGGAAGCTTGTTAAAGAGGTAAGAAGAGCCTTTGTGTCAGGAGAACACATCACTGTGGTTGCTATCTTAACCTGTGATCAAGTACAAGAGGTAACTCAAAGGCAAATCCCTGGCTTGTTTTGAAACTTTTCCCCATCCTACAGCTGTTTTCTCTGTGTCAGTACAGGCAGCATGCACTTTGAAACCTCTTGGCACTTCAAGTTACAAATACCATAATAGGAATTAGGACATTTTCTGTAGTGTTTTGCCTTCTCAGCAGTGGCACAGCTGCTGGGCTTGCAGTCCATCTGCTGCCAGGTAGTGCCTTGCAAACTGCATGTTGAGGCTTTCCTTTTTATTTTTTTCCATTCAGTTACCAACCCATGGGTCAGGGTTATTTCTTGGTTGTATCTACTGGGTTTCGAGTGCAGTGAGAGTTTGGCATGTGGAAAAGATACTGTGGCTGTTATAATTTAAATTAGTAGCTATAGGCTACTATTTCATCTTTATCTATCTTGCTTTTTGGGCCAGAGATTGTTTTCCAGTCTTGTGGGGCACACAGTACAGTGACATCACAGCACTAAACATAAACAGTGATTTGCACAGTCAAATTCTAGAGACTGCAAGTATTTGTTTTTGCAGGTGAGATGATGGATTAAGAAAAAAAGCCCTGCGCACCTAAGTATGAGTCAGAAGTCCAAATCTGGGGGGTAGGGGGTGGGTGTTGAGCCAGAAACTTATCCTAGTTTTTTTTGTCTGGCTCTGACTTTGAAGTGCTGCTATTAGTCAAAAAACATTCTCTCCCTGGAGCAGAAATCACAACCATCTAAGCTAAACAGTGCCACCGCCTCCATCTAAGCTAAACAATGCCGCCGCGGCCTCCTCCTCCCTTCGCTAGTCTTCCGTCTTTGCATCAGAGCGAGAGCTCCTCGCCCGTGAACGGCAGTAACCTCTGGGAGCATGCACAAGAGCGGGTCACTCCAGGTTAGCGTGCGCCTCACTCCCACGGAGGGGCAGCTGCCGGGAGCCTGCGCCGTGCCAGCCAACAATTCCTGGCACGCACCCCTCCCCGAGTCCTGCAACCTGCCGCGCAGTCCCCTTCTCATTGAAATTAAGACGATTCCAGGATCAGCTTCAGTTAGGACCGTGGCAGAGCTTTCGCTGCTAGCAGGGCGGCTGCCCTTCAGAGTTTGACTACAGCTGTTTCCTGTTACGTCATTTAAGCTTGCCTTTTTTTCTTGTCTGGGATAAAAATAATTGAAACCACGTGGTACTCAGTTTGCTGATGTGGCCGAAAATGTCCCAGGGTAACGTGCCTTTTGCTTGGCAGCTGTTTTGGGTAGGACTACCTTTTATTCTGCCCTGCTGTGCAAACAAAAGCAGCTTTTTGCTCTGTGTACAGCATGAGCTGCTCCAGATGGCTTGACCGAAAGTTACTTCTTATTGTCTGTCAGGCGGATTTCTGTGTGAAAAGGAGGGACTTGCTCCCTTGTTTCAAAGGGCAGCAGCTTGAGGGGGTGGAGAGAACTATTGTTTGTGCCATGTCTAGGAGCCTTTCTAGCAGGGAATTTTAATTAGAAAATGGTCTGAACAAAATATTTGTCTTGGAGTATGGGGATTGATGGGATCTGTGTCCTTGAACTCTTTAAATCAACTTTTAGGAGAGCAGATTAAACACCAAGAGCAAGGACGACTATTTAGAAGCACTTAGGGAGCCAGGTCTGATGTCTGGGAGAAGAAATAGCTTAGTAACCCTTCATGTTTGACATACTTGCTTCCAGAGGTGTAAAAAGATCAGCTGTGCATGTAAATTGTAAAGTTGCTGATGCCAAAGATGAAACAAAGTTCCTTGCTCAAACTGTTTCAAATAATATGTAGAAATGTATTTGCTAATGCAGTCCCTCTTCAAGATGGTTAACACTTCATATGTTCATGGGAATTAGCTGCACTTCCTATTTGAGTACCTTTGCTCATCATGTTAGGGAGTTTATAGTACTTTAGCTAAAGTAGCTGCCTTTTTGCTGAGTTAAAAATGAGCTGTATTCCCTAAGATACCAAAAACTCCCCAAGGGATCCCTTTGAATTGCACACTCAAACTGTCACACCTGAAATGCAGCCCTGGCCTTTTAGGTGAGAAATCATCACACCCAAAAATCTATGTGAGCATATGTAACAACCAAAAGCTGTTGTGTGACACTTTTCATTCATGTCCCATGATGCTGGTGTCCTTTATGTCACCCTGAACCTGTGGAGCCAGGTCGGGTGGCACCAGGCTGCAGGCAAAGACAGCAGTGAGTAGCGAGGAAATGAAAGTACACTTGAATCAGTCACTCTGGACATATGCACTGAGGCTTTTGCTGTTCTCACAGCTGTCTTCCATTATATCAGTGTGTCATGTGCTTTTAGCATCTGAAAATAGAGGCTCCTTGTGTAGGTGACACGTAGTAGCTGTTGTTTAGCATCAAGACTTTTTCTCCAGATGTTGGCACATCTAAAACATGCGCAGTGCTACAGATGAACACAAAGGGTCAGGTTTACCTCCCACTGTAAGGCCAAAGAGCCTTGAGTGTGCTTTCCTTGGGTGAACTTGGATTGAATTGTTCCAGCACACTGCTGCTTTCAGCATTGTTGCTGGCTGGCTTTGCCAGCTGTCTTAGACTTGGGTTATCTGCATTTTATTTAAACAAAAGTAACAGACCAATACACAGTGAGCAAAAGTGGCAGATGGTCTTTGACTCTGTTATTGTCTCTGAAAACAGGGCAGTTGGACCATAGCATCTAAAGTTGTTTCTGAGATGCAGTTGATGAGCAGTTACAAATAGGTGTCTCAGCAGTTCTGCTTGCCCTGTTTAGTGCAGGTGGCTGTTCTGGGCAGCACAATAAGAACATCCAAGTTAATGTCGCCTGATATTTCAGTAGCAGTCAGGGAACTGGATAAAATTCAGGAAAACACTTAAAAAGGGATAGAGAACCAGCTGTAGCATTTTACCATGATACTGTATAAAGCCCTTTCATACAGAACAGATCTAAGCTCTCACTTTCTGAAAAGGGATAACAGAAGTGAAAATAAAGTTTGGAGAAGGCCAGTTAGGACATTTAGAAGTAGAATGACTTTCACAAAAGGAACAAGGGAACAGCTGAGACTGTTCAGCTTGGAAAAGAGATGAGTTGGGGGTATGATGGAGACCTGTAGCAGCACACGAAGAGATAGGGATTGAATGTTCACTGTCTCTTGCAGTAAAAACAAAACCACATGACACCAAATGGATCTAACTGCAGCCAAATTAAGCAGAGAGAATAGGTTCTTTCCTGTGATGTTGGGTGTTAAATACTTGTGGATGTTCTAAATTCTAGGAGTTTACCATGAAAGAAATTCATTGAGGATTAGGAAATAGAAGTTCCCTGATCTGAAAATAAATAGAAACTGGAAGGTTACTTAGAGGAAGTATCCTAGATTCTTGCCGTTGTCTTATTTTTTCATAATATGCACTTACTGTTGCCATCAAAGAGGTGATGTTCTGACATCTCAAGACAGGGGGTCTGAGAGCAACACTCCGCTGCAGCATGAATCCAGTGCTCATGCAGGTGGGTTGCTTTTCCCGTTGTGGTGAACCCGAGTATGGCAGCATTAATGCAGTGAGTGTCTCAGGCTGAAGGCAGGGTGCTTTTGTTCATGACACATGGCAGGCATATTGTCTGGTTTATGCCACTCAGAGGAGTCTGGAGGCACTAATGGTTCTGGCTGGTTGTACGCTGTCACCTCAGGCCTGGTGTCAGGTCAGCTGGGCAGGAGGAGGCTCCTTGCTGTGACTGGCTGTGTGCACAGCTTATGCTGTGATTCAGGCTCCTGGCTGCAGCAGGGCTTGTTTTCAAGGATTTTCTGGGAATGCTGTTGACAGCAGGGCAAGGTGCTTCTGGGGCAGGGATAAGCAATGCCAGTCTGGGAGGTCAAACTGGCTGCCTGGTGTAAATCAGTGGAGGCTTGGTGGAACTGTGCCAGGTGACGCTGCTGTGGCCTGTAGCTCATCATCCCATGAGTTTGTGACCCATGAGCTGCAGTCACTTGGTGGTGTTCCTTTTATTCCTGTTCTGACTCGATGCACCCCACCCCACCTGTCCTTGTGAGGGTACTCCACTGGAATGTAAGCCACTGTGCAACCAGGAGGAGAAGCAGCTTCCATGTTAGAGGGCAAGGAGACCAGGAGCCACCCACAGCACTGGAGGAGAAAACCCAAGAGTAAAGAACTTGGCAGGGATACATTCCAAGTACTTGCACAGAAGAGAGTTCCTTCTACAATCTCCTATTGTGGTGGTGGGGAAGTGTTTTCCCTGGTTCTTACCCTTGATGTTGTGTTCAAGGGGATTCTCATCTGTTCAGAAATCTGTTCTGTGATTTGAAGGCGCATGGAAAGAACTCCTTTTGTTAATCCTGTTCTATACTTGCTTCCATTCTTTTCTCTGCCCTTCCCAACCAGCTGCTGAGCATGAAGAGCTGGAGTGACATGAGGCAAGAGGTGATGTTTCTGACCAATGTGAATGCCTCAAACTCCTCTACGCAGATCTATCAGGCTGTGTCACGCATCGTGTGTGGCCATCCTGAGGGTGGAGGGCTCAAAATTAAATCCCTCAACTGGTATGAGGATAACAATTACAAAGCACTGTTTGGAGGCAACAGCACTGAAGATGATGTGATTAACTTCTACGATAATTCCACAAGTAAGTGTAACAGTGGCACGGTCTGATCTGCGGTCCCATCTACTTCATGATTGTCATCACTAGTGTTTTCTGAACTTCCAGAGGTGAAAGCATGAGGTCCTGAGGGACATGCTGTTTCAGGAAGGCATGCACGTATTGTCCTGTATGTGCCCTTAAGGCCAGTAAGTTATCAGCTTGCAGAGTCTCCCAAGGACCGTCTGTGGAGTCCACAGAAAGCTGTGCAGTGGACCTACTTCAGTGGGAGAGGGAGCACAGTCACGTGCAGCCTCTGGAAATCTGACCTTTTCTGGGCAAAATTTGTTTGTGCCGTACATCGGGGTTGTGGGAGTGTCGCAGAACCAGTACTGTGGCTCTTAGTGTTGGAAGCTACTTGGTTTCTCCATGTTCACTGGGCAGACTGTGCAGGCTTGGGCTAAAAGGGGCTTTTTGTGGAGCTTTGCAGTAAAGGAGGGGTTTTGTGTCTGAAAAATGCTTTGCTTTCAGCTTTGATCGTTCTGGAAGCTCTATGCCTTCTGCACTTGTCACTGTGCTGTTCAGCCACTCACTTTTGTACTCTTCCTCAGCACCCTACTGCAATGAGATAATGAAGAACCTGGAATCCAGCCCGCTTTCCAGGATTATTTGGAGGGCTTTGAAACCTTTGCTGATTGGGAAGATCTTGTATACTCCAGATATGCCAGCCGTAAGGAAGGTCATGTCTGAGGTAACTCTAGCCCTGTCCTCTGGTAATGTAGCATGAACTATGTCCTCTGGCTGTGCAGCTGATCCTCTCTAGTTAAATTGGACCCAAACACAAGCCTAGAAAGGATTGCCTGCAAAAGCACAGCCTCTCTAGTCTCTCACCTCCCATGTGCCTTTACTGTTAAAGGCTCAATGCACCATCTCAGCCCATGACAGGTCTCTGCCAGCTTTTGGAAATAACCTTCTTCTCCTTTTTGTGACAGGTGAACAGGACATTCCAGGAGCTGGGTGTGTTTCGTGACCTCGGGGGAATGTGGGAGGAGATAAGCCCAAAGATTTGGACATTTATGGAAAGTAGTCAGGAAATGGATCTCATTCGGGTCAGTATGGTGCCCTTGCCAGAACCACCACTGTTGTTTTTTTGCAATAAGTGATGAAATATTTGTTTTAGATGGTGCTTCACGGTGCTTCAGTGCTGAATTGGGCAGATAGATATTATGGATGGGACCCCTTCTTGAAAGAGATTTTGATTGTACTGATCTTGCATTATGCTTGTCACTCCTTCCTTCATGGAACAATCTCCAGCAAACGGGAGCAGTGCACATTTAACACTCATTTCTAATATGCCTCTCTTGGAAAATGTACTGTTTTGTCCACAGTACATTGGTGCTAATGTGCCTGTGAGCGTCAGGAAGGGCGATGTGTGCCCCTGGGGTTAAGGAGCTTTAATGTTGGAACTGAACAAGATGAGGTTGAGCCATTTCCCTGCAGGCATGGTGTCCTTTCTGCTGGGGATGGTGGCTGAAGTTAACCTTGGAGACCAAATGAGAGGACAGCACAGCACATCCCATTCCTGTTTGCTTGGATTTCCTTTTTGTATGTTTTCCTTTGCTAGCTTGGTCTGTTTTGTTTCTCCAGTTTACAAAGCTGTTCTTGTAACTGGGTGACCCACTACTTTCTGGTTTGCTGGTAACAGCAGAGTTTGGGGAAGCTCTTTACCTCTCTTTAATTTTTGTTGTGGCAAAAAATCCATTTCCTGTTCTTAATCATAAGGATTTTTGCAGTTTTCTCTCTTGTGCACGTTTTTATCTCCCTGACTTCAGTTCAACTATATCCTTTACAATTACTGCTCCCTTCCTGCCTGGCCTTATATTGTCTGCCCAGTGGACTGGTTTCTGCTTCAATGATGGGTGCTTCTGCCTGGCACTGAACTTGTGCTAGGCATTGTGCATACAGTAGCCTGTCCTTAGAAAGCTAGCAGTTAACCCGGGTGAAGAAAGCACTGTCCCCGAGAGGAGGACAAAGGCAGGACATTGTGTCTGTACAGGGCTGCTTCAGCCAGCCCTGGTGGCACAAAAGCAAAAGATGAGAATCACCTGGCCTCTGGTGCTGGTGTTTCTGCTCAGCAGTGACCACTGAGCCTTCGGCCGTGCCTCAGTCCCTCTCCATCCCAGCCAGGAGCGGAGATTTGTCTGGGAGAAGTGAGCAGATCTTGGCAACTGGTATTAGCCAAATGCATTTCCGCTGAGCAAGCATCTTCCTCTTCCCTGGTTTGCATGGGGTGCAGAGCTGTGCGTGGCTCTCTGCTGCCCTCTCCTTGGGAGAGGGGTGGCAGGACGTGGAGGCAGCCAGCCTGCAAAGCACACCGGTATGGTTTAGCTGTACCGAAGGAGGCATATCCTTCTCAATGGGAAGGTGAGACGGAGGACCCCACTGTGTAGATCTTCTCAGTATTGCAGAGGGCCTCTCCCTGCACCTTTTTAACAGGTGTTTTCCCTGCTAGTGCTTGTTTTCCTTATGAGAGAGGAGATCTAACATTAATTCTCACAACTATTTCTCCTTTGAAAACAAAATATCTGCAGACGTTGCTGAAAAGTAAAGCCCTCTGGGACCTGCATTTGCCGTCTTCCAACTGGACAGTGGAGGATGTTGCCCGTTTCCTGTCAAACAATCCAGAGGACTTTGAGACAGAAAATGGCTCTCTGTATACCTGGGTGGATGCCTTCAATGAGACAGACCGGGCTATCCAGACCATCTCCCGCTTCATGGAGGTGAGATCCTGTTAGTGTGGGCAAGGAGCTGGGGGAGGGCAGCAGCTTGGTCTCCACTCATGCAGTTGGGTGTTCTGGAAAGGGAAGACAGATGTTCCTCCGTTTTCTGGACACAACCAGGCATTAGTAGGGCTGAGTAGCATGTGAGAAAACTATCGTTTATTCAGATGCCTGAGTATAGATACAGGAACATAACCGTAGGCCTTGTTTTCAAAGTTTTTGCTTTTGTCACTGTGTGTGGTTTCCTGCCCTTCTGTTACTGGGTGACTGACAGCTGCTGCTGTCTCCAGCAGTGTAGCAGATCTTACTTCAGTCTGGGGTTTAGCTGGGGACTGTGGTGAAGCTTCTTTAAACTGAGGGAACAAAATTAGTTTTTAGTTGTTGCCTCATCATCTTGGGAGATAAGTGCAACCAGAAACAGGCCATGGCCTGTTAAGGGCCTGGTCCAAAGCCTTCACTCCACCGATGTTTAGAGGCTTTTAATCAGACTTGGTTTATTGGTGGCAGAAGAAATAAGACACTATATGGAAATTGATACTTGGATAAGATCCCGTAGGCGCTACCTAACCTCTTGTACAGAAAATCCCTTTGCTGGGGTATTTCTCAGTGATATATATTTGACTGGTAGGTGACTGTCAAGCAGTCAGCAATGACAACTCTTGCAACTTGCTGGGCTACAGCAAACAATTGCAAGATAGTCAGAAGCTGTTGTCTTTTTCTTGGGCATGGCATTACCATTGGAGAGTTCTCTTCTCTTCCTCCACCCCACACCTCAACAAAGTACATTATGCTTTGGCAGTGTATCCCATAAATGCTTCCAATTCCGTCCCTGTCTAGTGTGTCAACTTGGACAAACTGGAGCCTGTGCCCACAGAAGTCCAGCTCATAAACAAGTCCTTGGAGCTTCTGGATGAAAGGAGGTTCTGGGCTGGTGTAGTCTTCACTGAAATAGCTCCTGACGGCACTGACCTTCCTCAACATGTGAAATACAAGATACGCATGGACATTGATAATGTGGAGAGGACCAACAAGATCAAGGATGGGTGAGCCCTGACATCGTGCCTAATGAACAAATTCTTACGAAGGATGTGGTGAGGAGGATTTCTAATGGAAAGGTCTTGTTCCCTTGGTGCAGGTACTGGGATCCTGGTCCCCGTGCTGACCCCTTTGAGGACATGCGCTATGTCTGGGGAGGCTTTGTCTACCTGCAGGATGTGGTAGAACAGGCCATCATCAGGGTTCAGACAGGCACGGAGAAGAAGACAGGAGTTTATGTGCAGCAGATGCCTTACCCGTGTTACGTGGATGACGTGTACGTATGCAAGCTCCTTCAAAAGCTCCCAGGAGGAGGAGCTTGGGAGGCATGGGCTTTTGTCACTCCTCAGGCATGGTTTATGTCCCTATTATCAGTGAGGAGGCAATCTCCGTACTGTTCCTAATCCCTGGAGTTAGGGCACCCACATGGAGGATTTAGAATATGTAATGCCTTGCAGAGTCCTGCCCAGGAGAGGGAATGTGAGTAATGGACTTGCACATACGAAGTACCTTCCTGAGGTGTGACTGTATCCCCACACCTGATGCAAGCAAAAACAGCACTGGGGAAAAAACAGACAGATAAGCACAGGAGAGGGGAAAGAGAATAATTGAGAGCAATCTCCAGGCAATGCAGTTCTTTGCACCCACTCTTCCACTGAGTGACAGTTGCAGCTCCAGCTCCCATTCCTATCTGGCGATGTGCTCTAAACCCATCCGCCTCACCTCATGGTGAGACGTGGATCCTGTGTCAGGCTTTGCACATCAGCTGCTTTGTGCAGTGAAGCCTTAGCTGTCACCATGCTCTGATAGCCCTTGAAGTGGTACCTGAAGTTGCAGTGAAGTTTCTCACTCAGTTCTCCTGGCCCGTTTCCTTCATTTTCTCAGATTTCTGCGTGTCATGAGCCGCTCCATGCCTCTCTTCATGACTCTAGCTTGGATCTACTCAGTGGCTGTGATAATTAAGGGCATTGTGTATGAGAAGGAAGCCCGCCTGAAAGAGACAATGAGGATTATGGGACTTGACAATGGCATCCTTTGGTTGAGCTGGTTCATTAGCAGCCTTGTCCCTCTCCTGATGAGTGCGGGATTGCTGGTTCTGATCCTGAAGGTGAGTTGCCTGGTTTGGCCTGTGGCAGCAGACTCTAGAGCCTTTAGAGCCTGCTAAGCAGTGGTCTGCACTGACACACTGGGGAGGAGTTTGTGAGTGTGTGTTGACCAGTCACTTTTTGGGAACCCGATTTTGGAACAACAGGACTGTGTGGCTGAAAACAGCAGGAGGCGATGTTGTAGATTCAGTTCTCTTGAAAAGATGCCTCTGGTACTGCCTCACTTCTGGGAAGGCTGTTGTGCAAATTGCAGGAAGCCCCACTTCCCCTGAGCAGCAGCTCTGCAGAGCTGGCTGGAACAGAGGTACCTGGGAGAGCCCTTTCAAAGCCTGATGCACTTGTTGTTCTCCTGCCAGATGGGGAATCTGCTGCCTTACAGCGACCCTAGTGTGGTGTTCATCTTCCTCTCAATCTTCGGCGTTGTGACCATCCTCCAGTGCTTCCTCATCAGCACTGTGTTCTCCAGGGCCAACCTGGCAGCTGCCTGTGGGGGCATTGTCTACTTCACGCTGTACCTACCTTACGTGCTGTGTGTTGCCTGGCAGGACCATATCAGCTTCTCACTCAAGATTTTTGCAGTGAGTCTTGCTAAAACTCTTCTGGGCACTGGGTCTTCACCAGTATAGCACTCAGCAGCTCTTCAGCTGGACACTGTTACAAGGGGGGAAGTGGCAATGGGAGGTTAATTTTCAGTGTAAGAGTCTAAGTAAGGGTTGGGCTTGATGAAGAGGTTTACTGAACCTGGTAGAAGCTGCTGGGAGGGTTTTGTTTGCCTTGGGAGTAGAAGTAATGCAGCTGGACTAAGCTGCCCTGATCTCTGTATGCTGTGATGCTGTACCACCAGACATGCAGGCTGAAAGAACCACCTGCCTTTCCTCTGCACAGCACTTCTTACCTGCCCGGAGAGGGTGACTGTTAGCAACCTGTTCCCTCGCAGGAAAATCCAAAGAATAAGGGAAAGAAAATAGGGAAACAAACAATTCTGGATGGAGGTCCAGCAGAGATTTCAGGCCTTATTGAAACCTAGACCAAATCTGCCTCTCCATACCTGCAAATACAGTGATGGTCCTTGGAACTTTGACTTTTCATATGGACAATGTCCCTTAGCCTTGTGCTACAACTGAGATGACTAGTTCGAAAGTAGATGTAAAAAACTCAGTGCATGTTCATGCCTCCCATTTTCAGAGCCTGCTGTCTCCAGTAGCCTTTGGTTTCGGTTGTGAGTACTTTGCACTGTTCGAGGAGCAGGGAGTTGGTGTTCAGTGGGACAACTTCTTTGAGAGCCCATTGGAAGAAGATGGCTTTAGCATCACCACCTCGGCTGTCATGATGCTGTTTGATACTTTCCTGTATGGAGTCATGACCTGGTACATTGAATCTGTCTTCCCAGGTGAGGTCTGCTTCTGAGGGATAATCATGTCTTAAGGCTTTTTAATAAATCCTTTCACTCTTCTCACTTGCTAAGCTGCAAATTTGGCCCGTTTTTAAGCAGAGCTGTAGAAAGGTCATGGAGCAAAACCAGCATCAGAGCATGGTTGTTGCTTGCTGATAGCAGTGAGCGTTTCCCAGCACAGAAGCATGACCCCATTGTGGCCATAGCTGATCTAGCCCCAGAAGCTTTGCTGTACTTTAGTTGTTCCCTCCTCAAAAGCTCACGGACTGTGCTGCAGGGGAGGGGTTAAGAGTATCAGTACCTCATGTGCTACTTAGCACCTTCCAGCAGAGGGTTTTTAACCCTAAAGTGAAGTTGGATGTCTCTTACCCAGAGTCTGTCAGTGTCTTCATACAGAAAGATTTCTTCTTAGTCCTGCCTCACCTGGAGGCTTACTGGGGGTGGAGTACTTCCCTTCTTGTCCTGAAAGCTAATAAAAGAAAAGGGACAGGTGCAATCAGGCTCATGTAATGCTTTTCTTTTTAGGCCAGTATGGGATTCCCAGACCCTGGTACTTTCCTTTTACCAAGTCCTATTGGTTTGGGGAGGAACCACAGGACAGGCAGCATCCCTATCCTGACCAGAAGGGGTCTTCAGAAGGTAAGTGCTGGACACAGAGCCTTTCTGAAGTGAAGTGTTAAGGTCTTTCTTTTTCTGAAATGAGACTCCAAGGGCAGCATGAGCAGGACTGGCATGGATAGGTGAAATTGGTCATCCTTTTGTTACCACAGTTTGGGTATGCTGATCAGGTGGGTGTATCCAGATAAACCCGAGGTACTTTGCCCACCTGAGTGCAACTGGGTATTCCAGGCTCATGGAGTTGAGAAGCCCTTGTAATTTTGCTGAGCCTAATAACACTGGAGATCTCCAGCTCTCAGATGAGCCCAGGAGAGAGAAAATAGCTAAATGACAACTTCTGTGAAAGATTCCTGTCTCTGAGGAAGAAACGTGGTCAGTTCTTCATATAGCTCATTTCTCCACTGGCTTGGAGGAATGTGATGTCTGTTAAAACTCCCATGCAATTTCTGTTGAAACCTATCATATCTCTCAACTTTGCTGTGTTTTCTTCCAGTCTGCAAGGAAGAAGAGCCGATGCATCTGAGTCTTGGTGTTTCCATCCAGAACCTGGTCAAAGTTTACCGTGATGGCAAGAAAGTTGCTGTAGATGGTCTCACACTTAACTTCTATGAAGGACAAATCACCTCCTTTCTGGGACATAATGGAGCAGGGAAAACCACTACCATGTAAGAACAAAATAATGACTTAAGACAGTGGGAAGTGACTGAATACTGCAACTCCTATCCATATAGTAGTGGTAGCCATAAAACTGCAGTGTGCAAGCTGGTGCAGACTAGAGTGCCTCTGCTGATTTAGTCTAGTTGTCCTGCTGCCTCACAGATAGAGGGGACTGGAAGTGAAGGGTCAAATGAATCTGTAGGCAGTGTTTTGTAGTAATGCCATTTGTGATTCTGACTTACCAGTGAAAGAAAGCAAGTGAGTACTGAAAGAACAAGAAGCTTTTAGAGGAAAAAATCTTTCCTTCAAGCAGCCGTGTGGGTGTTCTTCAATCACTGCTGGAGCTGATTTGTGGTTTGGTTTTTTTTTAATCCATTAGTGAGATGGCTCAGGCTACTTTCTTGATATGGCATTTCCCTAGGGTTTCCACCTACTCTTAATTCAGCCATCCTGGCATGCACAGCAACTGTTTCCTAGTGGTGGAACCTGCTTACCTATTCTGTTTTTCTTTCAGGTCCATTTTGACTGGCTTGTTCCCCCCAACTTCGGGTACAGCCTTCATCCTGGGCAAAGATATCCGCTCTGAACTGAGCACCATCAGGCAGAACCTGGGAGTATGTCCACAACACAATGTGCTGTTTGACTTGTGAGTATCATCTGGGAGACACAGGACTGGTGCTATCCAACAGATGTTTGGGTTCTCTAGGATACAGCAGTGGGCTTTCAGCTTTGACAGTCCTTTTTTAGTGTGTGCGTGGTGCGAGACAATGGGGTGGTGTGGGATTGGTACAGGAACATTCTGTTTATTAGCACATTCCTAAGTGCCTGGGAATGATCAGCAAGAGCCTATACTTTCATCTTTCATGTCTGTTAATAATCTACTCCACTTAGCTAGGCCAAATGTTACCTCTGTGCCTAGTGATTTGGGTTGTTTGTGGTACTGTCAAGCACCCTTAAAGAAGGATTATTTACATGGATGCTGATTAGAGCCACACCCTGAAGTCAGGCCCAAGCTGAGTGCACCCAGTCTGTGGCTCCTTCCTGAAACCTCAGCCTTAAAATATGTTTTTCTGAGCAAACAGAAATGCCTGCAGTAGTGCTAATATAAGGGACGAATCCCAGCATGGTGCGTTCAACTGTGCCCTGAGGGTGCATTTGTTCCCTAGGCTGACTGTAGAGGAGCACATCTGGTTCTATGCTCGGCTCAAAGGGCTGCCAGAAAAGAAGGTGAAGGAGGAGATGGAGCAGATGGCAGCAGATGTTGGTTTGCCTCACAAACTGAAAGCTAGGACAAGCAGACTCTCTGGTAGGTTCAGATCTTCTATGTTTCTCAGGCTCAGAAACACTCCGTTGGCTTTTGCAGAGGCTGTGCATTATGGACCTTGACGGGATCCTGCAATTATATATAGACTACTGTGCAATTAAGCATTTAAGGAAGTCAGTTAGTTATTAAGTACCTAATCAGTATATCATAATAAACGTCACAATCTTGCACTGTCTCGAGCTATCTAACGGCCATAACGAGTCACTCACTTTCTCTGAGTATTTTGTATTTGTTTCCATCATGACGTATTTCAGCTGCATTTACTATGTGTTCTCCAAAGCTACTAATATATTTGGGGTTTGAGTTTAGGTGAGAGTGACTTGGACCATAGTCCTCTAGTCCCTTGCTGTTTGTGGACCATACATGCCTTCCTTACACTGACTTCTGCTCCTTCAATTGGTGACCTGAAGTGTCCCTCTCCTTGTTCAGGAGGGGCAGAATTCCTGTATCAGTCTGTACCAGATATTAGAGGGACTGAGATGCCTTTGTGTTACTCAAGTATCAGTACAGACTGCACATTTGACTTCAGGGAGGGAGAGCAGATGACAACGGTTGGCTTTAGTATTGAGGAGTGCAATCTTGCTCTTGCCTCTGGAACACTTCCTTGAAAGGGGAGTCTCATGGGGACTTATTTCTGCAGCTCAAGCTCTGGAGACCTGTGTTCCAGATCCTCAAATATGGTTAGGCCTCCAAGCTGATGGCTTGCTACCCCTAGTGCTGAGATAGTATCATTTACTTAAGGAAGGGCATGCAAGGTGTGGTTCCCTGCAGTAGAAGGAGACTTAGACTCCATTGAGGAAAGCCTGTCTGGATGAATTATCCATTGTCCAAAAAGTTGTGGGACCCTGAAGGCCTGAAACAGCAGCAGTACTTGTTCTCCTCAGTCTGCTTTCTTTCAGAGAGCTCATAATCCACCATGCTGCAATATTGCTGTTCCACTTGTCTCTGCATCAGCCTAAACACCTCTGTCGTCTCGTGCCTGACAGGTGGCATGCAGAGGAAGCTCTCTGTTGCCTTAGCATTTGTCGGTGGCTCCAAGGTTGTCATTCTGGATGAGCCTACAGCTGGGGTGGATCCTTATTCTCGCAGAGGGATATGGGAACTGCTTCTGAAGTATCGGCAGGGTATGTGGTCTTTTCCTCTACTCTTAATGCATGTATTGTGGAAGGCAAAAGAAAATCAATCTGATTCATGACTGTTCTCAAAATAGCAGTGTGTCTTTGCAAATCTATCGTTGCCTGCACCGAGTAATGAACAAAGACAATGCAGGACAAGGATGCTCAGATCTCTCATCTGTATTCCTTTCTCCTCCTGTTCATGTCAGAATTCATGAACAAACTTTTTTACTGGGTTATGAGGGCAGCTAAAGTCAGAAAATCACCCTTGGTGTTCAGCAATGTCCTGTTCTGCTCCATGCAACCAACCTTGCAGACGTGAAATTAAACCTGCCTTTGCTGAGCACAAGAAGAGCCAGCAGACAGTGGGAAGAATAAACCCATGATAGCAGTTGTGAATCTTCTCCATACTCCTAGTCTTGTTCAAAGGAGCCAAATTTGCAGCATCACCCGCCCATCCAACTTCATGGCAAGATCCATATAATTGTGGCTTTGGCGTGGGAACACAGGTTTGTTTGACTTACCAGCAGTGTCTTCCTTACTCTCTTCCAGGTCGCACTATCATTCTCTCCACGCACCACATGGATGAGGCAGACATTCTGGGGGACCGGATTGCCATCATTTCTCATGGCAAGCTCTGCTGTGTTGGCTCTTCCCTCTTCCTGAAGAACCAGCTGGGAACAGGCTATTACCTGACCCTGGTCAAAAAGGATGTGGATTCTTCTCTGAGCTCCTGCCGAAACAGCAGCAGCACAGTTTCCTATCTGAAAAAGGTACAGCTGGCCTTTTCTGCTCATCTTTATTCTTTCTTCATGAAATCTTAGGCTTTTTGGAAGTAGTCGCTAAGATTTTACGTGGTAGAATGTCTCAAAGGAAAATCTCTTGTTCTTTGAAAGAAGTGTTACTTGTTCAGTGGGTACTGTGCCAGACTGTGTCTGGTTAAATTGGTGCATGGGACATACATCTCCATTACAGTTTTTCAGTGCCAGTGGTCCAAAGCTAATCAGAGAAACACAAAATAGGTGAAGTACACTTTTGTAACACTCACTTCTATATCTGTGACCCCTTACTTCTATTTCAGCCCTTTGCAGTGCTGTGTCACCATTTGCAGCTTCTGATTGGACTTTTTATAGAGTGTAGCATCTGGTGGGCCCCATTTTGAGTAAACAGCAGGAAATAATGCTTGTCTTCTCTTTTGTGACCAGGATGACAGTGTCTCCCAGAGCAGCTCTGATGCTGGCCTTGGCAGTGACCATGAAAGTGACACACTGACAATAGGTGAGGCTTGGCAAGGAATTTAAGATTGAATCCCAGTTGACATTGCTCTATAGTTCACCCTGGACAGCTGCCTTAACCTTGTTGCCCCTATGTAGCTACAGTCTTGGACAATTATTAAATTCACAGCAATGGTATTTTAAAATCAGTAAATAATTGGAATGCTTTTCTTGAGTAAGCCATTTTAAATTCAAGCTGCCCTGAGAACTAATAAGCAAAGATTATGTAGTTGCTTGGCCTGTTAGGCATATGTGATGCTGGTGAACTCTACATCAATGTTTTGCAGGTCTTCCAGTAGCATGTAAAAGCTCTCCCTAGTTCTGCACATAAAAAGTATAGCCAGGCTTGAGTCCAGGCTTTTATCTGGGCTTGTATTAAATAAAAAAGAAATTAGACTTTTCATGGAAATTAGCTTCTTTCCAGAGATGTCCCATTTGTCCTCCTTTTCTTCTGGCAAGATTTTTCAGGCTGAGCTCTTTTTTCCACATAATGAGCAGTAACCAGAACAAAACTATCTTTTACATTTGGTTTTTCTAGATGTCTCTGCAATTTCCAATCTCATTACGAAACATGTTCCTGAGGCGAGACTAGTAGAGGATATAGGCCATGAATTAACCTATGTCTTGCCATACAAAGCTGCTAAAGAGGGAGCTTTTGTGGAGCTGTTCCATGAAATTGATGACCGTCTTTCTGACCTTGGCATTTCCAGCTACGGCATCTCCGAAACTACTCTGGAGGAGGTTAGTGAGCTGGTGATTCTTTTGTCTTAAACTAGGCAAAACAAATCATGGCAGAATTAAGAATGAGATGAAGCCTTATCGCTTCCTGTAAAAGTTTACGGAACAGGCAGCGTTGCATTCCTCTCCAAAATGGATTGTCTTCTGCCCTGTGTAAGTGTGTGCTCCTAGAGGTGTGCATTAAAAACTGAAATGTGGTACAGGCAAGCACGGACAGGTCCTGTGTATTCAGCTGCACTTTGCTGAGATGTCATGTGTAGGTTGGCCCCTGATTTGGCTTCTAATGTCTGTGTTATTTTTAGGGATGCTTTATGTTGCACTTAACTGAAAACATACATTTCAGTACTGGACACCGTACATTACATAAAAAATTTACACATATGTCCTTGTCAGGGATGTTTTTATGATTTCAGGGTTTGTTCCATGTGACTGTGTTCCAGCTGCCAAGTCTCCCTTTTTTATCACAGAGGTATCATGCACTTTATCTCTGTGTGGAATGTCTTTATTTGTTTATTTTTAAAGGATGACAAGGGAAACTGAAACAGTGGTGGTGTTACTTACTGACGTTGCCCTCCAGGTCCTTCACAGCTGTGAAGACCTTGGTTGTTATCTGCAATTTGAAAATGGGTTATTTCTAGTTTAGGAGAGCCCATGGGTCAAGTTCCATGAAGGTGCCTATTCAAGCAAGAGTGTGACCACTGTTATACATGGGGAAATAAGAGATTCCCCAAGTTTAGTTACTAGGTCTGTTTCTGAGACATAGGAAAGAGCTCATGTTTGAGATGCTTCAAGAACTGACACTGGAAAGGGGCAACAGCTGGTAACAGGCTGGCTCCTGGAAACTGGAGAGAAGCTGCAAAGTTTGTATCTCCATCATGCAGAGGATGAACTCAGTATCCTCTGTTCTCTTGGTGCACCGGTCAGTCTTCTGCTTTCTTGTGGCATCTTCTGAAGCAATACCCACAATATCTCTCCTCTTTTGATTTTCATTGACACTTATCATTCCTTTTCAGATCTTCCTGAAAGTGGCTGATGATAGTGGTGTGGATGCAGAAACCTCAGGTGGGTATAGTTGTCCTCTACAGAAGTGACACATGCCAAGGTGTGACAGATGCTGTTTGAGACTGAACTGAAGCTCTTCTATCCTAGTATTTTGAATGACCTGAAGTAGCTGGGTTTACTGTATTTAATGCATGCTTTTATGTGCTATACACATCAATTGACTCAGTGGTAGTGTGTTTATTTTGTAATAGTGAAGAGTTTCTAGTGTTTGAGTATATTGCAAATTACTTGACTGATGCTGTTGTCTGCTCTGAAGAACTCCTGACACATCAGACCACAGTAGGGTCCAAATTACTTTCTCTTTCTGAGAGAGGATCACTGCACTAAGTGCTAGTAACAGCAAATTACACTTGTAGTCATATGGCTACATATGACTCTCATATGTCAAGTGAGAGTTTTCTTAAAATGAGAGCAGCCTGCTGTCCCTCAGGGGAAGAAAAAGTAAAAGGTGTCATGTGCACTAGAAGAAGTTTCTGGGACATCACACGAAGTATGGTGCAGAAAACATGAAGCACTGCAGAATGGTGGTCTTGGTTTTGCTTTTAGCTGCACTGAAGTCACTCCATATCAGCTCTTCAGTTTGCAAATGGAAGACATATAAAATGAAAATGCTGTTGCTTTGGTTTCTCTGGGACTAACTGGAGCTTAACTGAAGCAGTTCAGATAACCATAACTGTATTATTTTCAGATGGGACGTTGCCAGCCAGAAGGAACAGACGTGTGTTTGGAGACAGACAGAGCTGCCTTCGTCCATTTACAGAAGATGATGCATTTGATCCTAATGACTCAGACATAGATCCAGGTATTGCTAGGGTTCAAACCTGTTTTCTTCTTGCTGATGCTCTTTCATATCATAAGTACTGCGGATCTGAAGGCTGAGACTGCCAGAGGATTGGTGATGTATTTGCCTTTAGGAATAGTGGACAGTGCAGGATGTACAGCCTGCTCAATCCTCCCATTCAAGGCTTGGAGATAAGGGAGAAGATACATTTATGTACGTTTCTGTTATTGCTGCTCACTGTGCTTTTTTTTTTTTTTTTTTNTTTTTTTTTTTTTTGATGAGTGAGAGTGGCTGCTCCAGCCATCACCTTGTGTCTTCAGCACAGAGAGCATCTCTGAACTTTTGAATGAGGGTCATTTCTTCTTGCTAGCAGAATCCAGAGAGACAGACCTTCTCAGTGGCATGGATGGGAAAGGCTCCTACCAGATGAAGGGCTGGAAGCTCACCCAGCAGCAGTTCATGGCTCTGTTGTGGAAGAGGATGCTCATTGCCAAGAGAAGCCGGAAGGGCTTCTTTGCCCAGGTGAGAGCATCCAACATGAGCAGAGTCCCTCAGCAGGGGCAGCTCAGTATTGTAGTCTGAGTTGATGGTGGGCTGAAAACCTCAAGGGAATGCAGATAACCAAAATTAGCCTTCACTACACATGTGGGCAGAAGGAGGCCTGTGCAGGTGGAAGGAGTTGCATGATAAACCAGGTGGTTACAGTATTCTTGCACAGCAGAATGTAATTTTGCCCTTGAGAACAGCATTTTCAGTCTAAATCCTCTGCATCTGAAGTGAATTCCCTGATTGAATGCCAAGATGGATCTTGGTGTCTAGCACTGCTTTGGTGTAAACAGCAGAGGTATTCCTGGGAAACTTTGGAAAATTTTTGATCCAGTAAGTGATTCATATGTAACTCCTGATGCCTCTGGAAACATTGGCTTTAAAAAGGACTTGCTCTTTCCTTGCAATTTCAGATTGTGCTGCCAGCTGTCTTTGTGTGTATTGCTCTCATGTTCAGCCTGATTGTTCCTCCTTTTGGGAAGTATCCCAGCCTGGAATTACAACCCTGGATGTATGATGAGCAGTACACTTTTATTAGGTATGTTTTGTGTGGCCTATAATTCCTCTTCCTTGCAAACTTGAGTTACTGAGTTCCTTAACAGGTTGTTTTGGGTTTTGTGCTTATCTCAGAAGCACATTTTAGAAGACAGTCCTGGTGTTTTCTTCTTTGACCTTTAAATGCCAGCTCTAAGTACAGGCAAGGCCATATCCATTTCTGAATGGTGCTATGACTCTCCTAATACTGTGTACAAAGACTGGGAATGTGTGTGTGCTCTTAGGCCAAGCATTCTTCAAGGGAAAATCCCCCCCGTCATATCCTTTCACTGTGTGCTTTGCCTTGCTGTGTTGCTGCTTTTGCTGTGTGCTTGTTATCACACTGACTGATAGTGTTTTTCTGCTGTTCCCATAGCAACGATGCTCCAGAAGATGCAGGCACTCACAAGCTGTTGGACGCCCTTCTTGATAAGCCTGGGTTTGGGACACGCTGTATGCAGGGACATTCCATCCCGTAAGTAGACCTCTGGTCTGGGAACAGGAAGCAGATTCCTGGTAGTTCTAGCTGGCTTTAGGAAACGATAGTAATGTACGGCCAGAGAAGGATTTAAGCTAAAAGAGATGTAATTACATTCAGTTTTACTGCTCAGAACCTTTTAAAAGTTGCCAGTCCTCAGTCTGGTGAGGGAGTGAGGTTTGAGTGCACGTCCTTGCTGATGAGGATGGAAAGGAGAGAGAAAATGACTCAAATAATTGTTCGGTCCTGAACATGGTAAAGGACGTATTTGTGTTGCTGTATGTTGTTGACTGTAGCTATTCCTACTCCATAATTCTTTGTTTCCAGCTGCATTAGAAAGCTAAGTTAGCACCCCACAAACACCAGCAGAAGGAGTGGAGAGCCAGACAGCATTTGTGTTGTTTCCTAGCTCTGCCACCTGGCTTGGTGCATGGCCTTGGGCAAGTCACTGAAGATCTAGTCTGTGAGTGCAGAAGAGGTATATATGCCAAGAGTCCAAGATGATGTGTCCAGAAGAACTGCAGCTCATGTTCACAGGATGATGGGGAGGGAGGCAAGGTGTCTGATGTACTGGCCAGTGGTGGAAAGTAATCTGCATCTTTCATAACAGGCATGAAAGCTGAGTTATTCCACCAATGGGCCGTGGGGAAAAAGCTGCCCACTGCTGCCTTGGGGAAGAGCAGTGTTTTGGTGCCCCAAAGGCAGAAATATTATCCAAGGAGTTATCCAAGAAGACTGCTGTGATCTTAGAATCATAGGATATCTCAAGTTGGAAGAGACCCATGAGAATCACAGAGTCCAGCTGTCTGCTCCTCGCAGGACTACTTCGAACTAAACCATGTGACTAAGAGCATTCTCCAGATGCTCCCTGAACTCTGGACAGTGCCTGCTGGGACTGTCTGTAACAAAGCATTTAACTATAATGCAAAGAGGGGAGTGTCTGGCGCTACTCAGCGTTGGCCAGCCTCAGTTTCTTTGGCAGTGGGGTCTGTTAAAAGCTGCAGAGTCTGATCTGTTGCTCTGAGCTGTTTGTTTCAGTGAGGTCAAGCTCCTTTGAGCAACACACTGCCTCTTCTGGGGACTGTGGAGTTTGATCTTTAAATGCCTTGTAAGCAAAGACCATCATATTTGTCTTAAAAACTGGCTTTGTCTTGCCTCTTTCCAAACACAGAGACACTCCTTGTACTGTGGGGCAGAATGAATGGACCACTGCTTCAGTCCCAGAGTCAGTCCTGGACATCATCTTGAAAGGCAACTGGAGCATGGAGAACCCTTCGCCATCTTGCGAGTGCAGCAGTGAGAAGATCAAGAAGATGCTGCCTGTGTGCCCTGCTGGTGCAGGCGGGCTGCCACCCCCACAGGTAAGAGGGAGCTCAGTGGGACTGCAGTGAGGAATGCTCATGAGGAGCAGAGTGGCTAGGTGTGATTCTTGCATGCAGCATTGCACAAGATTTATTTCACTCAGCATCTGTGTTTTCTGATGAGCATTTATCTGTGTTTTCACTGGTGACACCAGCGTGAGCAAGACACAGCTGACATCCTCCAGAATCTGACAGGCCGCAATATATCAGACTACCTAGTGAAGACCTACGCGCAGATCATTGGGAAAAGGTAGCTGTTGAACACTATCTTCTCTCCCCACCAAATGCTGCTTGCTCTATGGGGGATCCACAGATCAGGGGAATAAGCCTGAGCAGCCCAAACTCTTCAGTAGTGAGCCAAATCCACTCAGGTCCTCAGACAGCCCTGATCCTCAGCTCAAGTGATGCTTCTGCTTTGTTAGTGATGCTGTGTCCTTACCCTCACAGGCAGATTATGGGGAAAGTCTGGGCACCAACCCCGGGGATTACACTGAAGAGGAATGGTGGGACCAATATCAGATGTGAGAGGCTGTTGCACTCTTTTCCCTGGCCATGTGCCTGCAGCTTTGTTAGGTCTGTCTCTCCTCTGGTTCCATGTATTACACATCAACTCTTTTTTCTCTCCGCAGCTTAAAGAATAAAGTCTGGGTGAATGAGTTCAGGTGAGTTACTGCCTTTTCTTCAGCTTTAGTCCACTAAAGTCCACTTTAGCTTTCTTTAGTCCACTAAACCTTGAGCACAGTATTAAGCAGGACACATCCACCCTGCTTTGCAGTTTGTGTTATATGACTCTTAACTGCCAGATGTTGGAGAAATATTTTTAAGGATAAACTGGGATGACCCCAGAGCATTGGACAGTATGTCTGCTTTATGCAGAGAGCAGTCTTGAAGATTTGCATGACCAGCGTGCTGGTACTCTATCCTGGGAGGTGCTATTCTTCCAAGCAAGGGCAGCAGGGAGATGTCCTGCTTTGTCTGCAGCAGAGAATAGCTGCCTTTATTAAATGGACAGCATGCTGAGGAATCGTGATATGAGTATTTAACTCCAGAAACAGAGAGTAGAAGACTTCATTGCTAAGCAACCATGTAGGAAAATAAAAGTCATCCCTTCATGTAAGAGTGGAGATGCTAGCCTTGGGTGTATGCAGGAAGAGGAGACGCATGGACAGGGATGAGGAGTGGCATTTTCTGGAGGTCAGTGAATAGTCATGTCTTAGCATCACTTTCTGTCTGAACTTCCAGGTATGGGGGCTTTTCCTTGGGAGCCAGCAGCTCTCTTGTGCTTCCTCCAAGCCATGAAGTCACTGATGCCATTAAACAGGTGAAGAAAATCTTGGAGCTGGCACAGGTGAGCAGTTGTGCCCCATAAGCCCAGGACGCACTAATACTGAGTCTTGTTACCTGGGAGATGATTCAGAAGCCATAAAATGAGGCTCATGTGTAATGACTTCTCCCCACTACCTCTGAGCTGGGATCTGGGAGTAGCAGAAGGCTTGAAGACATGCTCAGCTGAAGCTTACCCAGCCCACGTTGCTGATGTGGGTTCTGCCCAACACCAGTTGCAAGCTGGGGGGGATTGCAGACATCTGAATGTTTTGTTCCACGACAGAGTGGATTGTCTTGGGGAATTAACAAGTGGTCGCTGCCATCTTCAAAACCTCAGTTGAACCTTCCTGTGCTGAGTCTGCCTTGGCTCAGAAGAGAATTTTTGCCACTGTTTTCCTCTGAGACTGCCAGCCTGTGGGCTGCAATGTCTCTGAAGGTTGCCTGCAACTTTGGTTAATACATTTCGCTGGGGAAAAAGTAGGCGTAAGACTGACCTCTCTTACTGGTGAGACTACAGAAAGGAAAGGGTGGAGGGAAGCTGCAGTTATTCAGCCTTCTTACCACCTCCAGTTTGGTGGGTAGAGGCTGTTGAATTGAAAGAAACATGTCAGAGCTGTGAAAAACATTATGTAGCCTCTGCTAGACCCCAGGGCATGAATGAAGGCATTCTTAGAGGGGAAGTAACTGTCTCTTTGCTGTTTGCAGGGGAGTTCTGGAGATAGATTTCTCAACAGCTTATCTAGTTTCATGAAGGGCCTGGATACAAAGAACAACGTGAAGGTAAATTAACCAATCCTTACTTCTGTGCCTGCTGTTTGAAGCTCTGGTGACCTGGAGTCACAGCAGTTTGTCTTGGAAAACTGTGTAGACCAGAATTCTCTGTATTTGCTAGTGAAGTAAATGTAGCTTGCAGTTTTCTGTGGATTTCCTCAAAATCTGTTTCACCTGTGGAGTCTAGGCCTAAGTGCCAAAAGGAGTTCAGTGCTGGATCAGTGATAGCTTCCAGCAGCGTCTTGTGCTTATTGATTAAACTGTGTGTAGTACCCATCAGCAAGCTAACTGGAAGGATGTGGAAAGAAATTATGTGCCCTCAATAGAGGAAGGGATGTTCTGCAGGGCTTAGGAAGCTTTTGGGTAGCTGATGTACCCGGTGCCCTTCTGATGCTGATGTGATGTTTTGTAGGTGTGGTTTAACAACAAGGGCTGGCACGCCATTGCATCCTTTGTGAATGTGATCAACAATGCCATCCTTCGGGCCAACCTCCAGCAGGGTGAAAACCCCAGTGCTTATGGGATCACTGCCTTCAATCACCCACTCAACCTCACCAAGCAGCAGCTCTCTGAAGTAGCCCTGTAAGTTGTGACATGAATATGGATGGGTTTGGGCTCATTGCTGATGACAGGAAACAAGTAATATGGGAGGTTTTGGCCTCACTGGTGGACAGTCAGTGGCCTCTGCCATTTAGGCTATAACATGCAGGCCTTATTTTCTCTAGTCTGGGCAGGTGGCAACCTGTGCTGCTGAGAACTTGCTGTTGAGCAGCACTTCTGTGCAAACTTTCTCTGTCTTTGAGTCCCTGGAAGCTGCAGTTTCTAAGAACCAGACCTTTCTAAGAATCAGACCTTCTGCCACTTTAGGAAATTCTTCTCCGCCACCTTCAGAAAGGTGTCTCACCATGAATATGGTCATTCTTTTCTCCCCACCACTTGACTAGGAACCACTAATTGGTGCTGGTCAGTTTTGCCCACTGTCTCAAGCTGGGGGACACAGCAATGCACAGGGTTTACGTCACTGAGGATTGACTAGTCCGCTCCCACTGCAATCAGAGTCAGGACTCATAATCTGTGTGCATATACAACCTTCAATCCATAAAACTGTGGCAGATGATGGGCCGAAACCTCTGAACTTTGAAAGATCACCAAAAAAATACAAACCCCCAACAACACCAGGAAATGTGGGAAACAAATGGTGGTGATAAGGAAAGCAGAAAGCAGTCTGTTATGCTGAAGTTATTAACCAGTCTCAGGTTGTGATGCTGTCCTTGAGATGCCAACAGACTGTGTATATTTCCTTTGCTATGTGGCTGGAGAAGAATGGTGCAGTTAAGAGAGTCTTTTGTGGTAATCCTTTACTGAGGATTCTGAGTATGAGGAAAAAATAAGGACAAGAGAAGAAGAACTAGTTTCTGCCCCTACCTTCATGAGCTGCCTCATTTCATCTCAAAGGAGCCAGCACCAGCATACAAACAATTTGCTTTCTTCCTTTTTTTTTTGTCCAGGATGACCACCTCTGTGGATGTCCTCGTCTCCATCTGTGTGATCTTTGCCATGTCCTTTGTTCCTGCCAGCTTTGTGGTTTTCCTTATTCAGGAACGTGTCAGCAAGGCTAAACACTTGCAGTTCATCAGTGGTGTGAAGCCTGTGATCTACTGGCTGGCCAACTTTGTGTGGGATATGGTAAGGACTTAGGCTGGGCTAAACTGTCCTCCATTCTGTTTTTCTAGGGTGTCTTGAAGTGCAGAGTGCAGTTTGGGCCAGTGGGAACCAAATTATTTCAGTGAATAACAACTGTGACCATGACTTTTGTGTTTACTCTCATGGGGCAGTGGTTCATCTCAGTGGGTCAAGGAGTACAGTAGAGGATGGGAGGACAACCATAAGCTCAATCATTAGCATTTATTACGTCACTCTAAAGTACTTGCCCAAAAATGTTTGTTGGTGTAGTCCCTTGTTTTGCTCTGTCCAAAGCAGGTTTTTTCAACCTGTGGTGTCCAGAACCTCTGAGAGTCTACTGGCTACTTCCAGAGGGACCAAGAAATGTAAATTCACGTGTACTGTATTATGGTTCACACATATGGCTCTTCTAAGAGTCTCCCATTGCAAACAGCTTTGGGAACACTGAAGAGTTTTGAAAACCATTGGATTAGAGCAGAAAAATATCTTTCTTGTCTTTATGTCATCTGGAAAGAAATCTAAGGTCATGTTTTTCACCTTCCAGTGCAACTACATTGTTCCAGCTACATTAGTTGTCATCATCTTCATCTGCTTCCAACAGAAGTCCTATGTATCCTCCTCCAACTTGCCTGTGCTGGCTCTCCTTCTGTTTCTCTATGGGTAAGGGATTTCTCATCAGAGGACGACTGGGAAGGCTCTTAGACTTGGAAGGTTCTCACCTGCTGTTGCTGCCTTTTTTCTTGCCAGGTGGTCCATCACCCCTCTCATGTATCCAGCGTCCTTCGTGTTCAAAATCCCCAGCACGGCATATGTTGTGCTGACCAGTGTGAATCTTTTCATTGGCATCAATGGGAGCGTGGCCACCTTTGTCCTGGAGCTCTTCACCAACAATGTATGTTTTTCCAGAGGCTCCTCACTGTCTTGTGCTGCTACAATGTAGTTCCATGTTGGTTCCATGTTGCCTTTAGCAGCCAGTTCTCCCCTGGCCCTGGCCTGTACCCTTTAGCTTCAGCAGCAGTTTAAACACAGGTTGTGGTGGAAATGGGTTAAAGCCCCCTTTAGAAATGCTTACTGAGTAGTTAAGGTGCGGAAGGACCTCCTGAGATTGTCTAGTCCAACCTCTGACCGCAGGATCAGCTACAGCAGTGTATTGGGTTTGCATGGCCTGGTTTTTGGTAGCGGGGGACCAATGTCAAACCACTACAAGCGGTTCCTCAGGGCCATCAGATTTTAACATTTCCAGAGAGAGACTGCACAGTCTCTCTGGAAAACCTTTTCCACTTCTCAGTCATTCTTAGGGTTAAAAAAAAAGGATTTTCTACTGTTCAAATGGAATTTTTTGTATGTTCTTAATGAAGAGCGTTTTCCATCTGCTAAGGCCATTTAATCACCCAACCATTTACTTGCCCTCAATTTTGCCTCCTATTGTAGATACCTCTCTAGCTATGTTGGGGAGCTTACTTCAGTTTTTCAACACCAGATGCCTCCTGGGGGAAGGTACAAGTTCCTCTCATGCTTGTATACAACACAAGATGTCTTAGCAAGCACTGTTTGACCCACACTGGTGTGAAGTGTTCCTTGTGGGAGGAGGCTCAGGAGACACCATGGGAATTACTTGTTGGTTGTACTTCTTCCTGTGGGCATAAGGACACAGTCCTTAATGATGGTTCCTTCTGTTACAAAGCCAGTTGTGGCTCAGTAAAAATGAGTACATGCTCAAAGATGAGTACCTGGCAGAACAGGAACTCAGGCTGCTATCAATTCAATCCATGGGCTAAGCCATGAAGAAGGAAAAGAAGACAACAATGGAAAAGTATTAGGGCTTCCAATATGGGATAGGGAGGAGCTCCCTACAGGCACTGACATAATCAGTCTGAGCAAGCTCAACTTCCCTGTGTCCTCAGCCTGTAGCTTTTTTGCATATCATTGTTTGCAGACACTGCCTTTTAGACTGTGAATGTTTGGAAAAACATTTTGTTGCAGTTTGCTTGTGTTAATAGCATCGTGAGCAGCACAACAACACTGACTGTCCAGAGGAGCCAGGACCTGGCTCTTGGGAGAACATTTCTAATCCTTGAATTGTTGTGGTGTTGCAGTGTTGGGGAAGGGACGGTGGGGTCAGTGACAACATGGATCACCCTTGGGAGGTGGTGGCTGCTTTCTGCTCAGCTGGCTCACTGGCACTTGATTTTTTCTTAACAGAAGCTGAAGGACATCAATGACATCCTGAAGTCTGTCTTCCTCATCTTCCCCCACTTCTGCCTGGGGCGGGGACTCATTGACATGGTGAAAAACCAGGCTATGGCTGATGCTCTGGAGAGATTTGGTAAGTGAAATTGTGTATCACAGAGACAGTGGCCTGAAAGGAACTGAGAAATCTCTAGTCTGCTCCAGATGAGCTCCTCTAACTTTTCAGGAGCTGAAAGTGCACAATTTTCAGCACAGATATGATCAAACATGGCAAGTCTTCATAGCCTTCCACTCTAAGTTGTTAAGAGAAACTGGTAGATAGATCCAAAGAGTTTTGAGTTAAGAGCATTAAATAAATATGCATAAAGGCAATAGTGTGTCGATCATTAGGCCTAGTGTAAGGAGTGGCTGAGGTTCTGGAAAGCTGGATATTTTTTTTTCTGGCATGCAGATGCCAGGTCTGAGTCACAGTCTTTCTGTGCTTCACTAACCTTTTGGAAAGGTGGGCTAGCTCTTTGGCAGACTGATGTCTCTGGGCCCGAGTCTCAGCTTTGCTACAGCAAGAAATGTGCATGCAGCTACAGCTGGCCTCTTGTGTGGTCTAACCCTTCCCTCCTGCAACTGGCTGATTACTAGTTGTCCCAGTGCCCAACTTGGTGAGCTTTGCTGGAAGAAATGCTAGCCTGCTGCCCTTGCTCTGGAAAAGTGATTGTGCTTTTAATATCATTTTGGCAGGAGAGGATCGTTTTGTGTCCCCTCTGTCATGGGACCTGGTGGGAAGGAACCTCTTTGCCATGGCAGTAGAAGGCGTTGTCTTTTTTCTCATCACAGTGCTCATCCAGTACAGGTTCTTCATCAAACCCAGGTAGGTTGTCCTCTCTGCACTGCTACGGACAGGTGAAGTTTTCATTGGTGTCACCTATGAAATGGGGAGAATATTACCTGTGAAGGCCCTGTCATCTTCTGCTAAGGCTTTTATCATGTTGCTTTCTTCAGGCCTGTCTATGCCAAGCTGCCTCCAGTGAATGATGAAGATGAGGATGTAACCAGAGAGAGGCAGAGGATAATTAGTGGAGGAGGACAGAGTGACATTTTGGAAATCAAAGAGCTAACCAAGGTGACAGAACTTCTGCATTTGTACTTTTTGACAAAAAACTGTGCAGTTCACTGTGCCTTATCAGAGAAATTTAGTGGGGTCAAAAGTGGATCGAGTTGGGAGCATTGAATATGTACAGCTCTAATTAGAGTTCTTTGCCATTGTCCTTCTCATTCTTTTTTCTTTTGGTTTCAGATTTACAGAATGAAGAGAAAGCCAGCAGTTGATAGGATCTGTGTTGGAATTCCCCCTGGAGAGGTAAGCTTGTGTCTAATGTATTGTTTTGCTATTACTGCAGTATTTAAGAGCCACAAGACAGCACAGGGTAGAGTAAGATCAAAACCAGATGAATGTTCAAATTACACCAAAGGAAATTAGACGCTGAAGCAGTTTCTGATTCTGTGCGTCTCTGCCTTTGAAGAAGATATTTAACTCTCAGTGTCTGGGACCAGAGGCCAAACTCCAGTATGCAAGTTTTGGCACAGATAAACTGTGGTGACAGCATATCAAGGCAACACCACAGTTCCTTCATCTTCCCAGCCTAAAGGTTTATACTTAAAATAAAAGCCCAGAAGTTTTGGGTTTTTTTTCTGAAAATGGACTTAAGAGTCCCTCTAGATGTCCTGAGGGTCAAGTTTGCTTCTTCCCATCTTGTCAGTGCTGAAAATGATGCAGCTGGATCCTGTTCTCAAATACACTGTGCTCATTTATATCCCCAGTGCTTTGGGCTCCTGGGAGTAAATGGTGCTGGCAAGTCATCCACTTTTAAGATGCTAACTGGAGATACAGATGTGACGGGAGGAGAAGCTTTCCTCAAAGGAAACAGGTGAAAGACAATGTATCTTTTCTCTGCTTTCTCCTCCAGTTTTAACAGTTTTTTTCCCACATCAAAACTCTCTTCCACTTTTCCTGCTTAAAACTCCTGGCATCTGTTTCAGCCCTTGTTCAAGTCTGGTAAAGTACTTCAGTGGCTTAGGAAAGCTGATTTAGTCTGGTAGTCATTTCTGAGTAACAGCTCTTCCACATTTAAATGTCCATTTAAAAAAAAAAAGAAGGGGAAAAGGGAGAGAGATAAAAAGTAACTTGATCAAGATGGACTTAGGATCCTGTATTTTTGTTAGATCAGTGATTCCAGAAACACAGTTTCACACTGTTTTAACATCTAAAATAGCAGCATGTGCTCATTAAATCCTAACAAAGGGTTTTTCTTTTACAGTATCTTGTCCAACATCCAAGAAGTCCATCAGAACATGGGCTACTGCCCACAGTTTGATGCTGTTAATGAACTGCTGACAGGGCGAGAGCACCTGGAGTTCTTTGCACTCCTGAGAGGTGTTCCAGAGAAAGAAGTCTGCAAGGTAAATGAAATACCATAGGACCCACCCCAGTAACTAACCTGAAAGTTCTTGCTTGCATGCATCCTCCCTGCAATTCATGCAATGCCATGATGTGAAGCTGTTGAAGATACTGTATGGTGAAATCTGCCCCCGCTTCCTTCAGGGCAACCCAAGAGTTGCCATATTTTTTCAGTGTTGCCTGGAAAAGTGTACTAAATGGAAGGGCAGATAATTTAGGTCGTATGTTCTCATAGTGAATGCTCTTCTCCACTAAACAACTTTCTTCCTTTAAGAATTTAAGGGCTGCAGGTCATGCAGAACCTCACCTGGTGTCAAATGTTAACATGAGGTTACAGCGATAGTCTTTAGGTAGTGGATGACAGCCGCCAGTACCGTGCAGCACCCTTCTCAGTTCTGTTTCCTGGAATTAACAGTTTTTACTGAATGACACCTGGGTGCTGTAGGTAGATGATATCTAGGGTATGTCCAAGGAGCTTGTATCCTTCTGTGAGGGTAGACACGATGGGTAAAACCTGCAAGCTCCTCCTAAGATTGCTGCTGAGTTCTTCCACGTGATGTTCTCACCAGCTCCATATAAAAAGGGGACCTGTTTCTGGGTGTGATTTCAGTAGTAGCTGAATCTCTTCCCTATAACACGTTTTAGTCTGCAGGGCGACAATGCCTGCCTGTTGGCACCATTAGGGATACTACTGAATAACAAACCAGATTCCATCTATCCAAAGGGCTAAGATGCACCACAGTGTGATTGATGTGTGTCAGTAGTGTCCATGTCCCTGCTGCAAGCCCGCAGGAATAGGAAAGCTCGCAGAAGCTGGTGCTGCTAAGAGCACTAGACTGTTGGGTAACGTGGCTCAGCTGATGTTGAACTCATGCCCACTGGCTGATAAGCTGCAACCATTTGGTTTTTCAGGCCTCCCTTCTCAGGGGACAGGGTTATGTATATCCTGATCCAGAGGTGCACAGGGTGTTTCACAGCCCGTACCCGTGCCACATTAGATCCTCAGGTGAATGGCCCTTCTGAAAGCTGCTTTTGAAGCCAAAGCTTGTAAGAAAAATCTCTCTGTGCAGATGTTTCAAGGTGGTGGTGTACTGTCTGTCATAGGTTGGCGAGTGGGCAATTCGGAAACTGGGCCTTGTGAAATACGGAGAAAAATACGCTGGGAATTACAGCGGAGGGAACAGACGCAAGCTTTCCACAGCCATTGCCCTCATTGGAGGGCCACCTGTGGTGTTCCTGGTGAGTCTGCAACCTTTGCTCATCAATGTTTTTCTTGCAAAACAGAAAAACAAGGTCAAATGAAGACTGATTTAAAATCTGGAGCATAAATTATTTTCTTATTTTAGAAAATGAGTCAAACTTGCTTCTTTTCAATGCTTCCATAATCAGAATGGACAGTAATTTCAAAGATGAGGTATTTGTCAGTAGAATGTAGCAGCGTAATCGGTTTTTTGTGTACATTTTGCAGGATGAGCCAACAACAGGGATGGATCCCAAAGCACGTCGTTTCTTGTGGAACTGCGCTCTGAGTGTAATCAAGGAGGGGAGATCAGTGGTGCTCACATCTCACAGGTCAGTAGCAGCCCACTTGTGTCATACACTGGCTTTGACATCTGCCAGGGCTGGATGCTAAGCTCAGCCTTTCTGCTCTGCCCTTCAATGCTGTTTGCAGTACTAATGAAGTTATTTCTACCTGCAGCATGGAAGAATGTGAAGCCCTGTGCACTCGAATGGCGATAATGGTCAATGGGCGATTTAGGTGCCTGGGCAGTGTCCAGCATCTAAAGAACAGGTAGGTGTTTTCTTTTCGCTTACACCACAGAGTTGCTTGCATTTTTAGGGAGATGCAATTTAGGCTTAGTTCCTCATGCAGCATTTCCATTGCTATTCTGACTATGGGAAATTCTGCTAGATTTTTAGCCTCACTTGTATTTCAGAAGCACTTAACTCTTGTGCTGACATTTTTGTTTGCAGGTTTGGAGACGGTTACACCATAGTGGTGAGAATTGCAGGGGCAAACCCAGACCTGAAGCCTGTTGAGGAGTTCTTTGGGCATGCCTTCCCTGGAAGCGTCCTGAAGGAAAAACATCGGAATATGCTGCAGTACCAACTTCCCTCTTCACCATCCTCCCTGGCCAAAATATTCAGTATTCTCTCGCAGAACAAAAAGAGACTCCACATAGAAGACTACTCCGTTTCTCAGACCACACTTGACCAAGTAAGTTTGTAGTAGCCTGGATGCCAAAAGCTTCTTTTGCAGAGGTAGTAGTAAATCTACCAATTCAATTGACCTGTCTTAAAAGGGCATTTAAACAAAGGAGAGTACTGAATCCTGGGACTATTTCAGGATGCCCACTGCTTAAAATGCCCTGAATTAATGAAATACTATGGTGGTATGTGACATGGCCTTTTTTTCTTGCAGGTTTTTGTAAATTTTGCTAAGGACCAAAGTGACGACGACCATACTAAGGACCTGTCATTGCACAAAAACCAGACTGTGGTAGACATTGCAATCCTTAACTCCTTCCTGCAAGATGAGAAGGTAAAAGAAAGTTGTGTGTGAGCCAATTTCGTCAAAGAAATGATGAGCAGAATGCAAACTTCCTTTTCCATGGGATAGGATACTCCCAAAGAAGCTAGAGGAAAAGCAACTGGACACTCTACTGGTAACCATTCAATGCAATGCAATTCAATGCAATGAAAACAATTCCTTTACAGGGGCAGTGCCTCATGGAGTCGTCTTGTACTGTTCTCAAGTGAAAGACTTGAACTTAGCTCATTACAGTATAACTCTGAAGCTGTGGTAAAGCACCCACGAGATGCTGTGGGCTTTCAACCATACTGTATCTTGTTCTGTACAGTATGTTTGTATTAGGGTTGCTAAAATAATTCATTGAGGAATCATGGCCAGTGGTTATTTACAGATATTTTAGACATGCATGTTTTAGTCTTTAGAACATTCATGTCAGGAGTGGGAATGTGCTGGTGCTATATCCATTGCTGGCAATGAATGCACCAAAACAGTCAGTGGCAAGAAAAGTCACCACCAGTGTTGTAGCCCTAGGTTGTGAAAACTTACCTGACCTTAAACCTTAGCTGGTTTTCTCTAGACTGGTGTAGGTCAGTGGTGACAAATCTGAGGCCACAAAGCAGTACTGTGCAGGTGGCATGGCAAGAGACAGGCCATCATAACCCTACATCAGCAAGTGGTGATATGCAGAACTGTGAACCCTCCAAATGCATGATTGTCCCACCAGCATCACAATCAACAACATATTCTGACTAGGTGTTTGTGCAGTTAAGTACTTTCCTGCTCCTTTGAGGTACTGTCACAGCTGCATGAATGTCTAGTAGGAAGAAATGGGTGAGAAGCAGACCTAGGGTTTGGACCACAGCAGCAAACTCGGTAGTTGTACAAGCTGCTAATGCCAAGAGCAAATTCTAAATCATGAGCTGTCAGTCAGATTTGTAATATCTGCTCTTTAACCCCTGCTTTGCACCAGAAAGGTACCCATCATCTGGAATTATTGCTTAGCACAAGCATGTTGCTGTTTCTGGCTTTGCCAGATAAAACTAGAAACAAGATGTAGATTTTTTTTTTTTAACAGTATTATTTATGACTTTAAATAGGTAGGTAGCATAATTAGGGATTGAAAATGCTTTCAGTTGATCTTTGTAGCTACGGTATTTCTTTATATTATGCCTGTGATGCTATGGTCTCTTTCTATCCATGTGGTGGATAGCTGCATTCATGATCTGACCATGTTCCAGATTCTAGCAATCAGCTGCTATCTGCAAGCAACTCCAAGTTGTTCACCTAAAATTTTTCTGTCTGGAAACTGGTATAACATTAATGTGTAAGTTTCTGCTTCTGTTGTGCAGTGTAGTTTCAGTCATTAGGTGATCCCTAACTGGAGAATAACACCCTTATTTTACATGTGACAAACAACTGTTTCAGTAAAAATCCCCCTGAAAAAAAAAAGAGAGTTCAAAATAATAGTGCTACAGTTCATCAGTCAATTTTTCAAGTCTTATGAAGCTAGACTAATACTAGAGGGGAAATTATATAGTAAGAACAACCCATTCTTGTTCACATTGTACAACGGTCATGGGACAGTATGCTTTTAGGGCCCCTCTGTGTTGCTTTTGCATTTGGAAATTGGTTCAGTAATGTGGTTTGAACACAAGTGCAGTTCCTGAGCTGTTCCTATATGTCATGCCTCTGCCTTAAATACTCACACAGGTTCTGCACTAGTTTTGATGCTACTCCATGAATCAATCATGGACCATTTTCTTCTGTGAATGACCCTAGCAGCCCAGCAAACACTGAAAAGGCTGGCATGAGCTTGAAGAAGATTGATTACATATTTCCAAGTATACTTGGTAACACTGACCAACTCAACATTTTTAAAACACAGTTAAAACAAGTTCCTTGTCCCTGTGTGTCCTGCCTTGAGGTAAAGTAAGAGCTTTCTACAGGCTCTGCTGAAGTGCCTTTTTCATACTTTTTTTTTATCTGTATAATTCATTGCTTAGGGGATTGAGAAAAGGAGTGTAAAGGGGATTGGTATACCTCACTTAAAACATGCTTTGTTATTACCTTTATGGCATCGTCACTCTATGGGGATGAGTTACAGGGTGATGAGTACTGCAGAGTTCCAGGTGCAGAAACAGCAGACCTACAGCCATGATTACTCCAGAATTGGCTGCAAGTATGTTGCAGTATCATTGAAACAAGTAGCGTGTACTGAAGGCTTCCCACTGCTAAAAGTCACTATTACAAATCAGCATTAAATAACTGAAATGAAGGGCTAAAGTTTTGCACTGCACCAAACTAGTGCATATAGAGGTAGAACGAGTTCTAGGAGGATTCAGATTTGGTCCTGAAAGGGCTGTGGTTTGCTCTTGGTAACTGCTCATTTAAATTACTCATGTATCAGGAAACAACAGTTACATGGTAATACGCTTTCCTTAGCCCACCAAAAAGATTCTGGATTTCTATTGCCCCATGACTGTCATGCTTACAGGGTCTGCTATCTGTGACAAAATGTTGCAGTAAATGTGGATATTAACCAAACTACTTCACAGCTCTGATCTGCATTGTTTGTACTGAACAGACAGCATAATGCAACACTGGCATGAAGATTTGTCATGGAATTTGTTCAGACAGCCACTAATTTTTACTCATTCAAGTATGTGTTGGGGAAAAATCACTCTAGAGTCACACATTATATGAACCACTCGTGATAATGAAACTGCACTGAGGTGTTAACTTATTTTAAACTTCAGTACTATTGACATGTTGCATCCCTCTTTGTAGTACATTTGTATTTCAGTAAGGAGTTATATTTTCCCCATGGTTAAATGACCACTTTGTGCTTATCTTTCCCTCCTGAATTATAGTTGGTCCTTTGTTCCAAGCACTTTATGCTATCTGTAATGGGATCTATTTTTGCACTGGAATATCTGTTAACTTTGCAAAAATCTAGAAAGATTTCACAACTGAAATTTCTAAGTTAAATCCTTAAATGGACATTTTCATTAAAAGCAAAAAAAAAAGTATATATATTTGTATTTGCTAATATCTGTTATGTGAAGTATTAAAAGGCACTCTAATTGCCTTGTATTAAGTAAAAAATAAAGCTGTTGTAGCACCATGGGTATTCACAAGTGTTATTTTTGCATTTTTTATTTTGAGGAGTGCTGCTAGAAATTTTTGTTTTGCCTGGTTTTATTTCGTTGGGAACTTTGATGCATAAGATTTCAGTAGCTCTAAAAATTTGTATGGAGTAGATATACTATTTTCAGGTAAATGAGGAGGTGCAAGATATAGAGGTAAGTGCTATGTTAAACATCTAAAGTTAGTAAATAAAAAGGTCTCTAGAAAGCGATTGGTTAACTGTCAAATCCAACTGCAAAGCAACAAACTTCTCTGGATGTTTAAATCCCGACTCAAGTACCTGCCTCTGAATTTTTATTACTGAGATGCGAGTTGCTGATTGCTTCTCCTTGATAAAAACACCCTATACACTCAGTTGATTTTCAACAGCAGTTTACAAATGAAAGCAGAATAATGATGTGATTGCTCAAGGAAAAACTGGTACTAAAATGTTGTCTGCTACTGCCTATAATATCAACATAATATCAACAAAGTTCCAGTATCCAACCAATTCTTGAAGTTACACTCATCAGGAAAATTTATCCTGAGATAAGAAGCCAATTAAAATTTCACAGAATCACAGAATATGCTGAGTTGGAAGGGACCCTAAAGGATCATCAGGTCCAGTTCCTGGCCCTGCACATCATCCCCAAGAGTCACACCATGTGCCTGAGAGCATTGTCCAAACACTTCCTGAACTCTGTCAGGCTGGTGCTGTGACCACTTCCCTAGGGAGCCTGTTCCAGTGTCCAACCACCCTCTGGATGAAGAACCTTTTTGAAATCTCCAACCTAAACCTCCCCTGACACAGCTTCAGGCCATTCCCTCAGGTCCTGTCACTGGGTGCCAGAGAGAAGAGATCAGTGCCTGCCCCTGCTCTTCCCCTCAGAAGGAACAGCAATGAGGTCTCCCTGCAGTCTCCTCCAGGTTGAACAAACCAAGGGACCTCAGCTGCTCCTCATCTGGCTTCCCTTCAGGGTCCTTCACCATCTTTGTTGGCCCTCTCTAGTGACTTTGTATATTTTTGTTATCGTGGCACCCAGAACTGCCCCCAGCACTCGAGGTGAGGCCACCTCAATGCCACCACCTCAGATTTGGTGGGCAGGACAATCCCCTCCCTTGCCCGGCTGGTGAAACTGTGCCTGATGCACCCCAGGACATGGTTGGCCCTCCTGGCTGCCCAGGGCACTGCTGACTCATGTTCAACTTGCCACTGACCAGGACCCCCTCAGGGCCCTTTCATGCTGCTCTCTAACATCTTGTTCCCCAGCCTGTCTGTGCACCCAGGGTTGCCCTACCCCAGGTGCAGAATCCAGCACTTTCCCATGTTGAATTTCATGTGGTTGATGATTGCCCAGCCCTCTTAATTTCCTGGGTTTTCTGTTTTAATCTAGTGTCCATCTGGCATCTCAGGATAAAGCACACCTCTAACATCTTGAATGTTCTTTACTCTCAATGCTGGTGCTAAGGAAAATAGTTTTCATTAAAAAAAAAAGAAAAACAACCAAAGAAAAATCCCAGTAAAATAATTCTTGCATTCAAATGAAAAAAAAAAGTCTTTGTAACTCTCTCTCCCCATTTTTCAGCTCATTTTTTGTTATTAAAAAAGGTCTTCCTTTGAGAGAACTATTGTAAGGCAATGTTCTGAATGATAGGCTGGTTCATCACCTCTTTGTACCTTAAAAAGTTGATTTGTAAAATGTAAGACAGGGTCTCTGAAGATGTGTTTGTTCTACCCTGAGAATGCTAAAAACATGGCTTTGGAGGAAGCAGTCTATGAAGACATGGGTATAGAAGCTGGGACCTGTTACACTCTGTTAACTGCAGCAGCCACATCCCATCCACCCACCTTGGACACAAGCATAATGGCCTAGAGCTGGTTTTAGTGTTTTCTGTGAGATCGTAATGTGCTTTAAAGAAGCAGTAATCATTAGGCAAACTGCACAAAGATACTTCAATACTCCATTGCTCATTGCAGGTCCATGATTAACATGTAGAAAAGCCTCCCGAGTGCTCTGCGATTTATAGTCAATACCTATAAATTGCAGTAGAGGGTGCTCTGTACAAAAACCAGAAGTTTGACTTCTCAGCCCATGTGTCCTCTGCCCTACTGCTGTTCACTGTAGCTTACTGGTTCTAAAGCAATGTGTTGTTGACCAAAAGGCAAGACCTGCAAAATGAGTACTGTACTTGGAGAATGGGATTATAATTTCATCGTCTAAAAAGAGTAAGAGCTTGAGCCACAAACACTAAAAATTAATGCTTTATGCTCATTTATTTAGCTTTTAACAGTCTTAACAAAGCATGCTTCAAAGAATACCAGCATGTATATATCAGTTGAGTCTGATGACACCATTGAACAAGAAGAGCTAATCAGCTTTAGCACCCTAAACAAATATTAAAATACCCAAGACAAAGCTTGTGTGGATAACTCACAGTTTTGAGGCAGTGTTTAATGAACAAAAAAAGGAAAAGGCTGAAGTCAACCATAACAAGTTACCAAGTAAAAAGGGTAATGGCAGAGCTCATTAGGTTACATTACCTTATTAGCCCCACTGTTGCACTTTAGTGCAATTCCAGCAGCACTGATGTTTTACATTGCTCAGAATTAATATAAAGCATCCCAATGAGAAGTCTGATTAAAACATAACTGGGTTAAGATATATGTGAAAGCTTTCCTTCTTAAACTGTATGGAATAACTAAGATATGATAAGAGGCATCAAAATATGTTATAAAAATGATACCATCCCTAGCTGGAATGCTGGACAAGAGCACTTAACTTGGTTTGATAAATGGTCTAGCTGTGCAAAAAAGTATGAAGAATTTAGAGATTAAAATAAAAGATTGGTGAAGTATGGTTTGTGGCATGAGATGGCTTAAGTTCTTTTTCCTGGAGATGTAGGAACATCACCACAAACGTCTGTGTAACAATTGGTATCAGAGTGCTGATTTACACTGCTAGTGGATCAGCATTTTGCATCCAATTTTTGTCAACTGAAGAACAGCTCAGCTCATGAGGGTATGGGGATCCATGTCACTTGCTGACAGCACTTCCATCTTGTCTCTTCTGCCATCATTTACATCCTTTAGAAGAAGGTTACTTCAGCGGTGAGCATTGCATAGGAATCAGAAGCACATTTTGCTGGGACTCCAAGAATCTGACACTGTCGCGTACTAAAATGAAATGCATCTTAATTAAGACAGCATTCCAGTGAAAACTAATACATTTCTCAGCATGCACACAGGTAATGCAAGTGAGTTCTCTGGATCCATCATGTCTTACCAGCTGCTACGACTCTGGCATCTTCATGGGCACTGTGTCTGCCTGCTGCCCGGTGATCTGGGCTCTCGTTCCACCATAACACATGGACTGAGAAAGTACAAATGAAGTCAGCTGAACACTATTATGCTGCAATACCACACGTACTGTAAGTCCTAGAAATCTGCCTTCATCTTTTACATGCCTTGGAGTTAGCAGAAACAATTCTCCAGGCATGCCAGTGGTGGGATGATCTTTTACTGAGCCATTACATGGTTTGACTTTAACATCAGATCTGAGAGTCTTTTAAGACTGTGGCTTAAGCCTATAACCTAATACACAAAGCTGGGTTCAAGGACTGTTTACAGGACTTTGGTGATCCACACCAAGCTGGCCAATCCTGATCCAGGATGGGGGCATGCCCCTCTGCCTCTGCCCCTTCCCATGCTGAAGTCTGTATCAGAAATTGGTGAGTACCTGTGTTGAGTAATCCATACTCTGTATGGAAAACACCGATCAGCCTGGTATATCCTGTGTTGATGTGAGCATTGATTGCAGCTCGAAATGCTTCACCCCACAATGCTGGCCCACCAGGCTTCATCTGGAAAGTAACCCATTCATATACTCCTAGAAGAGAAGGCAAACACTACCACAAGGAAGGAAATACAAATTCATATACCAGATCTTGAACAGTGTGTCATGGCCACAGTGTATTTGCTGTGAAACCAGTATGACGTTTCCCTGCCATCTGAGGACAGCCGGAAACTGCCCCTTCCTCCCAACAAGCACAAGAACTCAGAGCTTCCAGAGGCTCACCAGAGCACAGGCTCACTAACTGCAGTTAGTTCAAGTGTAAATGTAAGTACCAGGGCCCTGAAGAACAGAAGGCTTCACACAAAGCCCAACTTAGCAATTGTCAATGTTGCATGGAAACTTTGGGAGATTCAGACTACTTTGCAGATACCTCAAGTGCTCATACTTGTTTGAGGGATTTGGGTGTCTTTTCTAAGACTGGTGATGTTTTCTGGCATTGAAGTGGTTTCTGACATTACAAACCCCTTTGACTCCCAGGAGTTGGTCACATAAGATCTGACAGCATAACCAACACGGCAGGACTAGTTTAGCACCTCTGCTGTGCCAAGCAATCTCCCTTATTTGTAGAGAAATGGCATAATTTGCTAAAAAACTGCAGTCCTGCTAAAAGTTACTTGTCTTCTTTCCATTCAGGTAGTTACTTCGGATGACAATTGCTGACACAGTAATAGAAAGCCAGACACTTGCTACTTGGCAGTGTCTGGTGTCACTCTCCAGCAGTGGGCTGGAGACAAACTACAACAGTGTTTGAAAAGTCACCTCTCCAGCTTTTAGAGAAAACTGGACTGCTTTCAAATTCAACAGTAGCAGCATAAAATTCCGAATCCTGAGGAAAAAAAGAACAAAGATTACTGTATCTATACATGTGCTGAGGGCTGAAGCAAGGTCTGTTCCATGTCACTTCATGCAACAAAGTCTGCCAGTGTTCATAAATTGGGGAACAGTCAATACTATTAACATCAAATTTGCTACAGACAGAATTAAAATACATAGGGACATCACTTCTACACCTGACTTAGCATTGTTACAAAGTATGTTGGACTTTCATGTATCTGTAAAAACGTAGGGAATCTTTTAAACTATTATGCAAAAGAAGCAGTAACATCAAAGCAAACTGATAAGAGAAAAATCTCTGTGAAAGAGAACAACTATTACCCAGGAAATGCCCTCTCACTGATGGATTGACAAAGGAAGTCCGGGATGACTGCTCTGACCGCTACTATGGCGTTGCCATTTTGCATGTTCATTTAGCAAGTCACAATCCTGATCATTAACAACCTTAATGATCAGGACTCTAGTCAGTTACTGATGTATGTTAGTGTAAAATTTTTCTTAAAAACTCTGTCCCTCATCTCTCTTATGTCACCTTTTCCACATGGGTGAATTTACATGCATTTGTTACATAAAGGATCATAAAACTATGCAATACCTGGTTTAAACTTTAAGCCATTTTTTGTTAGTGTTGGTAACTTTTATCAGCAAAAGTAATGATAACCTCACCCCCTTCTTTTGGAGGCTTCCCAAGTTGACACCAGGGCACCAGATAAGCAATCTCATTGTGCTGCTTCTCCATCATGGGGCGAACCACAGAGATGAATTTTCCCTGCCAGTCTTTGTCATTGGCTAGTGCATTCCGGACTGCTGTTCTGTGGGCAAAATTATCTGTAAGAAAGGAAAAATAAAACCCATGAAAAAATGCATTTAATGCCACATCAGACTCAATCAAAGTGTGTAATTACAAGAAGGCAAACTGCACTTATATAATTTTGGAACTGGTATTTTTAGACATCATATTAGCTCGTAGCAGATGTGGTAAGTTTCCTTTAAATTCTGCAAAACTTCCTGTAAAATCTGCTTTAGCTCTCAGATTTAAATGTATTCAAGCCAAATGAAATTTTCCAAGAAAGTTTACAAAGAGTTAAAATAGGTTAAGTAATTTTACTGTTAAAAAAGATTACAACAGTTACAGAGGAAAAGACTTGGAGAAAGCACAGTGGATACGGAACTGAAGTGGAAAAAAATTCAGGAGAAGTAATAGCCTACCAAGAAAAAAAATTAATAAATGTGGTTTGGCTTATATAAAGTGACATTAAAAGTGTAGAAGTAATGTTTGTGTGTTCAGTTGTTCAGTTACATAAAAAGTGTTAAAATGCCCAAAAGCTAAACCTTTTCTTCTTTTTTTTTCCCCTGAATGAAAACCAAGTCCACTTAATTAGGAGTGTCTGAATTTTAACTGCTTAGGCTGCAGTGGCATCTTAAGCAATATATTTATGCAGACAGCTCCCAGTATTACAAAAGAAAAATCCAGCATCTGAGAGTAGGAAGAACCTTGAGAAATATCAGTGTCTTGGGACTAAGAGGTAAATATAGAAATTATTTAAGCAGGGGTCTGATGAATCAAGGAGGAAGGATGTTGTAAAGATTGTTCATTTCTCAGATCATAGTGTGGTCTCAGGGTGGGGGGGGATGAACCACCACAATGAGACATGTAAAACACTGTTAGGAAACAAAAGGTATAGGTTTTTCCTTAGTTTTGCATTTTAGAAGTTTCCCGTAGATTATTAATTTTTAAAAAAAATTTAGAGATAGTAGCAATAGCCAAGACTAAAATGTTCTGAGAAGCGGGACAATTTACAAATTGCAAGTGAACTCAAAATAATGACAGATGAATGGCCCTCTCTTGAAGGAAGAGGAAGACATGGCTGCCCAGGTCATGAAAAATGCTGAGGTACTCAATGTCCTTTTCTGCCTTGGTCTGCACTGGCAAGTGCTCCAGCCAGACCACACAAATCACAGAAGGCAAAGGCAGGGACTGGGGGAATGAAGAACCACCTGCCATAGGAAAAAAGTCAGGTTTGAGACCATCTAAGGAACATGAAGGTTCACAAGTCCATGTGACTCGATGAGATACATTCATGGGTTCTGAGGCAACTGGCAGAGGAAGCGGTTAACACACTTTTCATCATATTTGAGAAGTTACGGCAGCCCCTTTTTTATAAGGGATGTAAGGAAGAACTGCAGAACTAGAGCTTGGTCAGTCTCACTGCTGTGTCTGGCAAGATCAAGGAGCAGATCCTTCCGGAAACTATGAGAAGGCTCATAGAAGATCATGAGGTGACTGGTGATAGCCGACATGGCTTCACTAAGGGCAAAATAGTGCCTGACAAATTCGGTGGCCTTCTGTGATGGGGTTACAGCTTTGCTGGAAGAGGGAAGAGTGACTGACATCAGAGGAGGCCACAAAGATGATCCAAGTGCTCAAGCACCTCTGCTGTGAAGACAGGCTGAAAGAGTTTGGGCTATTTAGCCTGAAGAAGAAAAGGCTCCAGGGAGACCTTACAGCAGGCAAAGGGAGCCTATAAGAGAGCTGGAGAGGGACTTTTTACAAGGGCATGTAGTGATGGAACAAGAGGGAATGGCTTTAAACTGACAGATAGATTTAGAATCACAGGATGGTTTGGATTGGAAGGGACCTCTAAACATCACCTAGTTTCAACCCCCTGGCCATGTGCAGGGACACCTTCCACTAGACCAGGTTGCTCAGAGCTCCATCCAGCCTGGCCTTAAATACTTTCTGGGATGGAGCAATGTTTAGATTAGATATAATGAAGAAATTCTTCACTGTGAGAATGTTGAGCCACTGGAGCAGATTCCTCAGAGAAGCTGTGGATGCCCAAAACCTGGAAGTGTTTGAAGCCGGCCTGGATGGGACCCTGAGCAACATGGTTGAGAGGAACCAAACCATTCTCTCAGTCTATGATTCCATGATTCACCCCTCCAAAACAAGAGGGGTGATCCTTTAATCTAAGCAGGTACTGTGAATGCCCTGGACCTCAGTGAGCACACTGTCTCAACATGCAGATATATCTGGACTGCAGCAGGTGCTCAAGGGGAATTATACCAGTGTGCCTTCCCACTCTGTAACCCAAGTATCAACTTCCCTTGGGTTCCACAAAAACCACAGCTGCTACACCTAGTTTCTGGTGTAATTGTAGCTTTTTTTGGTTCACCTGCACCTTCCATGTCAGCACCAACTCCAACAACATAAAAAGTTGATTATACTGCAAAAATCCTATTGCTACCAAGGCTAAAGCTGCAACAAAAACACTCAGCGCACTTGAGAAGTCAGACCTGGTGGAGTGGCTTCCTACTGCAGTACGGGCCCACTGAAAGAGTTTAAGCATGCAAACTGCATGCTCATTTTTTTACGGGAGTGACTGGTACTCTGAGCTAAAATACAAGAACAATTATACATGCATATAAACACACACAGACTGCATATGTGTGCATATCTCCTTTTTTCCATTCATTTTGAAAGTTTCAAGACATTTGTGGAACTGGCCCTAAGTTAAAAATATTTACCATGAAGGAAACACTCTGCCACAATTCCCCTTTTATACCTGTTTTGAGCAGAGACTGCTGTTCAAGAACATTTGTAACTTTCTCATCCCAACACATCAAAGTTGTCCTGACAAGCTCTGAAGTGTTCTTGGAGCACCTCCTTACAACAAGAGCAACAAATAAAAGCCAGGTAAGCATTCCCCTCACCTTCTTGCCTATGAAACAGGGAACACACAGAGAGCAGAGCAGCACAAAGGGATGCTGACCATACCGTACTTCCAAATGTGAAACACCTTATTCAACGCTCCCAGGTCCGTGTACCAGAATCCCACCAGCTCTGAGTGAGCTGGGCAAAAGGGAAAGTGCTTGTTGGCCAATTCCAAAAACTCCTTCATCTTCGCTGGCTTAATATCATATGTGCGAATTTCATAGAAAATTCCATTATTTTGTCTGGGCCCTGTAGCAAGGCGTACCTGAAAGAAAATAGTAAGAAAAATTAGTAAAAATAATTCTCAAGCCAGAAAGTTGTATTCTGACTGATTTTTTTTTAACTTAATGCAACACTATAGAATGATCTTTTACTGCACGCTGGGGAGGGGTACTTACTTCATGATGTCCACTACAAAAAAAGTACCTTTTGACACTTTTCTTTGAAAATAGTTCCCCTGTGCATTATTTGCTGCCACTCCTTTTGGCAATGCAACAGACTGTGATGTGCCTTTTATTTGATGCACTCAACTGTTTGATTATTAGCTCATAACAAAGCAGGATTTTCCTTTTCTCAACCCCTTCCTCAGAAAGACAGCAGCCAGACGGATTTGGTTAAACACATTATTTAAAAGCAAGGCTGCTGAGGTGCCACCAAAGAGGAAGCAACGCCAACATCTGTCTGTGTTGTGCTTACCCCACCAGCTCACACTACTGCATCATGTTTTCTACTTAAAATCTTATACCACTCTTAGCAAATTACATATTATTGGCAAAGAAAGAAAAAGATACCAACACTTGGGATAAGAGTGATTCATTCCAACACAAGATTGCTTAAGTCCGCATCTTAACCCTTTACTGGCTGCTTCCCAAGGGCTGATCAAGAACTGTTTTTCTATTTGTATTAGATAAAAACCTTTGGGAGTCCCAGACTTAGTGTACTTTTGCAACTGCCTCAATAGCCTGGAACATGCTACTCACCTCTTAAATAAAACATGAAAAATTAAGGCCATCTTTGGCCTTAGCCCATATTTGCACAGAGGCAGCTGCAGGATGGATTTTGGACATCTCTTATTTCACAAGAATCTGCAGGCCTGGGCACCATGCAGCTCAAGCCACAGAACAGAATTGTTTAGGTTTAGAAATTACTTTAGGATCATGCTATCCACCATTAACCCAAGTGTGCCATGTCCACCACTAAACCATATCCTCAAGTGACATATCTACCTGTTTTTTGAACACTTCCAGGGATGGTGACTCTACCACTTCCCTGGGCAGCCGGTTTCAATGCTTAACAACCCTTTGAGTGAATAAATTTTTCCTAATATCCAATCTCAACCTCTCCTGGTTCAGACGGCTTCAGGCCATTTCCTCTCATTCTGTCACTTGTTACTTGGGAGTAGAGCTCAACCCCGCAGCTGGCTGCACTCTCAGCTAAATACAGAAGGGGAGGACCAAAGGCCTTGTTCCTCAATGGCCCTTTGCAGCATGACACATCTAATACTGGCTGCCATGAGTCACAGCTCCTTGGGGCTGTTGTAAAGCCCTGCAGGATCCCAGCTGAGTGGTGAGCCTGCAGTAGCGACCCATTCCACACTGGATTTCTGTGGGGAAAGAGAGGCCCTGAAACTTTCTGGTGCTTAGGCAGATACTGGGACACTTGCAGGACCACTTCTGTTCCAGAGAAGGGCAACGGACCTGGTGAAGGGTCTGGAGTGTAAATCTTATGAGGAGCTAAGGGGGCTGGGGGTGTTTAACCTGGAGAAAAGGAGGCTCAGGGGCGACCTTATCACTCTCTGCAACTGCCTGAAAGGAGGGTGCAGCCAGGTGGGGGTCGGCCTCTTCTCACAGGCCGAGGACAGTGGCAGGATAAGAGGTCATAGTCTCAAGCTGCACCGGAAAAGGTTCAGACTGGGTATCAGGAAGAAATTCTTGAAAGAGGGGCTGCCCAGGGTGGTGGTGGAGTCGTCGTCCCTCGAGGTGGTTAAGCAAAGACTGGACGTGACACTTGATGCCACGGTCTGGCTCACAGGGTGGTGTTGGGGCATGGGTTGGACTCGCTAGTCTCAGCAGTCTTTCCCAACCGACTCTATCCCACGATCCGGGGTCGGATCCCACAGGATCCCACGGGATTCTGGGCAGGGCCCGGGGCCGGCGCTCTGTGCCCAGGCTCGTGACAGACGTGTCGCGACAGCGACAGCCCC
>VXAD01002557.1:176507-279960 GCA_013399195.1 Dicrurus megarhynchus | reverse complement strand
CTGCGGGGCGAGCGTCAGCGCCCGCCGCGGAGCCCAGGCTTTCTCGCTCGGCGCCGAAGGAACAGGGATCCGCAATGCAAAGGAGAAGAAAATCCGCGGTGAGGCATAGAGATCGGCTCCGGACGTGCCACGAACGGTGGAGAACATGTACCCGTCAGGGGAGTTGTGCCGCATCGGAAAACCCTTCCTTTATCCACGCCAGGGGACAGGAGCGAACAAGTGGGGCAGAGAGGTGCGGGGACCCCTGTCGGGGTCGGGGCGTGTGGATGCACACTGGAGCTGCTCCGCGACAGGAGTCGGCGGGGGTCGGTAGGCTCAGAGCAGACGAACCGGGGGAAGGGGCTCGCCCTTCTGCCGACGCACTCCCACAGGAACCCCGGTCAAATCCCAAGTCGCTTCGCACCGGTCCCCGCGGAACCGTGCCGGTGGAGCGGCTCGTGGGGACTGCCGTCGTTCCGCTCGAGTCCGTGACACTACTCCAGAGGGTCCTTGGCAAGGGAAGACGCGTAATGCAGGGAACCCACCCTGTCTGAGGCGCCGCACCCGCGCTTCTCTCACCGTCAGAACGGAATGCACCTTTTGCCTGACCTGCGTGTCCAGGGCAGTACCAAAGTGGCCGGGAGCCCTCCCCTTCGGGCTCGCCGTTTTCTAAATTGGGTTTCCCCTAGCGAACCCAGCAGTGCGTTCAGCACACGGGCTAAATACCTGCCGCCCAAATTGAAAAGAGAAAAAAAAAAAAAAAACAAACACCAAACCAGCACTGGAGGACGGCAACGAATACCTGTTTCGAGTGAAAGGCTGCACCGACATTTTGTAGGAGAGTGTTTCGCAAGTACTGGCAGTAAAACTTAAATATAGCTTCTCAGATTATTCCAGTTTCGTTTTATTTCGAAATTTAAAATAAAAAAGCTGGCTAGAACTACCTCAAAAATGAACTCAGCCTTTATAAATTTAACCTCTACTACACCTCCGGGCACTACGTCTACTTACACGTTCACGCGAGCGTAAAATGTGGGCATACTGAGCCCCGCAAGGATTGCTCGCTGTCTACCTGCAGCGTCAGTTGGGCAAGGCTATCGCGACCGGGTGTTTTTGTTCGTGAGAGCCACCGAATATCCTTTTTTTCCCATGGGACAGGAGACGAAAAATACTACCAGTCATATACAGCAGAAGACGAGGTGTAACAAAAGGGAAATTATTTCTGCAAACGGGAGTTTTTACATTTTATTGCACGTTTATTGCGAGATGAGCATTGAAGTTCTCGGATTTGAGTCATCCTATCTCAGTTGGTTCAAATCAAGTCAAGAGTTGCTAAGACTAAAACCTCTCTGTTGCGGCAGACACAGACTTTCTCCTTCTCAGAGAGGCGAGAAGAGCCCCCGTGCCACGCCGCCTTGACAGCAGCCGAGCACAGTGACCGGGGGCGGCCGGCTCCGGGGCACTGCCCCGGGGCTGCCGCCGCCCCCCCTCGGGCAGGGCACGGAGGGCCCGCTGTCCTCGCCCAGGAGCCCACAGTCCGCTTCCTTACCTGGATGGGGGTCCTGCCGTAGGAGTTGACGGCGTTAGGGTCCGCCGCTCCGTCCAGCAGCTCCCTGAGGCTAGCTCATCCGCCGCCNTACACCTGCGAGGACGCGGCCGAGCCTCCCGGCTGTTGTTTTCTCCTTTGCCGCCCAGCCCATCTCACGGTCACCCCCTGGCCTCGCCCTGACGGGGCGGAGCGACCTGCGCAGCTCTCCGACGGCAGAGAGGGCCGGGCTCCCGGGCGGGCCGCCGGCGGTGGGGCGGGCTCTCTGTCTTTTATGTTCGTCTATTTTTTTATTCTCCGGGGCTTTCTCTTGAGGCCGGCAGTGTCTTAACCAGTGCCTGACCGCCCCGAGGGGAGCAGAGGCCGGGGGAAGGGGAGGAGCAAAGGTAGCAGAAGTCTTTAACGTGAGCGGGTCATAAGGAGGAGAGTGGCCCCAGGACCGCGGGCCTTGTGTCAGCAGGGTCCCTTCCCGCCCCGGCGCTGCCTCCTCGCCCTCTCGGGACACCCATCGGCACCCGAGGCGCAGGAGGCGGTGGGGGCCGCCCCTCCTTCCCTTCCCCTGGGTGAGTTGCGAGCTCCCGTCTCTGCTTTTTTAGTTGGCAGAGACACTTAATAAGAGAGCGGGCGCAGCGGCGCCGACAGCCTTCACTGAGACCCGAATCGCGGCTGCGACGTCTCCACCCCACCGCCTAAACCGCCTTTTTTTTTTTTTTTTTTTCTTTTTTTTTCTCCTTAAAAAATGTTGCAAGCTAAACAAAGGCCGCGGCGAACCGGCAAGCTAAGCTCTCCTCCGGCACGGCAGGGCTCCAGCGCCCGCCTCCAGGCGGGGCCCGGGCCGGGGCGGGCCGGGGCGGAGCGCTCGGGGGAGTGCGGGGTCGGCAGCACCACGGACAGCTCCCCCACCGCCCGCCGCGCCGCGCCGGGGGAACCCCCGCCTCCGGACCTGGCCCTAAAAGTACCCTTTCTGAACGCCCCGCATGTCAACACGGCTGAAGTGCGATGTCGGGCCGTGTCGTCCTCCGCATCCCATGGGATCAGGCTCACTTTAGCTACCATAAATGGCGTGTGGGCTTTACAAGGGGAGATAAAAGTTTCTGGGGTCTTACTGCACGTGGTATGGTGCAAAGAAAAAGTCCCCCTTTTTCATTCAGATATGATTTGCAACCCTGAGATTAGCTCAGTTGGTTAGAACATGGTGCTTAATAATGCAGAACTTGTGGTTTAGTCTCCATACAATCCGTTTACTAAAGAGTTGGACTCAACGATTCTTGTGGGTCCCTTCCAAACCAGAGTATTCTGTGACTCTTGAGGTTGTAATTACCTACACTTCTTTCACTGTGAAGTGTCACAAAAAGTGAACTGTTGCCTCACCTGAGTCTAGGAATGTGACCTTTGGCAGACACATGGTATCTCTAAGCTCATTTCCCTGGTGTGTTCTCTGTCATAACTCTACTCCATATTGTCATTCTTTTTTAAATCCTTTGTCAATCACACCACCCACTTGTTTAGCTGTACCTAAAACAATTAGCACATATTAATCAAAACTATTCATTACTTTCTTCTCATAATACTTTAACAAGGCAGAGGTATACTACCAAGAAAGCAATCTGTTTTCAGTACCAAATGGTGCAGGCAATTTCCACCACCAGCAAACAGAAGAGCGGTAACTGGGGTGGCTAACAACAACTGTCCTCAGGTTACATTTGTGTGTTCACTGGCAACACTTAGTATGTTCCTAAAACTGTAGTGGCCTAGTGCCAAATTCTTCTTCATCATTACACTTTGCTATTGTTTCTGTATTTAGATAGGTAGAAATGAGTGGAGTTTCACTCACAACAAAGAGCTTCTTGATATAAATTGCTGGTTCTGGTTAAATAATTGGGCATTTAAACATGATCTGGTGATTCTCTTGTGTTTGGGTTTTGTTTTTTGTTTGGTTGGTTTGGCTTGGTTTTCTTTGCTCTTTATTAATGAGTTGTCCATTCAAGAACCAGGTGCCATGCAAATGTGAAAATAAAGATATTTCAGAACTCTATATTAAATAAAAGGAAACAAGTGGAATAGTTTAATCCATATACCCTGGTATGTAGACCACTGTACAATGCAAACACCAAAGCTGTGAGAAGTATAGTTAAGCCTTAAAAAGACTGCAACCTAATCTTTACAGCAGCTGCAGTGAATAGCAGTATTGTAGAATCCATTTCATAGAGACAGTATATTGATCCTGATTCTCAGCTACAGGACAAACAATAAAGAAAAAGAATTCTGACAAGGCTTTGATGCCAATGATATATCCATAAGGTAAAAAATATCAGACCATGTCTACTGGAATTGTGTGAAAGATTTAGGGGGGGCACTTTATTTTAACAAAGAAAAAGCATGACGATAATGTCTAAAGAAAGATTAGCTTTCTATTTATTTGTTTAACTTGTTATTTCAAGGCAATGTGGTAAATAAGACAACCGTGCCCCAAAATATTCCTTCACACTGCTTTCAGAAAAGAGTGGCATTTCCTACCAACCTCGTGAAATAGCATGGTCAAATATAGATGAAGGACAAATTAAGGAGTCCTTCATAATTTTCCTGCAGATCAGAAAAACCCACACTGTGCCATTAGGGAAGACTCCCCTCCAGCAAATTCATAGATGTTCCCTTCTCCCTTTTGCAAATTCATAAATGCTCATTTTCCTGACCCAGAAAGGAAACTCTGTCCATTAGCAAAACGGAGATATTTTAGCTGGAAACTGCTTGCCTTGCTGCTGGAATCTCAGACAGCATTTTCCTCTTGTTCTGAATATGCATTTGCTCTCTGAAGGACTATTCCACTGTCCAGTTGATGGTAGCTTTAAAGAAGCTGCTACACAGTTGGAAGTGACTTCTTCCTGTTTCAGAGTTAATAGTGGAAAGGTAAATTGTACAATCACGACCTTAAAACAATCCTTCAGGAAGGTGTTACACCTGTCTGTGCTGCAGGCTTATTAATTATGTATATGGACAGTGATAAAATGCCAAATAAATACAAATCTCTTGGCAAGTAGAAAGACCTTGCAAGCACTGCAAGAATACAATTTTCTACAATCAAAAAGAGAAAAGAGAAACACTGAGAGATTCAAGAAGATACTCATTAGTATGTATAATGTGGAATCAACTTAGTATTACTCAAAAGCACCTTACCACAAAGGAGACTGCTACAACAGATTTTCTTAATTTTCACTGATTTGAGTCCTAGGAAATTGAAGTTCTTCCAAAACATTGCTTTAAAATTAGAGCAAACAATTCATTGCCATAATGTAATTTAGTACAGGTTAAAAGGAGCATTGGATTTTTAAAACCTGTCAATAAACTATTTCTGCTGAATATTTTCTTAAAGTAGGTGCATATGTTAGTAACAGACACCATTGATTCCTATAGGAAATCACCAGGATGCCTGCCAAAAAGAGTAGGGTATCATAGGACAACATGAATATCTGGAGATACAGTAGTAAGGATTTGAAGATATAACCATAAAAATAAGGAAAACAGATTTTAAAAACGTCAAGCTGATGGGCTGCGAGACCAATGGGCTTCCAGTCTCCAAAAATATCATGTTTACCATCCAGTTCTGCTACCAACTGTACCTCACAGTAGTTATGTGCCAGCTCTGGCCATCTGCTTACCTGTCAGCAAATGGTGAGCACTCCATGCAAATGCTAATTGAATAGATCAGGGAGACCTAATCTAAGCAGGGGAGAATCTGGCTTTGTGAAAAAAAAGTCTATTTCTTCTTTGGTTTCTTTCAGCACAAAATTAGGCTGGTTATCGCCTAATTTTTCCTGGGGAGGAAGAAAATTATTGGTAGGCTTGTCCAGGATATGTTTTCTTCTAACTGACACCCTTTAAGTTGTTGCATTTCAAGTAGAAAGTCCAGTTCTTCCCTTAGCTGTGTCTCTTTCTCTGGGAAGTGGGAAAATAGACAACATTGGTGACCTAAAATAAATATACAAATAAGCCAGAACAGAAAAACATCTTGGTTTTGCACTGCTTTCAAGTGGAAGTATAAAAACACTAACTCTAATTTAGTTTGTCTCTCTGTTACAGTATTGACAGTATTTTGGAAGTTCATTTTCTCTTTTTTACCCAGTTGTTCTTTATGTATTATTTCAAGGAAAGTGGACATCAGCACTACAAAACACTGCATAGACCCTTCTGGCAATTTTATGGCTGTTGGCCCGACTGTGTTTGCAATGCTCTCTGTGTGCACTATTACTCTTACTGAAGTTATAAATTTTACAGATTCAGTGAGAGAGACCTTGAAACTTGCTCCCGTGTTTGGTTATAATGTTGGATTTGCTTTCTTGTGGCTCTTTGATAAAACATTCTCCCAAAATAGCTTAATCAGTGCTAAAGAAAGTACTCTATTAGAAAAACAACAGCAACAAAACCAATGGCACCCTCCCACCCCCCAAAAAACAAACAAAAAACCCAAAGAAACCCTAAAAACCACAACAAAAACCTCAAAACAAACAAACGTGGAAAAAAAAAAAACAACCAATATCCCCCAAACAAAACTAAACAAAACAAAACAAACAAAAAACCCAAATTACTTTTTTATGTCAAACAAAGCTACCAAAACACCAAAACCAGATGCTAGCCAACTATCTTGTCTGAAACTATCCCTGATTTTGTTATTTGGGAAGAAGGTGTTTCCCGTACCGGAAACAGTTCCCTGATCCATAGATATCACACAGGTTTGGTCCTGTGGTTTGTACTATGGAAATCCTGGTAAAGCACAACATCAAAAAATGTGCTATCTAGATTTAGGTTTTTTATTTCTCTTTTCCTTTTTTAACTTTCGTTTTATATGCCTTCACATTCAAGGGTACAGCTGGCTGCAGAGAAAGACATGAATACAGAATCTAGGACACATTATTCAATTGACAAAGTGTAGCACAGCCCCAGCTTGGCATCTGTGGCAATTGCAGCAGAAGTTCTTAGAATCTAAGTAATAATTCTCATGCCCTCACCATTTAACTGTACAGTGCTGAGCAAATCCCTCTGTCTCTTTGGCTCACATTGTCACAAGCCTCCCTTGGAATGGAAAATGCAACTCCCTTCCCTCCGAATTATTATAATTTTGAAATTAAGGGGCTTTCAGGCAAAGCTGTGAGAAACAGGAACAGCAGTTCTTTACTAACATGCATATACATATCTAACACGGCACACAAAGAGCAGCAGCCGTGCNTTTTCCCCTGAGGCACCCCAGCAGATGGTGAAAAGTCCCTCTTTTAGTGAGGTAGGGTGTTAAATAGGGTCCCAATGCAACAGCTGCTCCAGCGAGCAGAACTCCACTCACAGTAGAAGGAAGGCAGCAGAAGACAGAACCCCGCAGTGGTGATGAATCCTCCCCACAGCAACCACAGCTCTCCCCTCCGAACGCCGAGAGCAGAGGAGAGCTAGGGTCTCCACCCAGCCCCTTTTTCCCAGTCCGAATCTCGCGGCATCTCTGCCCTACACGAGAAAACCCCAGGTAAAAGAGAGTAGCCAGCTGGATCCTTCCCCTGGTCTATAGCCAGGTCTTTTGTCTCTCTTAAGTATCCAGTCGTTGCTGTCTCCTAGCAACATGTATGGGGGAAAATTCTTTAAGAGATAAAAACCCAAAAGGACAACTCCTAAAACCCTAACACAAATATATGTGTAAGGATTGTGGTCATACACCTGAAGGACAGCAGGAGAAAAACTACTGAATTTGATATGTTTTCAATATAAAAAGTCAAACTGTAAAACCTTCCATGCGCACTGTCCATGTGCTTTGTGATTTTGCAATTCCAGGGAACAGTCATCCACTGTCTGGAGAAGAGTGTGAGTCAGGCAGTGTGCTGAGGGCTAAGCCGTGCTTAACGTGTCAGGCAGATATCAGGCATCTTCTGTAATCAACAACAATGTTGCCAAGTAACTTAAAATTCACAATTAGCAGGTTTGATATTAAACATTGAATCAATTCCCCATGTGTAAGTACTTGTATAACCATTGTTAATGACAAGGCTTCTGCCAAAGCTGCAGCACACCAATCAGCTTGCATTGGAGAATCAAGTCACATTGCACGAGCTTCTTCCATTTTGGTCAAGAGTATGGTGGCCAAAATCAGCAAAAGGCTATTAATTTCTCACTACAATTTGGCTGCATACAAGGACACTGAGATTCTGTAGGTTCAATTTTATCTGGTAGTAAATGATCTTGATTGATTGATGTATCTTTATAGCTATGTATTTATATCCCTGCAGGGAACAAAGGAGGAAGATTTCCCAGTTACAGCCAACTCATATTCAGCACACGTTGAATTATTCCAAATGGGGCTGGGGGGTCAGAGGCAGTGCAATTTAATGCATTACTACAACATAAAGAAATTTGGTTTATCTGAGCCCACAGACATCAAGGACTACTTACTTTTTTCAATTTTCATTCAGACCACGTGTCAGCTGGTTGCAAAGTGAGCTTTGCTAGTGAATGTTTCTGAATTTTTTGGCAGCTATGCCTGTCCTACCTTTAAGTAAGGAACACAGGGAGGAGATTAAGGTATTTTTTAGAAGCTGACCTGCAAAGAATTTTTATTAAATTGATTTTGTCCCGCTTTTGTAAAGCCCACAAAGTTTTAAGAAAAAGAGAAGTATTAGGAGTTTTCTTTCCCTCAATTTGTAGGTCAGCTTGAAAATTATTTGTTAGGAATACCAAACCTGAGCTTCCCAATCTGTTTGGCAGACTACTGAGGATAGGAGGAGTCTCCATTCAGTGCAGCTATTCAAAAACCAAGGTATGAGTCACTATATAACATGCTTTAGATTATCACACTATAACCCCAAGCAATTTAGGTGATCTTAACCTGTCTCTTAATTATATAATCTCCCATGGTCATATTTTCAAACCTGTTTTAGAAGACTGGGATCTTTCTTTTACCTAATCACATAAGCCCATAAATTGTGAGCATCAAAAAAGCAGGAAACAGGATAATGTCACTGCCCAGACTGGTCACACTAAAGTATGTAAAAATTCATCAGAATGGTGAAGCATTGGTTTGACTCCGAGCACGGAATTCTTTCTTCAGAACATTCATCAAGTTCTGGAAGTAGGTGTTTAGATGAAAACTAGAGTATTTTCAATTCCATAAGTAGTTTTCTTCCAAATGTTGATCTTTCAGTTCCTTGTTGCTTGTCATGTCATAATTTCCCCTATTCGTCAGTCTTCATACTGATGCCTTGAAGGTGGCCACCTAAAACACAGAGGCTAGACAATAAAAAGAGAATAAAAGTAGGTATTTATTTGAAGGGTCTTCAAAGGTACACCCTGGGCAGGCCAAAAGCTACACCCAAGATGGACCCCGAGCCATGAGTTCTTCACACTTTTATAGGTTTGGTCCATTTGCATATCAGAGTTAATTCTCCATTTATAACTTCAGTAACTGATGTAATTACCCCAAGTTTGCCACTCCTCTCAAGGCTTTAGTTTACACATTTTGGGGCCTTGAACAATTTAGGTGTCCTTAAAGAGCAAATCTAGAGAGGGTTTGTTATCTCTAAGCAGCATGAGAGAACAGCAGTTAACAGGCTACAAGAAACTTCAGAGTTACACACTAGGCAGTACAGGATTTGAAAAGTATAAAAGTTAAAACCTAAGGCATCAATACAGTCTACCAATATAAAGGAGATGTCCGATCTGATAAGTCAACTTTACCTGATGTCTCTCAGACATCAAAAATAAGTCTGCCCACTGGCTTGGGCTTTTGTTGTTTGTCGTTCAAAGCCCTTTTGCAATGGCTAGAAAGTGGAAACATGGATATGCAGATGATGCCTGAGGCTTTGGTCAAACCTCATTGTTAGGCAGGCAGAAGTATGGGTTTCCATGCTGCAAGAAGGATGGTACAGTTGAAGTTTAAAACATTTGTGTCAAGACACTCTGATCTCACTGAACTTGCCTTAAAATATTTGATACTTAAAACACACCTATTGTTCAATCTACCAACTGACTCTTTGATAAATTACGAGGCAAATCTCTTCTGCCTTGGAGAAAGAAGCATAGGCTGGAATTTTAGTTTCTATCTAGCCTGCATCCGACTTTTGAATATGGACTGTTTTTCTTTACTTTCTAAGTGAGTTTGTTAAAAAGTGTGTACTATAGCTTCAGGATATGCTGCCAAAAGTAACAGCAGGTAGCTCCAAAGTGTCAAGGGATGAGTTTTGGGTCTGAGCCTGGACCAAGGCCAAACCTGGGGATGTAGCAGACCTGATTGAAGACATTCAGTATTTAGTATGACTGATGATGGAATGGTGTTTGAGGTTTGGATTCCTTTCCTGTTCTGCAGTTTTTTTTATACAGCACTGCCCAGTAGGACTCATTGTCCAGTTAACTTGTTTGTGAAGTGCTTACACAAGTAAAATAATTTTCAGTAAAGTGTTGAGTGCATATTATGTGTGCAGTATCCGTCCATTTAACATGTGCGTTGTAGAGTGCATATTTACTGCAGAAATGTTGATGATGGATATTTTACAGGTACTGTAAAATATCTTCCCTACATTTCTAAAACACAATTTAGTCTTAGTCTGTAATGACTTTGGGTTTACTGGCGTTTCTCATTCATGTCTTGTGACCTGAAGTGTATCCTTTCTGTGGTTCCTTTCTAGAACCTTTCTGCGGTTCTATGGTTCTACAGTTTCTGCAGTTAAACACTGTTTTATTGGTAAGGTTCTCTCCTGTTTAAACAATTTCAGGGGATGCTTGTGTTATAATTATGTCTGTGGACACAGCTCATGGTGAAATGTTATATCTCCTACAGAAAAACAAGACTAATCAGGCAATCAAATCTCATGTTACATGTGTACAGTTATTTTCATATTTACTGACAGTGTTTTCTCTACAAGAATCTCTAAATACAAAATTCAGCTATAAAACACTTCTATTATTCATAGCTGTCATAATTATGGATAAACAAGGAGACACCATTTGGTCAGGAAAGGCCTACATTGATACTCTGTTGGTTTCTAAAAGGCCATGACCTTGGACTTAAGATATAGTGGGTTTATTTTTAACGTGAGAACACAGATGCTGTCTGTAAATAGAATAATGAAAGAGATTTGCCTTGTAATTTATCAAAGGGTCAGTGAGTATATGGAACAGTAAGTGTCTTTTAAGTATCAAGTATTTTAAGGCAACTTCAGTAAAATCAGAGTACTTTGACACAAATGTTTTAAAGTAACTTTGAATTTATAATTTGGCAATGCTGGAATTCTTGTGCATGTATGATCTCATCAAACAGAATGGCGTATTTTATAATGCATACACAGATTATTTGTTTTTAAACAAAAAAGAGAGCATGTTATGGTATGATTTCAAACTAAACTGTTTCTACCTGAGGAGATCTCTGCTATCTGTGTTTTATCTTTTTCTTATTAGACTGGTTAAGCTGTAAGATTTCTATCATTAAAAGTCCTTTTTGGCTATTTTTAATTTTTTTTTTAATTTTAGTGGTAAAGCTTGTGTCACATGGCATTTAAAATTTCTTATGTAAGCAGCATTTTCTAGAAAAACTTTGATAAGACTACCTGTCAAAGAACAATCCTGTCTAGAAATGTAGGTTGAGACATTTTTGTTTGTCAGCAAGTATAGTTTTCTCATGGTCAAGGAGGCACTGTGATTCTGGAGATCATACCTGCAGAGTGATGACAGGCTCCTCGCTGCTTGCAACTTTAAGATGCTCTCTTAAAAGAAGAGTTACCTGACTAGCCTTGTTTCTCATGATGCTATGTTTCATTATTTCTCCTCGTATTTCTATTTAGCTTGGTTAGATATGGTCACTGTGGCACTAAAGTCTTTGGTGAAATTAATCCAGCTAAACCATAACCATCTGTCTGTAAGCCACAGAGGGTGCTCAAAGTGGGGAAAAGGCAATAGGTTTACCACTCTGTGTTGTTTTTCTGTGAAAAAAAAAAAGCAGCTCGGGAGGATTTGTGATGGCAAACAACCATTGGCATCCCATTTCAGGGGCAGGAATAGCTTCTGATTCCCTCACTGCTTTCCTGCAGAGGCTGAGTAGCCATGCAGCAGCTGCTGAGCATAGCAGGAAGATGCACCTAATCTGCTGCATTTGCTGTGTCTGTGGATGTTGCAGTGCAAGCTGCTGTGGGTTCTACAATGAATTATCACATGCTATTTTATTGGGGATTTTGGGGACAGCCTGTGATGACTTCTATCAAGCACATGTGGACATGTGTTTGTTTTCAAGTTACATATTCACAAAAGGCTGCTGCCCAGGAAACACAGATGTTTTGCTTTGTCGTGCCTCTGGAATGGCACTGTGCCCTCCTGTCGTAGGATAAATGCACATTAGTTACCATTCCTATAGTCTCAGGTACCTTTAACCACTATGAAGCTCTGTTTATTATCTCTTAGTTTTATTTATGTATGAAATATGATTGAAAGAACTTGCTTCTGCTGAAAAGGAAAGAAGGTTTTATTTACAATAAGGGAAAGCTGAGGTGTTTGTTTTTCTTTCCTTTTAGTTACTGATTTCCGTTGTGTTTAATGCATCTTCCACATGCTGTATAATCTTGCAGTGCCCCATAATGTACTAATGCAGCACATCTGCTTGATTGTGCTAGCTGCCCCCTTCAAAGTGTAACATTTTACAGCTCAGGATCCCTTCTTCTGTTACTCCCACAGTGAAACTTTGTTACGTGAAGAGCTGCTTCCTGTCTGATTCCTCAGTGTAATGTCAGGTTTTCTGCAGCTGGGTTTCTGCAGCTGGCAGCACAGCCTCCTTTGCAGAGGAAAACCATTATCATCACAGCCTATGGCTTGCTTGCTATGTCTTCATCAGGTTTGCATCAGCCCTTCTTGTTGGGCTCCAAAGCAGTGACTGCATCAAACTGAGAGGCAGAAACCTCAGGTGCAAGAGTGTACCACCTGCTGCAGCTAGCTGGTGCAGTTCTGGCCTCCCAGGAGCATGTTAGTTTTGCTTGGTGTCATTTTCAGGTCTCTACAGTGTTTATCAGGCATGTGATTTCCTCCATGTGTGCTGAATGTAAATCTTCCGTCTGTTCAGTTGAATGTGAGGGCTTCTGGCTAGCAAATTTTATGTGTATTTTGAAAGCAAATTTTAAAAGACAAAAGAGTGGTTGCTTAAGAGTCAGCACTTAGAAACTAGAGAATCTTGGGAGACTTTGAGAATTGTTCCTTATAATCTTAAGTTCATCCATTTGCATTTTCTGATTGTATGCCTAACTACATGGCACATGTTGGGTGACGACCTGTGGCCATCCCAGGTTTATGTGCTATTGTATCTCTGGTGTTGCTTAGAAGGGATAGCAAAGCAAAGCACCACTACTGTGAGTGTTGTATGAATAAAGTCTTTAAAATAAGTATAAGATGCCTGTTTGCATATTTGTTTGTCCCTTCTCCCCGCAAAACCCCCACAATTTTAACAGCTTATATTCAAGCATCTGGAGTAAGCACTAGGACTATCAAACACATAGGAAAGACTACAGGTCATTAACAAAATTACTGAAAGACAGAACTCACAGCAGTGGAGAAACGGGGCATGTGGTGAACGTGACATTCATTTGTGTGTAATGCTTACAAGCAATGGGATACTGCTTTTAATGGATGGATGGATATACCTGTGACAGATGCAACCATGGGCCAGGTGGGCTGCAAAAATAGACCAGGCAGGGGCAGCACATGTAAAGGGGCTTGGCACACTCCAACCCTGACAGACATGGCTCCTGCTTTTGGGGTTGATGGTAAGTAGACTTCTCCATGTCTGTGGGAGATGGAAGGCTGCTCTGGGGCAGCTCTGGGGCAGAATTAGGCTTTTCTGTACTCTTCACGTGGTTATATTTGAATATCCATGTTTTGTAAGACTGACTTTACTCAACCAGTCCCACAGTTTCCATGCCCTACCCCCAGATTTTAAAGCCAACGGCACTTTCTTTACTCTTTGTAATCATTGCTTTTATCGGGGAAAACAGATCCCTCATATACCACCGGCCGCCCTGCCTCGCCCCGCGGAGTCTGCAGCCTCACTCCCCGCCGGGGCAGCGGACCTGCCTTTTTTGTTGCCGTTTTTAATTTGTTTTAAAATTTGCAATAGTAGCTAGAAAAGCTGCCAAATGCCGTGTCGTAGGCGGGCGTGAGTTTTAGGAGAGGTACGTGTGCCATCTAGAGGAAGCGCGGCCGCCTGAGGGGGGACGGACGGGACGGGACACGCTGCGCTGCGGGTTTGGAGGAACCTGAAATGGGGGACCGGCAAAAAAGCCCCCAGCACCCAGCAACGACTGAATCCCTTTGGGAAACCTCAGTAAATGTCATGCTATACCTTAGTGTTTGCAAAGATTTTGCATATCTCTGTAAAAAACACAAAGAATGCTGTACTCTTTTCTATTCCAGTAAAAGAGGGAGAATGCCTGTTTGCATATTTTAGTAGTCCTGGCGTTTATTAATACTGTCCAGTTCCTAGGATGCAGAACGGAACTGGAAAAACTAGATTTCATCCTTCCTTCTTGCTTTGTTTTTGTTTTTTGACCCTTGCATAATCTGATGCTTCTGACATGTATCAGCTTTAGATCAGCAGACAGAAAGTTCAGTAATGGTTGGTTGTGAGGGTGTTAGCATCTTGAGAACAAGAGACAGAGCCTCATGACCTCATTCCCTGTACCCCAGATCTTGTAAGATGGCAGAAAATAATACTTTTTCGACTAGGAGCTATACCAGCAAGATGAATCTCTGTGAAGTTATGTGCACAGAGTTTCTTGTGGTTAAGAAACCCTCAAACACTGCAGGCATGAATCTTCAGGCACTGCTGGAACTGCAAAGCAGGGTCTCAGTGTGGCAGTCATTGCTTGACGAGGTCAGCTCTCTGTTCTCAAATATCAAGTTTTAGTGAAGTGACCTTGTTAAAGGAAACTGTCCCATCCCGGGGCCTTATGTCAAAGTTGAAGGACCAGAGAGGAAGTTGGGTCTTGTTAATTCAGGGTCTACTGAGCACTGGCTCCTTGGGAACATGTACAAGCTGAGGCACAGTGTAATACCCTGTGATTGCTACTGGAAAATGTACAGACAAACAGTGGTGTAAGGCCAGCTTGTTGTGTTCAATAACTTTCTCCTGAATTTGTTGACACATTAGAAGATTTCTAAATTGAAACTATCGTGACTCAATTGCTTTAAAGAACTGAAAAATTTCCCCAAAGCTCATTGTCATATTCTTACAAAAAAATCTAGATTAATAGTTAATATGCGGTACAGTCTATTTACTATTGTAGTCTATTGAAACCTATCATGACTTCTCTAATAAGTAACTAATATTAGGGGATGACTAACCAGGATCAGTGTATATTGGTTTTCTTCAGTGACCTCATTTGATGACATCAGCCTCATGACAAAGGGTTCACTCGAAAGGACACTTTCATAACATCTAGTGGCTGTTTGACACCGTGAGGTCTCCAAGTGTTTACTGCAAATCGCAAACCAATGAACAACAAGGAATGTGAAGTACTTTGTCCTGTAGATACTTCCCTTGCTCACTGCCAGAAGCTGAGGAAGGTGCAAAAACAGAAAGGCAAGATCAGGTGACATGTCGTGACTTGTCTTCTACTGCATGATACTTTCTAACTGGTGCAAACATGATGAAGCTTCTCCTTCTGAATAAGAGGAACAAGCAGCCTCCCCCCACCCCCACCAATTTACTCTGCACTGTTTAATGAGGTCACTGTCCACTGAGGTCGGCCAGATCTGTGGCTGCTCAGTACCACCCTGTGCAGTAGCAAAAGGATCTGCATCTGGGACATTGCACGGCAGCAAGAAGCAATATTGGGCTGTTGTTCTTGCAAAAGCAGGTACCGTGTGACACCATCCAGGCCTTTCAGGACATCTCTGCACAACATCAGGTGGCACACACAGACTTACTTGCACTACTTTGGAGCTACCTGGCTTGCTTATTGAAGTCAGCGTGAAAGTGCTATTCATTGCTAAGTGTTGCATTATGCTGGCAGGTTCATTGCTTCTCATACCCATATAAGGTAAAAATCACGTAAAGCAAGTCTGACGGCATGTACAAACCAGTGGCGCTTCCCTGTATGCAGCATAGACTTCGTTTTCTGTTGTGTGTAGGGGAGAGGTGAAGTTCGGCTTCCCAGTGCAGAGAAAAAAAATACAGCCTCCCCAACATGACAAGGTGAGAGATTCAATTCTTAGAAGAGAATATAGGGTAAATTAACTTCTTAGAAGATGAGTGGTGAAGTCACAAGGAGTCAAAAGAAGATGAGCAGGTGGCTACAACTTTGTATTTCTTCCCAGAACCTTGGTGTCAGATGGCATTGTAGATGGAGTCATCTCTGGGTCAGGTTTAATATTAAAAATGAGATGGGGGGGTGGGAAGGCAGGGAAATGTGGTTCTTCTATTAACCCATCATGGGTCCTGTGTCAGCAGGCAGTTTTCAGTTGAATCACTTTGATCCTGTATCTTCCTGGAGAGAAGACAGTTTTGACACTGGTCAGTTCACGTCATTATTTCCAAGAAGACTCCTGGGGGCATTATGGAATTTTGCAGCCTAGAGGAGGTGGCTCTAAGAACTGAGATTGGACTGTGGTTTTATTGTGATTTGCAGTAACAAGAGAGACAAAGCTCAGCAGAGAAGTAAATTAAAATTACATTCACTTTGAAGTCTAAGTAATGCTTTCTATTTATACCATGTTTGGTTCCAACAAACCAGTCTTACTTCTGCAAGCAAGATATGTGGGACATTGTAGGACTGTAGAAAAGTAACAATTTTTGCAGGAAATATTTTTTGCAAGATCAGTGGCATAACTACCTATAGGTCTGTGTGCATCTCAAAGGTAGATTCTTAGTTGAATATGTATTCAATAAAAATGTTTTCAAGGACATGCCACAGCTTCCCTTTAGAATACACAATGGTTGATCTTAAAAACCCCCTCAAAACTCACAGGGAAACACCATAAAGAAATCAATGCTATAAAGCAGTTTTATCCATATAGACATTGTCACCTTATTTTCTATTCTGAGAAAGAACCTACTGCATACTATAATAAATAGGATTAAATATGAAAACATCTGCTGTGGACAAAAATATTTGCTTATCCCTGACTGGTCATGTTTAGCAACATGGGGTGGTTTAAAAATGATTAAGCATTTAAGAAAAAAAAAGGGTTGTGCATCAAATACCAAACTTAATATTATACACAGTGTATGTGCAAACTGTGACGAAAGGTGGAACATTTTTAAAATACCTTTGATAATGAAAAGATTTGTTGTAAAATATGTCTTAAATGGCTTGAACAAAATACTCCTTGTGTGTGCACAAAACCGCTTTATTCAGCAGTAATTCTTGAATTTAGCCCTTCACGGGGTTGAGATGCAGGAAGAGTGAAGGATTTTACAGCAGGGGAGATGGAATCCATAACAAACACCTTTTTAATATAGGGCCATAACCATGATGTGATTTGGAATGGGAGAGCTGAATTTGATTATTTTTTTCTGGGTGACTGGAGTTATCACCACATGTGCTAATATTCTCATAAAAAGTGTCTTTAGTGTGCAAGATGTTGAGAACAGATACTGCACCGCAGAACTGCATGGCACGTTCCACCTCTAGATTTGAGAGTTCCCTTTTGTCAAGTGATCACACAGCGCAGGGTGTTGTCTTCTCTCTTTCTGTCAGCAATTTAATCCTACTGTGTTTCCTCATTCTTTGCTGATTTGTACATGCTCAGGGCTCCTGCACAGTCAGCCTTGCGAGCACTGGGAAGAATGACCAAATACCCTTACCAGATGCTTTTGGAAAGCTGCACATACCAATTTTGCTCTGATTCCCCAGCGTGACAGTCTGTGTCACTTTTGCTCATTCATACTCTGCAAAACATCCAAAATCAAAGAACTTAAAATTTGTCACAGTGAGTGGCAAACAAGAAAGATGCTTTTTACATGCTTGCTTTGAAAGTGATCAGTTCCTTTAAAAAAAATTTTCTAAGCCATGTATTAAAGCCCTTTTCCTTTTTTAAAACTTTCTTGTCACATAGTCTTGTTCAGAAACTGTATACTTTTATCTCTCTGATAATTTCTTATCTTTCTTCTTTTTGCTGCTTTCTTTTTGTGGGACACGTGGTGGTTAAGCTGGAAGGAGAGAAACTTCAAAAACTAGAAACTAGATTATAGATCAAAATAGCCCCAAATATGGCTTGGAATAGCAAGTTTTGTCTCTTCTTTCCAGAAAAACAACCTTACTAGCTGCGTTAAAAACCTCTCAGTCCAACTTAAACCCCATTTTTTTACCCATTTTAGACACACCAGTAGCCCAGCCAGGATCACTGCATCACTCAGTGGGCAGATTACAACACAACTTAGGCCAAACCCACCTTCTTCTCCCTTTGGATGGCTTCAGTGGAGATGAGTGGTATTTTTTGTGCACCTTTGTGTTGCTTACTGGCTGATGTACCCCAATCAGAGAGATGGGAATTCGTACGTTTCCTTATTTCTGTTGGCACCTGGGATTGCAATCACAGCTGAGTAAATACCATGACAATCTTGTTCTGGATGGTTAGTTTTGATATATGTACAAGCCAAGAAAAATAATTTACTGTGATGAGTAAAATGTGTCAAGGCTCTGCTCATGGGTAAAGTGGAAGTGGCAGTGTCACCACAGAATTCCATGCAGACCATCACTTGGTGTAAACTGTGGTGGAAGCTAACACAGGCCTGGGCTAATGGGGCCTAGCTAGGGACCTACTGTTTCCCACTCAGAGGTTTTATCAATCGCCTCTAAAGCGTGAAGTTTGGGAAGATACAGAGCCTACAATTCCATTTCTCTGTTTGCATTGTCTGTTTTTAAAGTGCCATAGACATATTTCTATGTGTTGGAAAAGTCAGCTTAAATACAACAAGAAGAAACCTTCAAAACCAACACATACTGTAGGGGCTTAGATCATTATTACTTGTGGGTCATTCTTCTTGATTTTGTCATGAAAAGAGATAGCATTTAGATAATAATGAAACAAAGTCCACCATCCATTGCTGGATGAAATTCAAGTCTTGCAGACTACTCTTTAGTCTTCTGCAACCTGGTGAAAACTGCAATCTTATGAATCTGGAAATGCTGTCAGACTTCCTTAAGCAGTAACACACATGCTGGAGGGAGATGTACGTCATCCTGACACAGCCCACTGTGTTCTTGTTGCTGTCTTTCCTACCAGCTGGGTGTCATTTGAAAATGAACACAGTAAGATGTCATGGTTACTTCAGTGCCAAATTTATGTTCTTGTGATGCTTGCTTACTCATTTTTTTAGGGTTAGAGGTTAAGGTTAAGGACCTTAGAGGTCCTTAATGCACAAATTCATCTTTCTAAAGCTCTTTTAGTACATTACCAGAGCAATTTGTATCTTAGAATACACCATAAATGAAAATATGTCAGCCATGTTTGACTCCTGTTTGAATAAACTAGGCCTTCCTATACCATGAGCTATTTGCATGCAGCAGGAATTACCACACTGAGTGGGAATTTCACAGAAAAGGAGCTGCATGACATGTGAGCTGAAGACTTTCTGTTCACTAACCTGACCTTGAATCCTTGGTTCCTTTCTTTAAGGTGTTTGATCACAGCTCTCCCTTTCCAAGTGTGTAGTGTGACCACTGGACAATGGCATTGTCTTGGGGTGACTTTATGATGCCGTGTCCCCTATTGCCTGCTTATTGCCCAGACATGAATCCTGTGGCTTTCTGTGCCTTTAAGCTGGGCCTGAGAGAAAGGGGGAGAAGCCGAGTGAATTCTTCAGGGGACTGCATTCTCACCGCTGCAGAGCCAAGGGAGCACCTTCCTGCTTCTCCCAGCTCTTGGTTCTGTTTCTCAGGAGAGAGACTGAGAGTTAGGATTCTTTGCTTTTTAGCTAGCTTCTTGTTCATTAGCTGAAGGAAGGAGTTTTTCTGGGATTTTGGCTGCTGCTTCTTTTTCTGGCACTGTTCAGCTTTGCTCCGGTCCAGAACACCACCACTGGGAGGCTCCACACCGCAGCCCGGAGGGGCCCACGCCGCACCCCAGCTCCAGAGAGAGCAGAGCCACACCTACAGAAAGGACTCTGAATCTACCAGGTTTTTCTCCACAATGAGAAGGTCTATTATCTAACATTATTCATTTTGTGCCTGCGTGCACTTTGCTTGTTAAATAAACAGCTTTTTTTCACTTTCCTCAAAGAAATTTCTTTCTGAACCTGGGTGGAGGGGCTGCTGAAACCTGCCGTCTGTTAGAGGACACGTTCATGTCAGACGTTTCCTCCTAATTTGTCTCAAATCAAGACAGGCATCTCTCCTGTTCCCATCTCCCAGCCCCTAGGTTCAGTGGCAGTGCCTCTGGAACTGAAAGGAAAGGCTCCATCGGGTCGGGAGACAGGGCTTAGGTTCCTATTTTCACAAAGTGAAGCAGCGTCAGTGGGATGATTGAAACGTTTCAGGCTCTTTCACTTCTAACTCTGTCTCTGATTTGTGGGGAAAAAAATGGAATCTTTTTACATGTTTAAGGATCTTTATGTGGCTATAATTTGTAAGCTGAAACAACAAGGCATTTGACAACAAGAAGACACTGATGCCCTATAGGAGGGATATGAACAACTTGAGGGTCAGCAGGGGCCATCTTGAGTTGAGATAGCTTCTCAGATATCCCTAAAGACTAAAAAATTCTCTTCCAGGAAAGAAAATTTACTGCAAGTTAGGATAATAGAAAGGAACATAAAATCAACAAAATTAAATCTGAAATTGGGATTAGTAGTAATTCTGAAGTATAAATGCTTAAAATTACAAGAACTGATAATGAGGTTTTCTGCTACAGCAGAAACAGAGAGACTGAAAGCAAATGAGACATTTTTTTAAGCTTATTAAAAGATAGAGAAACCCTAATACTGTACATTCCTCATTTCATTTTGCAATGTTTTTTTTCCTGAGTGAGGTTGTAGGCATATACGCCTTGCTCACTATCTTCAAGCAATAGAGATATTGTGAACAACAATTTCTATGAAATAAATAAACACTGTAAGTTTAACTGTACATGTCAGGTAAGAAGACAAAAAAGATAGAGGTTGGGATTGAGTTCTAACTTGAGTCTATTCTTTGTTCTGTATCATTGAACAAACTGCTAAATTTGAATTTGTTTTGTTAGTTGCATATGCTTATCCTCATTTCAGAGGAGCTGTTGGAAGGATTACGAAGGAATTTATAAGTATCTTTGCTCTCTTTTTCTCTGTTTTGAAGTACATGATTCTGGGAAGAGATGGAGTCTTATCTCAAGAAATGCTTTTCTGTATATTTCCATGAGGAAATCACAACCTTTCCTAATGTGCTGATCTATTGGAAAGTGTCCAAACACCACTGGAGAAGTAACCAACACATTAGCAGTTTCTGACCGGATTTATTCCTGTGCTTCACTGATTTATTTGTACTCTGGTTTGTTTTGTACCATAACTGGGTCACTACTCTGGGTCACTGTTCTTCATGCAATTCCTTATGAAAGGATAACAAAATTCTTACTACAAAATAGGAAACAGTCTCTTAAGGTAAAGAACTCCAGGTGTTTCTCTCAGAAGATTTGGGCATGTTTATGACAAACTCACTTGCTGAGATCTGATGTTCATATGACGGGCTCTGAGCCATCAGTCATCACATTTCCTGTGAACTTGCACCTGGGCAGTTTTACTACACTGCTTATAGGTGCACTAGTTTGGTTTGGCAGTGGTGGCATGCTAAATGGAATTCAAAGGGACTGACTGCATTGTTACAGTCATGACGAACACAGGATTAAGGGTGTGTATTCTCAATTCTTTCCCCTGCAGGTTTTCGAAAGCGATGGTCATAAAGGGACTTAAAAATTTGGGTATCACAAGCTCTCGCTACCCATGGGTTCAGCATAGGGAGAGTTTTTATTCTACTCTTCTGTCAGAGAAGGGGTTGTGCAGAGGAACCAGACTGCAGTGTTGATTAACAGGTAAACCTGTAGAATCAGAATGTGTTGTCAGTGCTCACATATGTCCTGGAGCAAACATGGAAGAAAGGGAGGGAGGTGCCCGTCAGGTGATGCTACTGGAGAGGTTCAGCAACTGAATACCTCTCAGCAGAAGTTACCATGGATTAGTATGTAACAGTGTGAGGAGCAAATCTTGCTTTTCCTCTTCAGCTGCCATGTAGATGTACCTGTCACCCTTCTTTATCTCCAGAGAATTTTACAGCACCATAAATTCCTTCTCCTTTTTATCCCAGCTTCATTGCCATCTGTCATCATACCTGAAAAAATTAGCATGTCATGTGGTGAGCTTCTCCTGCTCATATTGGCTAGAAGACAGAGCTGAGGTCCAAAAATTTTGAGGCATATGTTGAGGCATAGCCCTATAAACCTGAGACAAATTAGGGTTTCATGGAGTCACAGAACCATAGAATGGTTTGGGTTGGAAGGGACTTTTAAGACTTTGTACTTTCTTCCCCAGTCACAGGAAGGAACACCTTCCACTAGACCAGGTTGCTCAAAACTGCATCCAAACTGACCTTGAACACTTTCAGGGAGGAGAGATCTACAATTTCTCTGGAAAACCTGTGCCAGTACCTCACTACTCTCTACAGTAGAGAGTATTCTACAGTAAAGAATTTCTTCCCAATATCTAATCTAAACCTACTCTCTTTCAGTTTAAAGCCATTCCCCCTTTTCCTGTCACTACATGTCCTTCTAAAATAGTCCCTCTTCAGCTTTTCTGTAGCCCCCTTTAGTTACTGAAAGGTGTTATATGGTTTCCCTGGAACCTTCTCTTCTCCAGGCTGAACAATCCCAATTTTTTCAGCCTTTCCTCATAGGAGAGGTGCTCCATCCCTCTGATCAACTTGGTGGCATCCTCTGGACTCACTCCATTAGGTGGATGACCTTCTTACTTTGGGGGTCCTAGAGCTGGGAGCTCTGTCTGGTTCTTATGTCTGGTCTCATGTCTGATTCCCTTACTTACACTCATTAAAAAATTCGATGAAGTCTTGAGTTGGAGTAACAGATGCAGAACTTGAAACAGTGCTACAAATAACAAAGGAATAGGCCCAAGTGCAAAAAATTTTCTTTTACATTTTAGGAGCAAAATGGTGACAGTTGCATTTTACATGTATTCAAGACAGAAGGTCTTTCCTCTATCAGGGTTTTATTTACAATGTTATCTAACTTAAGTTCTGGGTTTCACACATGCTAATGCAGCCTTAATTTGCCTCAGGGGCAGAATGACTAAGATGTGCACCTGAAAAAAATAGAAGCTGATACAAGAATGATACTAAAATTAAAGAAACAGATATATAAGCAGGTCAACCATGTAAAATATATCTGAATTGCCAAACCCAGCATTACTGCTTTTAGATCTGTGTAGGGGAGATTTCTGTAAATCATTTCCTGTTGTGAATCTGATGGGCTGTTGAACAGTGTCAATTTATTCCTTTTTACTTTCAGCTGCTATGCTAACCTCATTTATAAGAACTATGTTGCATGAACGTCTCTGGGAAGGATAGAGAAGTATTTTTCGCTTCCAAAGCAACTGAATGTGCTTAAGGAAATATGGTCCCAGAAACTGAGAGATACCCTGATACCTTTCTAGACCCAGAGGAATGAGCAGGGAACCTTGCAACAGAGATGCTGAAGGGAGCAGGATACATCCAAGAAGTTCTAAAGGGTGGTCTTATGGTGAGCTAATTGGAAGAAAAATGTCTCAGTAAGCTCATTTCAAAACTCTGGTAAGCTTGAAATACCATCAGAGAAAGGGCAGCTGAGACTGGTAAGACTGCATCCTTTCAGACTTTCTTCCTATGTTTACAAAAGAGAAATCAATTTTTGCACAGAAGGAAGCCTAGTCATCACCAGTCACTGCTGGGCCAGTGATGTTAGAGTAGTGCTCAGTCATTACTGGATCTCAAAGTCACCTAAAGCCCTGATGAAAGCTTCATATGGTCAGGTGCTAGATAGGTCATTCATCAAAGCCAGTGAGCTGGTAAGGCACCTCTAGGAAATATTTGCAGAGGAGAAGGTTTCAGGAGGTAGAGGACTCTGAAAGCTGCCAACCAGCTGTAAAAGTGCATCCACTCACAGTTCACAAGCACAGATTTCTCCTGGAGTTAGACAAAGAAGCAGGATTAGGTGATACCTTTTAGGCTCTGTCTCTCTTCCTTCTCTGTCCAAATTCTGACCAGAAGTGTGAAAAAACACAGTTCAATTCTTTTTCTTCTGTCACCTGATTTTAACTGAATCTTGAAACAAGTATTTGTCTTCCTTAAATATCTCCTTCTGAATGTTCTCTGCTTTGTCCAAGACATAGAGAATCTTGAGGCTGTCCCAGCCTGTGCTCTTATTCCTTGTTCTGATACTCTGCCATATTTTGCTTCTCCAGAAAAAGGGAGAAAAACTGGAAAACACTGGTTGGCATCTCTATTTTTCTGCTCTCCTTGCTGCTGTGAAATTAGCATTTCATTATTAAATACTGACTAACATTTTTCTTTAAGCTGTGGTTTTGTTTCCTGATGTAAACACCCACAGTTTGCATGCCTCCTATAAAGATACAGCTTCATCCCTTCGCCAGTGCCACAGCAAATCTGTTATAAGGCTGTGTGACGGAATTCTTGTAATGTTCCTGAATTTGTGCGATGAAATGTGTCTACCACAAAAGAGTTAACTTTCTCCCTCTCCATGCATATGCTACCTCTGAGTGTTCTGGGGACTTCCTGAAGTTCATTTTAGCTGAACTGATTTTTGTTTGCCCTGTTTTAGAAACATCAGGTCCTTGTTTCTAAAGCCTTGCTGACTATAAAGGATCAGAAAGGAGGAAATGCACCTGCTTGTGTTTTTCCTAAAATATTCTTCTCTAAATGACTTGAGTAAAGCTGCAGAGTTTAATAGCTGCGGAGTTTAACAGCAACAGAAGCAAGGACTTATGGATACTGTAAAACTTCAGTGTTGGCTTGTGTTACCTGATGAGAAGACTCTTCTGAGAATAAACTATGAGGTAGTCTTTTTATTTGTCTTTGTTCTGGGAGAAAACCAGATGAAACATTTCTCATTTGTTTGCTTTCTGGGTATGTCTACCACTGAATCAGTTTACATTCGTTTTCAGAGTTAAGAAGCTTCTAGTGATCTTTGCAAAATTGAAATTTTTGCCTGCTGAAAGATACTTTTAAAACTTAGAGCAGATGCAATTATATTTTATATATATCTTGCTGTGTATATTTGCACAGCAAATTGTGAAACAGGAAGTTGCAGAGGTGATTAGATTTAAAGGGATTTGCACTTTAAAACATCGAATGGGAGAATTGGTGGCCTGTTTTAGTCATCCATGTCTCAGTGAAGCTATGCCCACTCACTGCAAAGACCGCAACCAGATGACCAGACACTCTATTTTATAGTGCAGTTATTCCTCTCTCTTTCTCACCTGTGCCCCACACACAGCACTATCAATGTGGGACAAACCTGCAGTGCCATTACCCCCTCCTCATAAAAGTTCGTTATGTAGATGCTCTTTCCAAGCACAGGACAGTACAATGTCCACACTGCTCTGGGTAGACAACTCTAAAAAAACCCCATTGCTTATCAGCTGAACTACTTTACCATCCATCAGGCTGTTATTCCTGGTGACATGTTTGGCATACAAGGGTTGGTGTGCCTAGCCTCCCTGGCAGGAGGTCAGTCCTGGGAGAAGTTGTGAGTTTGTACCACCTTATTTGAGGAGCTATGCAAACACAGACATCGTTTGGAGTAAATGTTGGGGCAGAAGAGGAGAGCTATGGGTAAGAAGGGAGGACATGAGAAGTAGGGGCTGGAATCTGTGGTGGGAGCATACACAATGGGGGCAGGGAGACTGTTCTTTCTGTTTTACATACTCCATTTATACAAGCATGCCAATCACACCCACATCTCTTCCAGTTTCAGAAAGCTCTCAAAACTCCCACCTGCTGCCTGTTCCTTGGGACTGTAAAATAAAAAGCCATCCCCACCTCCTGTCCCCAGAAGCCATATTGTCTGAGCTGTGGGCTGCTATCTGCCTTTTTGGAATTCCCCAGTACACACAATTTTACCCCAGAGTAGTAGAATTAGAGCATTTCTCATTCTGGTCCCTCCTTTGCACGACTTCTCATTGTTTTTTCTTGTTTCTTCTGCCTTTGTTGAGAGGGTGCTAGTGTGCTTGCCTTCTTCTCAGCAGACCTAAGTTGTAACACATCCTTGAAAGGCTGTAGGGCACTGATTCAGGGCTGGTGGCCACACCACTCTGTGTCAGTATTGACATTACCTGTGTAGATAGGTGGAAAATCACGTCAGAGTGCTGGGCTGGTATAAAGACATGAGTTTTAATGGGGTAAAAAATATTAGTCCTTTAAAATAGGGTCCTTCAAGGAAGAGTACATGACCTACCTGGTCTTCGTCTAAGGAAACATGCAAAGACTAGCAGATGTACTTCCCAGGATTACCAGATCTGTCTGGGTTTGAGACACTGGGCCATTTCTGTAACCAGATAAGCCTGAGAGTGGCAGCACATGAAACAGCAGGTGTATTTGTGTAAGGTGTGTCCCCCTGGGACAGAAAAAATTAATACAGAGCAGTATATATTCTGCCCACTGTTTTGTTGTAAATGTGTAAAGACTGCTGCCTTGTTTTCTACTTTTGGTCACCACACCCGGCTTTTGTTCTCAAAACAAGCTTTTCATCTGGGACTTCACATACTCTCAGTTTGGACTAAACTGAGGATTTGCTGATAGTTCCCTGAATAAGGATACCAGTGCATTTGCTTCCTTGACAAGATTGCCTTCCTTTGGCAAATATTACTATTTCTCCCAAGCTTGGAAAAGTCATGAATGTTAGGCTTATTGGAGGAGACAGAAGCAGAGAGATGGACACTGTGCATAACAGTAACAATGATTTTCCTGTTAAACTGAACATACTGAAAGCTGTTTCTGAAAAAGTTTGAGGAACCTACTAAGAGATCCTGTGTCACAGAATTTGGGTCTGCAAGTAGACTGCATTAGAAACTTTACAAGAACTAGTCACACACAGTCTGCTCTTTTGATTCTTTTCACTGTTCACCTACTTTTATAAAATAAGCTTCAGAGTTCAGTGTTTATTCTCTGCCTGCCAGGCTGTAATCATCCAGTGCACGGATGATTTACTTCTCTACCATGAGGTCTGAAATGATCTGTCATAAATTGTGGAGGCTGGAAGGAACCTTGGCAGTCTCTGGTGCAACCAAAAAGTCCAAGGTGCTATTCTGGCTTGAGCTACACCATATGCACTCAGCTCTGTCTCCTGAGATTTGCAAGCAGACTCCCTTCGTGGACCCCAGAACTGACTTGTTACCTTATCTTGTTGGCAACTGCAGGTGTTACTGGCCACTGTCAACAGCCTGACACCACTCTGGCCATTGCTTGTGTTGGGGGCACACTGCGTCTGCCATGGAGCAGCTGCCTTCTTACAGTTCCTTTCTGCCAATATCAGTGAGGAAGTTACTGAGAAGCTGCTCCTCTGAGCAGCAAAGAGCAGGAGAGTGAAAGGCAATGATCATAGACTGCAATAGGAGATGCTCAGCCTGATGAGAAGGAAAAGGCTTTTTGCCCATGAAGACAGCCCAACAGTGCAGGAGGGGCCAAGAGAGGTTGTGCCATCTCCATCCCTGGATTATTGTCAGGCCCAATAGGACAAAAAAAGCCCTGAGCTACCTGGTCTGACCCCATGGCTGAGCAGACTCAGCCGTGGGGTTAGACTGGAGTCTTCCCAAGTCCCTGGTGGACTGCATGAACCTGTGGTCCTCAGCCATGTAGGCAGGGTGTCTTCAGAAACTCTGCTGTGCTTCCATCAGGAACAAGAGTGTTTGTGTGCTCCTCCTGAGGAAGTCAGTTCCCTGTTCTCCTGAAAGCCGTGCTGTGGTTTCAGCAGACGGCCTCAGAATTAGAGGGGGATGTGGAGAAACACTTCTTGTAGGGTTGAGGAGCTGTCTAGCCAACATGAACTAGCAGCTGCAAGTTGAAGAACATGAAATGCTATGCTTTAGTTATATGGCAATAGCAATAGAATTATTTGTCTGATATCATGGGAGAATGATGCCTATTGAATTTTAATTCTGTGTTATCCTTTTTGTTCTTGCTCTCATGGTTGGTTTTTACAAGAAATTCGGTCACAAAGTGAATTAAGGAAAGTCCTCCAATATTCTTGAATACCAGGGCAGTTCTTTTTTGCAAAATGATCAGGTAGAAACAGGCTTTTGCAAAGCATGTGAAACTGAAATTAAGTGTTTTGAGATTTGGCAAACTGAACTAGTGACAGGAAACCTCAAGCACTGTATTACTAAGCAATTAATACCAAGTGACTTTCAGTAATTCCTGGAACTCATTCACAGTATTACTAGATTTCTCGGTAATTTTGTGAAGGTATTTCCATCTGCCTGTCTTAAGTTCTTCGTACTGGTTCAATTTGAAAAACAAAGTATTTACTAGAAGAACATTTGAACACAAACAAAGGAAACAGAATAGAAGGAGCCTGAACATTAAAAAGTAGATAATTTAAATGCAAAAGCTGTTGGGTTTGCTCGGAAAGCCTTTGATCCAACCTAAACAAAGCAGTTTTTAACATAATCAGAGAATTGGATACTGACAGACTAGTAATGCTCTTTCGGAGCAGGAAGACAGTGGTCTGAAATGGAAAGATCATCTGCAAGACTGCACTGCCCTTTTTTGATGTCGTGGTGTAAGAGGAACACCATGTGAAGTGCCTGCAATCTTCAACACAAGATGTGGAGCTCAGAGGCTGTGATGAGCCTCGGATCACTTACAGGTTGCAGATATTATTTCTAGTTGGCAGCATGAAAAACTGGAAGATGTTTGCCTGCCCATGGCCACATGCTAGATGCGTGTAACACATCCAGGATTATGAGAACTCCTGGCTCTTTCCCAGTTGATGATCAGGGACAGAATCTCTTGAAGCTTGCTGTGAGATGAAATGTCAAGGAATGGGAAGGAAAATAGTGTGTTAACCTAAGAGACTAAAGCATCAACTGTGTAAAGTTGTTTCTTGGAGAGGTTTCTATGAACCAGTAAGGGTATGGCTTAAAGGCAGAGCTTCCTCTTCAGTTAGAAGGAATGCACTCATGTGACATTTGTTGCAGAAATTTCTCCTCCTTCTGAAGTGGATTTCTCTGGTACCTGTGTCTTCTTGGTGCGAGGCACTGGCCTTCCTTGTTAGATAGGGTGGTTGGAAATGCAAACCACCACAAATTTCTGTTTATGTCCAAAGACTTTGTAGGTGAATTGTTTAACCCCTGTGGTTCATTTTACCTATTCATAAAGTGGACATTGTGAAAAATACACACACACACACACAGACACACATTGGTCTCATCTGTCACACCAGGCAAAAAGCAGTTTGAGGCTTTGGAGAAGCCTTGATTTTTTTGAGTCAAACCTAGATTGGCTGAAAGAGACAGTCTCCCATGGGGAAGCACAGCGGCAGGCTAGGGGAATCCTAGGACTCCTGGTAAGGCAAGACATCTAACTTGCAGTATTTTAAATGAGCTGCTTCAAGCTTCAAGGAATTGCGCTTTACTGATGGAGCGGTGGTTTCTTCTCCTTATTATTATTTGTACTGAGCTGGTCATTTTCAAGGTGTGTTGCACTGCAAATTTATTTATTTAAAAGTTAATACTGAAGGATGTGTGATCAATACTAAATGCAGCAAAGGAGACTTCAGTGAATTTCTGCAGTTTTTGCAAGTGAGTATGGGAAAAATGCTTCCATCTGGACCAAAGATGGGCATGCATACATGTATGAATAATATGAGTACCATGGGATAGCACAAAGCTATCTTATACCTTTTGCATTTGCAATATTGAGACATATGGAGCTAAAGATGTCTCCAGCAGCATAAAGGAGTACTGGGACGCAGCTGGGAATGGTACTTAGATGCCAAGTCTCAGAGTGGTACTGCCAGGAGACAGCCTTGCCAGCTTCTGTGGAGAGGGCTTATGAAACTATCTGCTTAGTTTTATATTGCTTGTTTGGCTTAAGCTGGTCTCCCTGCGAAAAAGCTAGTGTTCTGTGTTTGGAAGATTCTGGACTGGAATTTTTAAAAAGTCTTAAGCTTTTTCAAAATGTCATGCCATTGAAACTGAGTGTGTTTAGCCTTGTTAGTGCAGGGAACCACAAAAACAAGACTTCTAAAAGAATAATGGAATTCTAATTTTTTTCTCATTTCCTTTTCCTGACAAAAAAAAAGAGATTGCTTTGAGATGATCTTAGAAGCAATAATAAAAAGATATTTCCACAGGGGAACAATGTAATTTTCTCTCTCTCATATCTATGTTTCAAATACTTCACTCATTTAAAATGCTTTGATTTTTGATATTTCTGCAGTTTCTCCCTGTGATCAGGAATTTTTTTCTTTTTTTTCACACAAAAATTCTCCCTCCTTCACTCCAAGATGGTCTCTGCACTTGTCTTGAGGTGTTAATCTTGGCAAGGAAACTCCCAATTATTTGCATTTTAAAAAACAAACACAGGTTCTGCTGGTTTTGCATTTCTCAGAGGAGGAGTGCAAAATGCTGTCTGTATTCGAAGACAACTTGTAGTGCCTTTCACTGTAAGAGTTGAGAGCAAGATGCTAAAATACAAAAGTATTCCAAACCTGGCAGCATTGATAAAATAATTTTTATTCTGATGTGCTCCAGGTTTGCTTTGGAGAATTGTGCACATGTACGACATGTAATAATATATGTCGTACATGTATAATAATGTAGCATTTGTACATGGCCTCTAACATAATATATGAAGCCAATCAGCCAAGAGTACACTTGCCCAATTTGTCAGTTATAATCTGGGGCTGTGTATGTTGCAAGATTTTGAAGCTTACTTGCTGCAACATAAGCAGAAACAAAACAGGAGCATTACTGCACCCAGGAACCTTGCCTTTTGGTTTTACTTCAATAGCAAGAGAGCGTTCAAAAGATTTCTGATGAAGGAAAACCCTTAAGAAAGCTCTGTTTTGGCTTCATTGCTTCTCTGCAGAGGAACAAAATGAAGTGTACTCGAGAATGGAAAACAATTGAAAAAATACACCTAGGAAGAAGGAGGGGAAGAAGAGTGAGTGGTATCAGCTGCTACTGGAACATTCTGGGACTAAGAGAATGAGGGTGTGGAAAACAGGCTTGAGGGGAAGGTGCTGGTGGATCACCTGTAAGAAATCTAGGGCTGTTACTGCATGGAGCTGACACGTGTTGATGAGGTTGATCAGGTGAGGGTTGACCCATGGCCAGCCTTCCATAGTGTGTTTGAGAAGGCAGCTTCCACCCTTCTGCATTTCAGCTCTCAGGCTCTGTTAAGGACAGAGAAATCAGAGGACTTTGGTTTCAAAGTTCAGTAACAGAAATTGAAGTTTTTAATTTTAAAGAAAAAATCCACCCTTAAATGGTGATTGGACATTAAATATGTTTTGAGAAAAAAGTTCCCATGAAAATACCACCACCATTTAATTTTTGACAAAGCCCATTAGTTTAATGGAACTCTGTATTTCAGGAGCAAATATTTTGGTCTATAGTTTGTGTCTGGTTCCTGAGACCACGGCTGCTACATCAGATCCCATATTGGGATTCTCCTTGTGCCTTGGGCTGTAACCACAAAGTAATGGCTAAGGCTGTGGTAAAAACAGGTCTGTTGTGGCTTATTGTTTTCAGTGCAGTATCTTGAGAGAAGTGGATGGAAATCAATTCAGAGCCTACCACTGTGCAAAATAAAAGGTGAGGAGCTGCCATGCTCTTATGAGAAAGAAACCAAAAACCTGCAGCGGTTCAAATGCATGCTCCCCAAAAACACGGTCTCCGCGTGCAGGGAGGAAACAGCTTGTCTTGGTGGTGCCATAGCACCTTCCCCTCAGTTGCCCCAGTCCCACCAGGTTCTGATTTTGGGAAAGAGAGGCCATGCACACCATGTACCAACAGCATGACATACCACGAAAATTTTGGTGGCCATGGAGACCTCAGTCTGCCCAAGGAAAAATCCAGACAGAAGGGCACAGATGAAGAAAAATAGTTTTAGCTGAAGCCTTTTGGGGCAAAAGTTTGTTCTTGGGGATTCAGGCTCTTCTTTCATTCTTGCCACATCTAGTTCTATTAGACTGCAAATATTACAGATGTCCTGTTTTAATGATTTAATTTAAAGATGAAAAGTCTTTAGGAAGAATAGCTCTGTAGGCACTGTGTCTCCCAAAGAAGGGATCTGTAAAACCCAGAGGAGATGTAGAGTCTAGGTTCTGTTAATGACAGGAAAGAAAGTATTTTTACACTTACTGGAGTCCTTAATTTTTTAAAAAGAAATAACCATAAACTCATAGCTATTCTACTATATATTGCTAAAAGGTTAGTGCTAATTTGCTGTAATATTAGTTTAGCTGGCTGAGTTAAAGCCAGTTAAATTCCCTCTACCTGTGTGTATTTGAGGCAAACCTTCCCAGGAAAGCGTTTGCAGAAGTGGGAGCATCTGCTCTCTCATCAGCCACAGAACCTGCCTGTGTTGGGGACCCATCTTTTTATTATAAAAAATTTACCTTTCTAACAGTCTTCTCCATACAATTTTTAAGTGAGGGGGAGGAAAACAAAACATGGTGAAGCTCTACAGTTTTATGTATTACATGATTTATGTCTCACTGCACCAGAAGAAGTGGTATGAGTATTCTGAGATAAATATGAAATCTAGACTACTCAGAAATCTCTTTCTCAGAAGGAATGCAAATGCACTGACTTACACCCATTCTCATCTGGTTCCATGACCAGGGTGGAGCTTACATTTGTTTGTCTGTTAAAATAAATAAAGCATGTGTTTAATGGTTTTGGTGGACCAGAGAGTCTCAAAGCTTGTGGGGTGTGAATCAATGCAATTGAAAATACTCATTTAGTCAAGAAAAAAGGCAATTAAACCTCACAGTTTCTGGAGCAAGCCATACTAAAAAACATTAAAGCATTTTTTCTGTTGCTTTCACAGGTACATACACTGTTCTTTTAATACACTAGTTTTCTTAGAACTATACCAGTTCTTATTAGAACTGATTCAGAGCTCTGTAACTGAAAAAATTAAATCCTGAAAATTACTATTTGTCACTTCCTTTTCATTTTGGCACTTACACACTACAGTTACAAACACTCAAGAAAGTTTTAAATAAATGAAGTTGCTTTGCCTTGCTAAAGCTTTGAGAAAATTACTTAAGTAAAAATAATTGCACTAGATTTAATATGGAAATGAAAATAAAATTTTGGTCCAGGAAAATGATTTGTCACTGTGGAATTAATGTCACACTATCTTAAAATATAGTTCTGAGGACAGAGAAGGAAGAATAATGTTGAAAATAGAAAAATACACTCCCAAACATAGAGGAGTGGACAAGATATGGTAACATCAATTTGTGTGAAATAAAATAACCAAAGATTCTGTTTAATAAATTATAGGTATTTTTTCAGGCTATTTGTGTCATCAATACTGTTGTTTCTAGAGGCATGCTTAGATCAAATTTTAATATAAGCAGGACATTTTTTTTACACGGATGTTTGTTGGACTGTCTTAGTGTGACACTGAAAAAGCTATAGAGATCAAATATAGCTATGATAGTTGTAGGTTATGTTCATCTTAAAAAAAAAAGTAGCTGCTTCTCATCCACAAGCTATAAAAGCTGACAGAAGTGGATTTTCAGGATGCTTGTCGTCAGCTGTTACTTGCAGGGGTTCTCATATTATTTTGGGTGAAATCCTTTCTCCAGTGAGGTAACTGATAGTTTTGGCATTTTTTAAGAAGGTCTGCAATCAGTCATCTACATTGAGATATTAAAAATTTTGAAAGTTGAAATCCTTGAATTTAAGTGTCATTGTTTCTTGTTTGCTCACAGAAAACTGAATTTAGAGGGTATGAGTAATTATGATTTTGAGAATAAATATTGCATTTTTGTATTTGATTTTTTGATATACGTTTTTATGAAATATGTTTCAAATGCATGTATTTATGTGGACCAGTGGGGTTTTTAAGAAATTTTTCACATAAGAAAAAGTCTTCGAGACTCCTGACAACAAACTCCCTTCCTACATAATTTTTTTTCCAGGACTGTCAGTAATCCAACCTGCAGTTGCTGTGCTGTCAGCAGAGGTGACCAGAGCTCCAATGTCTCCCTCTGCTATCGACCCTGCCCAGGCTTATTTCATAGCCCTGGCAACCAGTCTAACACCCTTGGATATGTCATTACCTGGTGTAAATTGTCATGGTGCCATGTAAGCCATTAGCACTGGCAGTGAGGCTCTGGCTCTCTGTGCCTTGGTTTACTCATGTGATTAAATGAGCAGAACTGGCTGTGCTCGCCAAGTGCATTGCACTGGGTAAATAATGAACAGATGTCAAATGCTCTGGGCTTCTCCAGTGGGGGAAAAACCCAAACACCCACCAATAAAAAGAAGCTGCAGGAATGGATAAGACTGGTGTTATCTTCAGAAATCTCCATAGAGGTGGCAGGTGTATTATTAGGAAAATGAGCTGTGGTAAACACCAGTTACTCTTAATTTCTCATTAAAATATTTTGTTACAGATCTAAGTTTGTCTGAGCAGTTCTTTTGGAGTCATGGTAATGGGTACATTTGACTCATGTAATGTTGCACTTACAGTATTTTATTTGCTCAAGGTTTCGAAAGCATTATAAGTCCAAATGTGTGTTGTAGGACAGAAAAAGTCAAACAATATCTGAATTCCAGTCAGGCTCCAGGAAGACACAAGACTCTTGCTTGTCTATTAAAAAGTAAACATTTGCAGGTATATTTTGTTCATTGTCAGTAGCTGTCATGTTATGCTACATGGTCTGAATAATAATTTTTCCTCTACCTAGCTATCAAGTCTCTAAAAACTAGTATTATTCATAGAAACCTAACCCTACATAATGAAAGTTACTTCTGCAAAAGGGCTCCTTGAAGCTTAGGGGTTTTTCTTTTTGTTATCTAATTATTTTTTAACAACATGGTCATGCAGATTTTTTTTGCTAAGCTGCAAAGGACGTTTCTTTCCAAGCTTTAATGGAGAGCTGCCATGCAAATAATAGCAAAAAAATGACAAAGTAAGTTTCCTCTGATGGTTTTCATGGCTGCTTACATTCTTTATCAGTCTTGTATCAGGAAACTGGAAAGTGGAGGGGCCAGTGCTGTGACTTACCCAACATGAGAAGGGCACAAGCGGCAGCAAAGCCACTGGGGAGCACAAGCTGTCTCCAGCTTGCAGAGATTTGGGGCGCTGCAGTAGTGGGAGGGGGAGGGTGAGCATGAATGGGGATCCTGGAGGTGTCCTTGGAGAAGGAGGATGGTCTCTGAAGAAACCTGGGTGGTCACCACTGGGCCTGAGCTCTTGGTGGCTCTGGGGACTGCATTTTTAAGCCCAGCAACAAAAGCACAGCTGCAGGCTTGCAAGTGCTCAATTTTAGTAATCGGTGATAAAATTATAATCTTTTAAAGGAACTGTGGTTGCAGGGTGGTGGGAGTTTCAACATTCTTCCTATTTCTTAGAAGGCCAGACATGCTCAGCAAGGCAACGCCTTCCTCAGAGTCACCCAGAAGCCACAGCAAAAAGTGGTGAAATCATCATTGGGGTGAACTTGTGGAGTGGGGCTGTTTGATGTTCTACAAAGTGAAAGCCTGCAGTGCTGTTACCCCACCACAGAGAGGAATCACATTCCAAAATAAGAGTCGGGGAAGGTAAAGTGCTGCCCTCCAAATGGGTGGTAGCAGCTTGCAGCTGCTGTTCTTTGCTCCCATGTTCTACCTCTGCCCCTTTATCTGGCTATGGCCCTGCTGGTGCTGCAGGGTGCCCTTTGGTTGCTGTAAACCCTCCAGGAGCATCTTTCTCCTGCACTAAGAATTAATTTGCAGGGCTGCAGCTTGCATGAATAACTCATGTACCTCCTTCCTGTTTGCTCCCCTCAGCCTTCTTATATCTAAATTTTGTTAAATCGTCGGTGCCACTCTTTCTGAGGGCGAGCAGTATTGTAGTGCTTGACAGGGACTGCTGGGAGGATGAATTTTGTTAAAGCTGTCAGAAAATCTACACCATTTAAGGGGGTTAAATGACTGTTTGACTAGATCATTATTAATTCCTTGTCAAGGATCTTGGGGAAACAATAATCAACACTTAAGGCAAAAACATGTTTCCATGCAATCTGATATATGTTAGATGTGTATTCTTCTCATAAATCCAAAGAAATAATCTTTGCTATCCTTATTATCCCTACCTCCCAAAATTTTAAAAACCCTGCTTGCACATAAACTTAGAAAAACAGGGAGAGAGAAAATTATTTTACTAATTTAATTAAGATAATTTAGAAAGACTTGAAGCAAATGAGATCTCAGTTGAAGAGAAAAAAACCCTAAACCTGTCAGGTGATTTGATACAGCAACTAAAGAAAAGTGTATCTGCCCTGGTGAACTGTACAAGGCACATGCATGGTTCACTGGATACCAGTATTTCTACAAGATAAGTAGAATTTGAGCCGTTGCTCTTGAAGGCTGAATTTCCACCTGTGAACCAGATAGGGGGGGCTCATGGGTAAGAGGGAGCCCTTTCCCCTCTGGTGTGGAACCAGACATACTGGAGAACCTGCATCCCTTCCCCACCGGTGTTTTTCACTCTGTGCTGTCATCTTTCATGTTGCTCCAGAAATAGTATCCACAGCTCAGAGAGTTGAGTCTGTGTGGAAGGAAAAGCTGGTGAGCACCAACCACAAAAACAATGGCAGAGATACAAGATGGACCAGGGGATGCTGTGACCTGCTTTGTATCTACTGCAGTAGAACCTTGGTTGAGCATTTTCACCTCTACCTGCCCCTCCTTTCCTATCCTTCCTCCAGTCTATTTAGAAAATGAATGACTTAGGCCAGGGCCTGTCTTCTCTTGGCAGTGTGTATGTGTACAGTGTCTGCTTATGATCTTACCTGGGATTTCTGCTCCAGCTCAAGTAGCACACAAAATACATGTTTAAGAGCCAAGTAATTGAACTCTAAGTGGTATTTGTTGGTGAACGGTGGAAGTCCCCTCTGTTATACAGAAATCACAGTTTCTGTTCTGAGTTAGTGCTTCCACATCAAACACTTACGGATCTTTGAGAAGTTCAGTCTCACGTGCAAAGAGTGCATGGAGAGGAGTCTGTGCTTTGAACATGCCAATATGAACCAGTTTTGCTCCTGTGCATGTATGGCACGCTTCCCTGGTACTCAACAAATTCTCAAAGTCTCTTGACAGGGATTTTTTGATAACAGTTTGCATTCCCATAATGTTTGTTCAATTCCTCTCACCTTCCCATCAGTACTGGACTAGACAGGGGTATTAAAAACAACTACCACCGTGTTTTGTTTTTCTCTAGCTATATTGCATCTCATATTTCTGAAAAGTCTTGATGGACACTCAGGGGATGTATGTCCCGTGCATTCCCTCAGTGAACTCCCCTTGAGATGGATGTTTAAAGCATTTTCTCTGCATCGCTGGTGGAAAGTTGCAGACCCTGGTGTGGTGCCATTCCCATAGAGCCGAAATGGAAATGGACTCTTCAATCCTGGCAGTTAACTTACCTCCAGCTTAGTAAAAAATTACACCACCAAGCCTGTGCTGGAAGTTCTGAGCCATTGGTATTACAGCAGGCCACCCAGAAGTCAGGCAGCAACAACAGAAATGCAAATGCTATGAGGCTTTCCTGCTTCTTGTGCTTTGTGCTGCCATATGGCACATGTAACACAGTGCCTCCCAGAAAGTCTCCCACCCTCCCCACCAGCACGGAAACAGGATTTTGGCTGGGGAAATGAGAGTATTGGAAGGAGAGTGAAGCTAGTAATGAAGGGTAGCTGCCAACACACTCATCAGTGAAGATACACAGAGGTCAGACTTTCTCCTTGCCAGGGGATGCTCCTGAAAGGTAAAGTTTTTGCCTGTCTTAATAGAGGATAAATGTAATTTTCTCCATCCTTCAGTTAAGAGTAGCAAACTGTGGGGAAGAAGCAGTGTCCTGCTGGCAATGTATCTAACTGCTAAAGTAGAGAATCTCTCAAAAAATCTTTTCAACTTGCCATGGATTAACCAAAAAGTCTGTCTGTATGAGGCAGCAGATCATCCTAGATGTGTAACACATTGCAAATTAATTGCATGAGATTGTTTTCAAACTACTGTTTTCGAAACTGAGAGACTGAAATGTGGATTAACCATGCATCAGGTACATGACCTGACTTGCCATTACCCCAAAACGTTGTGATGTTTAGCTTTCCAGTCAAGTATGCAAAAATGGGACTACTGACATCAGGGTACAGTACAAAGAGGGATGGTCAGACTGGGACAGCAAGAGGAACATCTTGCGTTTTTATGGGCTAACATCACATCTGGAAAGCTGCTGCCCTCTGGTGAGTCAGCAGACAAGAGATCATGCGAGTCTGATCCTCCAATCACTTGGATGGAGGAAATATGTGCTGTTCCTGCCAGCAGACTCATTATAGCTAAGCCTCTCCCTTTATCAGGGAACCTTGAGAACATTGCAAAGAGTCCATAAATAAATCTCCACCTGTTTTTCTTGACTGTAACCTCAGTTACTGCCACTTGCTGATTTTCTAATCCAAGTAAGTGTGTGTTGCTTGATGAACCTTCACCAGCTGTGCTCTCAGTGGATTGGGGCAGGAATATTTTTTTTTTTTGAGTGGTGACCCATGTGGTCATGTTCACGCCTGAAGCACCACAGCCCTCTTTCAATGTCAAGTGTAATGGTGGGAATGATGCACCTGGCATGCTCCTCTTTTGGACAGCCTGGATCTAGTTCTCAGTTCCTTTGCTGATAGGAAAACCATAAGTTCAGAGAAAATGGGTAAAAAGTAAATATTTGGATCTTCCCTGTGGTTTGAAGTCTAGGAAGATTTCTTGCTTATCTTTTAGTGCTGGCTGCCATAGTTCTTGAGATGCCAACTAAATTTTTGTTGTTGTTGTTTCTGAGGATCTGTTCTCTTATTCACAACAGATTTTACTGGTAGGCAAAAAATTAGATACTGCCGTATCATAATGATTGCAAATATCAAACAGGGTCACATCAAACAGGTAGAGCATCTTTTTGTTGTGGTTTTCTTCAAGCACCCTGTTGTTTTCTGCTGCAAAACAATTTGAGAATTACTCATTCATTGGTTACTTATCAGTGTCTCAAATATCCTGTAATACCTCTCCCATGTTTCTTTCTCTTACTTTCCATCTTTTCAGATGCATGAAGAACTCCTGCAAAAAGCCTTAAAGATTAAGGCAAAGAGACTATTGTGCATCTGGGGAGAAAAGTGGGTGACTGACTACCATCTCCAAATAGCATGGACTATCAACCTTGCTTAGTAATTTCTGTATTAACCCCACAGTAGTGCCTTGTATGTCTGTGGAAAAATCAGTTTTATTTATCAGAAAACTTTCACTGGCAGAAAACCAATCCTCATCTTAGTACCCAGTCATCCTCATTTTAAAAACTATACATCATTATTGTAGGCTTGATTTTGTTCAGTTTTAACTTCCAGCCATTAAATGACATCACGTCTCTTTACTTGTTTGATTGAAAGAAAGAAGCAGATCGTATCGGAAATGTGCCCCAAATGTAGCTACTGACAGGCTGTCACCAAATCACTCTATAAGCGTTTGTTGTGGTAGTCAGTGATATTTCTCATTTATCTCTTATTGAAAGGAAAATCTTCACGATTAAGGATTGTCCTTGCGGGTTTTTTTTTTGGGGTTTTTTTTTTTTGGTTGTTTTTTTTTTGTTTGTTTGTTTGTTTGCTTTGTTTTGTTTTTTTTTTCCCCAGAATGTGCTCTGCAGTGTAGATATCAGGACTGGACAGAGATTTCCAGAGTTAGATTGCAACTGTTGTAATATCTGCAGAAGTAACATAGAGTTCTAACCCTTGCTAACAGGTCTGACAAACTTCTTGTGAGATTTAGGCTCTACAGCCTAAATATTCATATTCTGAAATAAAAATATATTTCAGATATATTTTTATTAGTAGTAAGAGTTGACACCACCATTCTATTGTGATTATAGCTTTATGAGTGTTACATGTCTAATTCTTAGCAAGTCCTCAAATAGCTATTTTAAACTGAGTGGGACTTACACGTGGGAATTGACAGTTACTGGAAGCTCATTAATCTAGTCTTAGCAAAAAATTAGAATCACCCTAAAATGAGTGTTCAAGACAAATGGGAACAATTACTTCCTGAAAGTGACTGTCTCTGAATGTAGAGGAACCCAAAAGAGCTGTTGTAGCTTTATTTCCTGACTTTTAGATGGCTAAAGGTGAGAAACATCCCAAATAATGTTACTGGTCTGTGTTCTGTGATTGGAATAGGATCACAGCTTTACATGCAACGGTGGTGTGTGTTTCTCTGGTGGACTGCTGTCAGGGATTGGTGTGCAAGCGAGAGAAATTGAGACTCTTGCAGGGGCTGACAAAGCATTCAGGCTGCAAGCATGGAGCACCCTGACTTTAGTCCAGATAGCCAGGCAGCTGCCTTTTCCTGAGGTGGCAAGACTTGCAAAGGGATTTCTCAGAAAAATCCTTCTCCTGCTCTGGCCCTCCCCTTTTCCTGAAAAAAAAACCCCTAAAAACCAACCCTGCCCAGCCGAAGCCTGTCCACAGAATTTCAGGGAACCGGCTATTTTTATTTCTGTTGTATCCTAATAGTGTGCAGGAAGACTTCTGCTGAATGAACAGGAAGGAAAGGAGGTTAGAGCATGGCATTATCCCAAAAAACATCGCTGGTCTGTGCTGTTAACCCCTTGATGGCTGTTTTATAACAACCATCTCCTTTTCCAGCCTGCGCATAACCTCCTGGCTCACTCAGCTCTCTCAAACTTTCACACAGACTTGAACTTCAACAAGGTCTGAGTGACTCTGCCCAGTCATTCTGCAGATAAGTCTGAACGGGCTCTTGGCAGAGGTGCATCCCCGCAGCTCCCAGGACGGTTACTGCTCCAGGGCACAGGTGTGTCACAGGCAGCTACGTGGGTATCAGAAGGGAATCAGGGATGTTGCAATCTCTGGAAATATGTCTCTGTACCCAGCTTTGTTCAGCGTGCCAGATACAGGCTGCTTGAGAAGTTTCTTTCCCTAATGAGAAGCTTAAGGTGAGTTGTAATTTTATAAAACTGTTCTGCACTAAAAAAACCCCACCAGAATTTGAAAGGTGGAGAAAGAGCTGTTTGGAAGCACACAGTAAAGATTTTATTCCTTTGGGACTTTTCTCTGCCAGGCTGTTGAACCTCAGTGTGAAAGAAGCACTTAGGAGTAAACCGTGTGTGAAAAATGCCTGTGTTTGCACTTTAGATTTAGCAATGGTATTAGAACCTTTATTTACAAGGAAGGCGGCAAAGACAAAAAAAAACCCTAAACAAACCCGAAGCGGGCTGTTTTCAAAAAGAACTATGAATTTGGTGAAAGCAAATCCTACCATTACTGCTGTTGGCAACTTCCTGGCGAACTTTTTGCAGTCAGGGAATAACCAGGAAGGTCACCTCTTGAGTAGGCAGGATGTATGAAACAGAGACACAGCCCACTCCTTCCTACCATTGCGGTGTGATACCCCTGAAAACTCACCTGCAGGAGCGCTTTCGGGCGGTGTTGCTTGCAGCGTCAGGAAGTCGGGGATGCATACAGTGCCAACTGCCTTAGCCATAGGAATCCTTCTCCTGCAGACAACATACTCATTTCATCACAAAGACAAAAATAGAGGTACCATTGCAGACTAGACTTAGAAGGTATCATCAGATTTTGGGATACCCATGTGGTCCCACTGCATAGAGTAGCAGATGTCTTTGTTGACTCTTCAGAAAGTTTGTGTTCATGATTTGAAGAAGGCCTATTATTTCATCCCAGTGAATAAATGCTTTAGTTGCTAACATATCAAAGGTATTCCAGAGTAGATTTCTTTCCATATTGTTTGAGAAATTGTGGTTATAGACCACCAGCATTCGTTGGACATCTATCAGACAGAATTATATGCACATTTGGCAGAAATGCTAGGAAAAACATGTAAAGTTTGCTATTACTGGCAAGATCCTACTCCATTCTATTCAGTGTGGGTAACACAAAAAATAGATGGTAATAAACACAATATGTGGGTGTGTTAAGTAGGCAAGTGTTTAGAAGAACAAAGACTGAACAAAAACCTATCTGAGAATTTTGTAGCTTTTTCAGGTCTGAAAAATTTGAGCACGGCTAAAAAGGGCAAGCTGATGTTTCCAGGAGTTGGTGGACCAACCTACTAAGGTTGAACCTACTAAGAAAAAAATAAGCCCACAGAAAAAGGTTCATATCCTGTAATTTTCATAGTGTAGTATCATAAGTAGTTGCCATCCAGTCTAATCATTCTGCCTGCACATAAATCACATACTTACTTCTGTGGCCTGGAAATGGTATATGGGGAAGTCCTGCTGCTCCTAAATATGAATGTTCACCTCTGTTTTTGGAACTATATTATCCCCCTTGTTAAATACCGAGTCTCTGTTGAGGATGGGAAGAACTTCCTCCAAGTGCAGGAAGCTCAGGGCAACACTGCTGCAATGTCAGTAAGAGCTGCTGGAACACCAGTTTAACCTAATTTCTACCACAAAACCAATGGGTTTTTAGTGGTCAAGGCAGGAGACCAGAGACAAAAAACTCCTATCAATTGGTGCTGTTTAATGCATAGCTTTGGGATATTTCAGTTAATCTCTGCAGGCAGCTGTGTCAGCATCATGTTGAAAGGGAGAGGAGAGCTGAATACCTCAGGTAAAGTCTTAGCTTTACCACAATCCTTTGCCACAAATGGTTTGTGTGGCATAAGGAAAGCTGGATCAGCCCTAGAGCACCTTTCCTGAAGGCTCACTGCAGGGACCACTTCTTCTTGGGTCAGTTCTTTCTGAAAACCAGTACTCATCTACAGAGGAAGACCCCGGGCTCTGTGTCTTCAAGGATGCCCAGTTGCAGTTGGGAAGCTGAAAGGTGTTGGGGTCAATGAAACAGGAAAGCCGTACAAATATGAGTACCTAGCAAAAGATGCTGAGAGTATGGAAACTCTAGGCAAGATTGAAATGAAAACAAGCTTTGAAATACAAAACCCCAGTTACTGAATTACTGAAAAACAATGGTATGGCCGACTGAAGGTAATCCCCTTTGATGAAACAATACCCTCTGCCCGCAGAAAGGTCCAAGGGTCACAGCAGACCCTGCCAACTTGGCAGAGGGTCCAAAAAGCAGTTTTTAGAGTTTAAAATATAACGCCTTATGGTAATGCAATGATTCTTATAGGCTGTACGTAAATGTTGTAGGATTTGTAGCTTGTTCTAGATTGGTTAATGCAAGTTAGAATATTCAGCACAGAAGATGATCTATTGTAATGTAAACGGGAAAAAAGGTATTCTGTATTCTATTCTGTATCCTGTATTCTGTATTCTATTCTGTATTCTGTATTCTGCATTCTACTCTGTATTCTTCTCTGTATTCACTTGCTTGCTTCTCTGACCTGCTTCGAGCTGCGTCTGGCAGCTCCTAGCAGGTCCCCTGCACCCCTGCCCTTTCACAATAAACCTCATGCTCTAAGACCTGACTTCAGAGATCTCTCGTCTCTGTCCTGGGCAGAAACACCACAAACAAACTAACTCCTACAGATTAAATTCTTACAGAAAGGTGCTTTTGAGAGAGGAGAGAGATTGCAATCACACCTTTCTCTACAGTGTTTGCCAAGCTACAGGTGGTTTCCTGCACAGCAGCTGGTTTTGTTGTTCCTCCTTCCTTGAGTATTCACTCATCTGGTTCAACACGCAGGGACATTTTCTTGCTGTTGCTGGCCTTTTGGATTTCACTCTAAGGACCAAATGCTGGAGCATTAGGTAACACAGCATCTGACTTGAGGTTAGGTTTAAATTATACAGCCTTGAGTAGCATCTCTGAAGTTACCAAGCCAAAACCTCTCATGTTCAGAAGCCTGGGGTTTTGCAAGCAGGGAATAAGAGCAGACTCTTTTCCCGCCACAGAATTTTCACTTAGTTTTTCACCAATATTGAATAAAAGGTGAAAAGAGAGCTCCAGCTAACTCATCAGCAAGTGCCTGAAAAAAACCTCATGGCCCCTGTCTGCGCCTTGCCTTTTCCCATGAGGTAGGATATAGAGAGGAAGATATTAGATGATACCAAGCAAATCTGCAGCATAGTTCAGACTCCCAAAAATTAGGGGCACAGTCACAGTTTTGCTTTTTCGGTGAAGGAAGGAATTCTTTAGAGTAAGGCAGAAATTTCCTTCTGTTATACTGGGGGTTCTCTTGAAATACTGATTTATTTCTTAATGCCATTTTCCTGTTGTCTTCAACTTGTCTTCTTAGTGTTTTTTAAACTTCCATAAAGACAAAATTATATCTTCTGTTTCATATTCATATAACACTAAAGTGCTTGACTGAGCACACAAAATATAGCTATTTATTTACCTTTTAGGTGAGGATACAAATCTCTGAAGAGATTTGTTAAGACCAGTAAGGTAGCCTTTTAACTGTATTTCTCCATCCTCTCACACCCTGATACCAGGGGTTGGAAATTGTTAAATTTAATGAAAATGGGGGATGGCTTTGGCTTAATATAGAAATCTCAGTTTCATTGTCACTGGACAAACTTTTTACAGGAGACCTAGTAATGGGAAATGAGCATAGAAATGGTTGCTCAGAAATGTCTGTACAGGTTATTTTTTTGAGCAGAAGATTGTCTCACTAAGAAGCCTACCCAGGGCAACCTGAAGCTGACTTATTACACTTATAAGAAGAGATTTTTACCTTTCCTTCTACCCTCCCCTTCAGAGAGGTTCTATTTTTTTCATTGCTCCTGCAAGTTTGGGGAAGTGACAATATCCCTTTCTTATCAAGGATAGGAGTAAAAATCTTAAAAATTTGGTTTTAACCATGTTTCTAGAGGAGATTAACTTAACTTGTCCCAAATTCTCCCTGTGTCAGTGCTGGGAGAAATTCATTACTGTAATAAGTTGTTGGCTCCTGATGTAGGAGATGAGTCATTACTCTGTTCTGGCAGAGAATAAATCGTGGAAATTGCAGTTAACTGATTCAAGGAAGGATTTTCTTGTTGTTTTTAATGACATACCCTTTTGAAATGTGAAGTAGCCTGTTAGCACTGGCAGCCTGTTTGTAAAAGCAGGTGACTATGGGTGGGGAGTGAAAACCTAGCAGGTTGTTCACATGGCATTTTCAAATCACCTCCTCAAGCCCATTAATTTTAACTCTTCAACTTTGTAACACAGCCCACAGAAACCACACAATTTATCACCCTGACTCTTAATATTATCACAAAAGGGGGAAAAAAAAAGAATGCAATACTACTCTTCTGAATAGAGAAGGTGATAAGCCCTGACCCAACGGCTGTGAAAGCAACTGTGTCCTGAACTACCCTTTGAACACCTTCACTCAGTGTCCTATCAATAGTCAGCATGTGAGCAGGTTCTACAAAGCCAAGCACGTTGTTCTCTGCATAAATCCGTGATCATTTCAGGTCACCCTTCCCCAGGCTCTCCTCCCAGCCCAGGCCTGCAGCATCCTAATCTCATTCATCACAGACCTGATTGTAGCTGCCATCTCAGTCAGCTGCTCTTTGTTCGGGGAGGAGAAATTTAGATCTTTACAGGCACAGAGAGCCAGAGTGAAAAGGGCTGTGCAAAGCAGATCATCTGATGGCTAGAGATGAGTGGGGAATGTTCAGATTAGATATTTGCCTTGGTTACTTGTTATGGGACAGAAGATGAAATGTTAATTCTTTTGACAGGACTGTAGGTCCCTGTTTTTCCATGTGCTTTGGCAGGAGATGATGCAGATGTTAAGCCACTGTTTACAGCCTTCTCCTGAGGCATGGGAAAGTTTGGTTTGCCTCCCGGACAGAGATGGATGGGCAGAGACTGGGCCCAGACCTGCAAACTCTCAGTGAACAATGGTTCTGGAAACTGGTACTCAGTGGCAGCAGATGAAAAAATCTTCCTTTTCTGCTTCACTCCAAATGAAACTGAAGGGAGAGGGATTATTCTTTAAAAAGATCATGTTTGAATTTTGGGGAGATATAGCTGGACCTTCAGGTTTTCAGGTTCTGAAGAGCATGGTATTCCATATAGTAATCACTCTTAGGACCTTCCTTCATCTAAATATTTAAAATTTATTGCAGTCAGTCAGTATATCTGTCATAAAGATAAGCACTGGAATTAAAATGCCTATCTGGGTTATTATCTGATACAACATTTCTTGGTTCCATAAACTGAATTAGAGTTACTTTCTCTGTGTCGGCTGACTGCAGGCTGAGGGAGCACAGGAAGGAGCTTGAACTGTGAGCTTTGGTTTTATTGTATTGAATAATCTCTTGTTGACTGTTTGAACCTTTTCCCCTGCCCCTAAGCTACAGACTGGACAGGGATCATTTCTGCATGCAGGCATGGTGTTTAGGAGTGGCCCTTACACTCACCTATCTGAATGGCTAATGCTCATCCACAGAGCCACAGTGGGTAGTTCTGCCAGTAACTCTGCCAGGGTGTGTAGGAACAGCCCTTTTGTTTGAGTTCCTCAGAGTCAGGCAAACACAACCTGATTATGAATGTCCAAACAGTAAGTTACAGCCACCCCTGCAGCAAGGAGATGTTTGCATTTCAGAAGGGCATTAAAAAAGTAATTTGGTTTACACCTATGATGGGTTATTTCACACATCATTTATTACTTTTTTTCTAAGATGAGAAGCTTAATACTATTGAAGCATCTCTCGAGGGTATTTGCACTCAGCACAAACCTCAAGCATCTTGTAGAGAACGTAATACTGTTGTCTTCACATGAGCTTCAAGGCAGAAGTGCTTTAGAAATATTTGTGGTGTGAACATTAATCTGTATTTGAAATGCCTACTGTGACACATGGCACTTGCTGTGGGTTCAGAGAGAGTAATCTCCAGAAGGCACTCACAGGATTGTGTGTCACACACGGGCTTTTGAGGCCACATGGAGGTATTAAAATGCTCACACCTGGACAAGGTCAAACTGCTAAATGATACTAGTATTTTCTTGAGTCCACTGGCTCAGGTTCATGTGGTAAAGGTGATGAGGAAAATGTGACTCTTCTGAGTCTCAGTCATAGATTCCATGTTTGAAGAAGTCATTTCAAGAGCATCAGAGGAGATGAGCAGACTGTGTAGCATTAGGGAGGAAGAACAGGATCTCCACGAAGCTTTTTTAGATATCCTGCAGAGGCAAAAGCCCAAGCCACAGAGTACAGGGAGAAGTGAGGACATGGGGGGACACAGAGCATTTTGGAGAGCCTTGGGATGGGAGAGGCTGAATCCTTGTGCTCCGTGTCAGCAGCAGACAGACTATTCATTCCCAGGCCTGCAACAACTAAGCAAAAATCTGGGATACAGGTGAGGAGGAAGTGTTACAGCTTTGATCAATGTGTCTCTTGACAATGCAGGTGATGAGACGAATGTCAGTCTCGGAAATATGGCAATAATACCAGCCTGGGTGGGGCAACCAATGCACAAGGTCTGCTGTGCACACAAACCTGAATGATAGAACGGTTTGGGTTGGAAGGGACTTTAAAGATGATCTAGTTCCAACCCCCCTGACATGGGCAGGGACACCTCCTTCTGGACCAGGTTCCCCAGATCTCCAGCCAGCCAGGTCTTGAACACTTCCAGACATGGAGCATCCACAGCTTCTCTGGGCAACCTGTTCCAGTGCCTCACACCCTCACATTAAAGAATTTCTTCCTCTGTAAGTCCAGAGAAGGATAACTGTGAGGGTCAGGTTTGGAGCACAGAGCATTCAAGGGCAGGTGGGGGTCACTGGGCTGGTTCAGCCTGGGCAAGAGGAGAGGATGGAGAGAACTTTTTCCTGTCTACAAATGATTTGTGTAAGGGAACAGAGAAAATGGACCCAAACAGTTCCCAGTGGTGAACACCAACAGGATGACATGCACTGAACATGAACTGGAACATGGGAAATCCCATTAGATATTAGGAAAAACCATGTGAGAGATCAGGCACTGAAACAGGGCCAAGAGTGTGTTTGAAGTCACTGACCGTGGAGAAACTAAAATTTGACTTGACAAATCTCTGAGCAGCCTGATCTAACTGGACCTGCTTCAAGCAGTGACATAAATTAATTCCAGAGGTCCTTTCCAACCTTGACTAGTCTATGATTTCATGAAAATAATTTGGAATTAAATATAGCTACATTTTAAAAAGAAATAATTCACTTCCCATTTGTTCTGTACACGAAACTGAATGGGTTTTTATGTGCTTTTAAAAGTCCAGATGTTACCATCCCATTTTTGCAAGTTTTCTTAATTATGCACATATAAAATAGAAATTGGTGTGACATTATTACTTCTGTACTTTGTACATTGTTCTCATTATATGTTAAATGAAGTGAAACTTTTCCATTTAAGTTATCATGCACTAGTTACATTTTAATTATCATATTCAGGACCATTAGCCATGTATTAGAATATGACAATGCAAGGTGCTGCACAATTCAGGTCCAAAAAGACAGTCTATACCACAAGGAGATTTTGAATTCAATAGAACAGATATACTTACATTCCTGAGAAGGTTTTCAAGTGGTTTGGTTTTTGGGTTGGGTTTGGTTTTATTTTACACTGAAGTTTAGGACAAATGAGCAAGAGGGAGAACTGATGTGAACTGTTTGAAGGACTTCTTGAGTAAGGGAGAAAAGAAAGTAATTATGAAAGGTTTCAGCTTATACAGGCTTATTATGTCATAAAAAGCAATAATAGAGTGCAAAGTAGTGGAAGAAGCACTACTACCATAACTCAAAAATAGCCACACCAAGGCATTATCTAGCTAGGTGAGCCTTTGACTTTTTCACTAACTGTGTCTTCACCAGATATCAAGCTTTTTCTCAATGTACTTCCTTCCGTATTTTCTCTGAAAAGTGGGAAGTCATGGGGGCTTTACAGTAAATACCCCTACCTAAGCCTGACCACTTCTGCCTGTCACTCATTTTAAAGCATCTTTCCCCATTGCCTTTTAATTTCCATTCGCCTAGAAGACACATGTAGTGACTTACAAGGTTTATTTTTTGCCATTTTGTGTGCAGCCTGAGGTAACTTTTTACCTTAGCCTTACTCTCACCCGCACAGGTGAAGTGATTCAGCTTTCCAAAAACTGGTTCTCCTTCTTTCTGTAAGTAGACTCCCCTGGTCACAGAGCAAAAAGGGAGTGGATGTCTGTTCATCTTTTTCTTACAGCTCAGTGGCAAGGCTCTAATGAAAAACAGATGCAGAAAACTTGCCAAAATACTTAACAAACCAAGCTGATCTCCCCTTGAAATCTTTCCTTCATCCCCCAGCAACAGCGTGTTTGATTGTAAATTGCAAAGTCTTTCACGAGGGACTTTTGCACATTACTGCTTCTTAAGGGCTGCTCTGATTAGTTAAGTGATAGATCTCAGAGGGTTGGGAAGGAGATGTGTGAGCAGAAAACAGCATATAGCTCTTGTACTCCTAACTGGGTCATTTTGAAGCTAGGTAAGAACATTTCAAATTTTCTTTCTTTCCCTCTCCCTCCTCACCATGCCCCTCCCCAACCATGTCCTTAAAAATCAAGGCTTGTATTCTGAAAGATGGTGGTTTGTTTCTTTTACAAACCTTGTGTCTCCTATTGAAGTATTGAATATCTAAAATGGTTTAAATACCCCAAAGAATTCGTGTTTGCTGTGTGTGGACTAGAGAATATTTTCCACTGGTGACTAAACAATTTTAATCCTGTTAGCCTGATTATCTGTAGGAGTCACAATTAGAGAGAAAAGAACTAACAGCTAAAAAGTCTAGAGCGTATTTGGCATTGTGGTTATGTGTGTGGCCATGGCAGATAATTCCCATAATTTTTACAAAGTTGCACAATGTTTATATCATCTTCGGCAACTTAATGCAACTGTATTTACCAGATAGGAGGCATACATGAAGAAAAAGTACTCCCACCTTGTCCTTGTGCGGGTGGATACAGATCATAGAGTAGTAGCAATAAATGAAACAGAGAGCTGCCATCGCATTAACTTCTGCGTTTGTCCACAAGTAGAGTTACCATGTGTGGATGGAGCTCTCATATTTGTTGATGGAGTTACACCTTGCAGACATTTCTTTTGTCATAGCTGCCGTATCATATTTTAGATGTCGTAACTGCACTTAGAACAGAGATGAAATAATGGTTAGAAGACACCTAAGGCGTGTGGGATTGGTGTGCAATGGTGTCCATGCATCTTTGCTCCTTGGAAACTTGTTCTGTTGTTTACATCTTCTTTTTTTTTTTTTTTTAGTTTCTGGCATATGTAAATAAAGTGGTTTTAGTTTTTAAAATATTTTCTCATTAGTTTTATGGCCAAAGATATTCATTACTATTCGTCTTAGAAGATATTCTTTGCAATGAAGCTGCTCCAGACAAAACAGAATTCTGCAGACTGCTTAAGGAGAAAGAACAACTTGGACAAATATGACGTAAAGAACAAATATTTATTTTGTGTTTGCTTATACCCTTGAATGTACACATGTGATTTCTGGTAAATTCCATTGTTATTGTGCTGGGTACTGTTTTATGACTAGCTTTTCAGTGATAAGCTAGCTGAACTGAAGAGCTGCTTTCAGCACAAAGTGCAAGACCACTAGTGGAGCTAAAATCTGGGTTTTTTTCCATTAAGGAATAGGAAGGGTCTCGGTTACAAAATTGAGCTGTGGATTTTGTGTACCATAGGCCAGGTCTTTCACTTGCCTGCAGCAACCCCTTCCAGCCATCTGTGTTAGTTGGTGTATAAACATAAAGGGTTGTTTGCTCAGCCACTAGGAAGGAGATATTTTATGTATTTGAATGGAGTCCAGATTTACAGTTCTATCCCTTGGCATCGGAGGACAATGTTTGAGAATTGCATTTGGTCCAGACAAGCTGTTAGTTAAGTTTGTTACTAGATGTTTTGCCTTGAACCATGTTCAATACCAATATTGGGAAACATCCGTTAAAACACACAGTTTTTAATTCTCTGCTCTCCACCCACTGCTTGGTAGCATTGTTTCCCTGTCTGGCCAGACAGCATGAGTCAGCTCACTACCTTTCAGGGGAGAATTGCTGGGAGGGAAAACATTCCGCTGAAAATAATAGGATGCGCTGAGTGAGGCACCATTTCGTCTTTTTCCTTAAATTATGAAGCCTATTCCTGAATGAATGACCCTTATATGGTAAAAGTGTGGCCTGTTTTTGTGGCCCTGGGGTGTGCAAGAGCATAATTTTTAGGCATGTTTGGCATTAATGGAAGATTAGATTATTTTATCTTTAATCTCTAATAAATGATGAGTCTGAACACAGAGCATGTTTACTTCCTGCTCATTCCTGAAAGGGGCATGAACAAAAGGGATTAACCAGACAGCCAGCTGTTCTAGCTGCTGCTGCTGTCTATAATACTTCCTTTCCTTATACAGTGGCTCAGTACCTGATGGAAAATTCCTATGGCATGCAATCAGAAAGAGCCTTTCTGTTGTTTTATGTACCTGTTCCACCAAATTCAAGAACCAGTTACAGTCCTCAAAGTTGGTAGTGGTCTTTAACAAAATCCATCACCTACTAAATTCTATCAACTTGAAATTTTTGGGGAGTGTCTAGAATGTAACTTGGTTCTGGCCCATTATATAAGGTGGTTTTCAAGAGGTGTTTCTCTGAGAGGACTCCCATCCCACAAACAGGAATTAATTAAACATGGGTGTCAGGCAGGAGGACACGATTTCTGACCAGGACATTAAGCACTACCTGGAGGGGTGGAGTCTTCTCCTGCTCACTGTGTTACTGTGTTCTGGATGGGGCTATTCTTGGAGTCTTTCTCCCAGTGAAAACAGACTTTTCACAGAAAACAGAAAAACTCTATGTAAGTGGTAGCACTGACTGGATTCTTCTGGAAAGAGAATTCATTCTGATCCAAGAGGTACAGAAACTGATTACTGGGAGCAGGAAGCAGCAGTAGCACTTTTTGACCCTTGGAGATGTTTCAAGGGAATAACTTTAGAGGCTGCTCAGCTGGGCTTTGCGCATAAAGCTGGAAGTCTGGTTTCTTGCAGAGATTTGCAGGTGTCTCACATGCCCATCCTGTGGGCATGAATCAACAGAGAACACGTATTAAAGATGTGACTTGATGGTGCGAATGAGCACTAGAGTGACTCAGGGGGCTGTCAGACTCCTGTCATTAGTGCAGTCTGAGGGTAAAGCTGTATGAAAAGCTACATGTTAGGACTCCTCTGAACTGAAAAGAACCAAGTGGTACAAATTCATCACATAAACTCATTCTGATGAAAGTGTATTTAATACAAGGTGCTGCAAATTAGATTTTTCTTTGTTTTCTTCAGTCACAATACTATTTGTTATCTGTTTAGACATGTAATTTCTTTTAAGTCTGTCAGGTCAGAGAAGCCTAGATAACTTCAATACTGACAAAAGTTAAGTTAAGAGACAGGCACACTCTGATTAGGCATCTTGAGGAAAGCATTTTTTATCCTGTGTCAAAATTTTACAATTTAATTTCCCCTCCCCCAAATACTACAGGGCTTTTTGTGCAGAAACAGGAACCCACTTTAGAGCTAAAGGAGTGGCTTATCTTTGCAGAATCACAGAACCACAGAAAGAGTAAAATTGGAAGGGTCATCTGGTCCAACCTCCCTGCTCAAGCAGGGTCATTCCAGAGCATTTGGCACAGGATTGCAGCCAGATAATTCTTGAATATCTCAAGTGAGGAAGACTCCATACCCTCTCTGGACAATCTGTTCCTGTGTGAGGTCATCTGCACAGTAAAGAAATTCTTCCTCATTACCTGGCTCCATCCTCTTGACACCCTCCCTTCAGATACTTACAGACACTGATGAGGTCCCCTCTCAGCTGTCTCTTCTTAAGTCTGAGTACACCCAGCTCGCCCAGCCACTCCTCATAAGAAAGATGCTCCAGTCCCTTAATCATCTTTCTTGCCCTCCAATGGACTGGCTCCAGTACATCCTTGTCTGTCTTGAACTGAGGAGCCCAAAAGTGGACACAGAACTCCAAATACAGCCTCACCAGGGCTGAGCGAAGGGGCAGGATCCCCTCCCTTGACCTGCTGGTGTTGCTCTTCCCAATGCATCCCAGGATTCCATTGGCCCCCAGGGCACCCTGCTGGCTCATGGACAGCTTGTGGTTCACCAGCACCCCCAGGTCCTTCTCCACAGAACTGCTTTCCAGCAGGGCACCCCAGCCTGTGCTGGTGCCTGCCTGTATGTGGAATTTCAGACAGTTTCTCTCTGCCCAAATCTCCAGCTTGTCAAGGTCCCTCTGAACGACTGCAGAGCCCTCTGGGGTATTGGCCACTCCTCCCTGCTTTGGGTCATCAGTGACATTGCTGAGGAGGCATCTGCCCTCTACCCAAGTCATTGATGGGTAAGGCAAACAATGCTGGGCCCAGGATGGAACCTTGGGGGACAATACCAGTGACAGACCTCCAACTTGACCCTGTGCCACTGACTGTGACCCTCATTCAGCCAGTTCTAATTGTCCACTCATCCAGTCCACACTTCCTGAGTTTGCCTGTGAGGATGCTGTGAAAGACAGTGTCGAAAACCTTGCTGAAGTAAAGGCAGACCATATCCACTGTTCTCCTCTCATCCACTCAGGCATTTGTTTCATTGCAGAAGACAATCTGGTTGGTAAAGCATGATTCATCTTTATTTAATCCATGCTGACTACTCCTAATCATCTTCTTGTCATCCATGTGGATAGAGGTGACGTACAGAATGGGATGCCAGCTCTCCCAGCACCTGAGGTGCATTCCATTAGGGCCCGAGGACCTGTGGATGTTAGGTTTGCCTACACGTTTTCTTACTCAATCCTCCTTGACCAAGGGAAAGTCTTCCTTTCAACATTCCTTTACTCTGGTCTCCTGGGTCAGAGATTCCCGATGCCTGGTCCTAGTGAAGACCAATGTAAAGAAGGTGTTCAGTAACTCTGCCTTCTCTGCATCCTCTGTTACCAGGGTCCCTCTTCCATATAGTAACAAGCCCATGCTCTCCCTAGTTTTCCTTTTGTTACTGATGTATTTAAAGAAGGCCTTCTTGTTCTCCTTCACATCCCTGGCCAGATATAAGGCCTTGGCCTTCCTCATCTAGTTTCTGCTTACTCCGACAACTTCTCTGTGCTCATTCCAAGGGGCCTGACCCTGCTTCTATCACCTGTGCATTTCCCATTTGCACTTGAGTTACAACAGGATATCTTTATTCATCCACGGTGGTTTCTTTCCTCCTTTGCCTGATTTCTTGCTCACTGGGATGCATTGTTATTGTCTCTTGCCTGAAGGAAGAAGTGGTATATGAATTTCAGCAAGAAGTTTCTGTGACCAGGCTTTCTCCACTTGACTGAAAACTCCCAATCTACTGTTAACTCGGTAACAAGTGGTGAAAGGGTTTAAAAGTGCAAGGTGGGACCAGAAGACAAGGATTTTCAAGCTGTCATGGTTTCACTACAGTCAGCAACCAAGCACCACACACAACTATTCTTTCTCCCTGCCCCACCAGCGGGATCAGGGAGAGAACTGTAGGAGTAAAAGCCGGAAACCTCACAGGCTGAGATCAGTTCAGTTGCATAGGGAATGCAAAAGCCACACGCACAAGCAAAGAAAAACAAAGCACTCATTCACCATTTCCCGAGGGCAGGCAGGTGTTTTGCATCTCCAGGACAGCAGGGTCCCCTCACGCCACACAGTGGCTTGGGAAGACCAATGCCATCACTCTAAACGTCCCCTCCCTCCTCCTTCTTGCGCCCAGCTTGACATACTGAGCAGCATGTCACACGGTCTGGAATACACCTGTGGCCAGTTTAGGTCGCCTGTCCTGACCGTGTCTCCTCCCAGCCTCCCATGTACCCCCGACTTCCTCACCAGCTTGGCAGTATGAAAAGCAGAAAAGGCCTTGGCTCTGTGTAAGCCCTGCTCAGCAATAACTAAAACATCTCTATATTATCAACCCTGTGTGTAGCACAAATCCAAAACACATCCCTGTTCTAGCCACTGTGAAGAAAATTAACTCTACCCCAGTAGAAACCAGCACACAAGTGCACTTACCGTTACCCCTATTAGAACAAGTAAAAAATACAGCTATATAGACATTCTATCCAACACTTGGCCTTAAACCAGTCCATAGTTCATTTGAAGTATAATTAAAAAAATTTTATGTGTTAGCTCTGACTGTCCAATTACAAATCCTACACCTATAGTGTCAATGATCTCTACTGGTTTTAGTAGTTGGGCCCCCTCTCCCAGGATGTTATCAGCCATACATTTAGAAGTTTGCTTAAAAGTGGAAGTCTGCAACTGGCCACACAAAAAGATGACAACAAGTTGCGTGTCTATGGAAGTGAGGTAACTGCATACATATATGCAGGTGGAAAGTTGAAAGTAAACCTGTCTCCAAGCAAAAATATGAGGCAGCATGAATGCTACCTCAGTTTGCAAGCTCTTGGTACTCTGAATCACACCCTTCAGCCTCTGTAGTCAATCATAGTTTTGACCTTTTAACCAGCACACATACTGCAGAACTAACTGGCGGTTATTCCATCTTTGAAAGGCAACATTTTATCATACAATGAAATAGCCTTGTGATAAAATCTGTTCTGCTTAGCCTTGTGACCAGGGCAATGTTCTGGTCATTAGTACAAGTTCTAAAAAGATTTTTATATTGAGCACACCATAGATTTCTTTGAGTCATTCACTACCAGCAAAATTGACACAGTTTCAGCACCAGTCCTGCCACTACCCTTCTTCAGCACTGCCCTGCCTGCACACACAGTGTTAATGGCATTTCTGGGGTTATTTTCCCTTTTATCCACAGTGATGAATGACAACACAGAATGACCTGAAATGGAGAAGCCTATGTGGGCAACTTTTTCACATATACTTTATGGAAAGCAGACCACTTGAACAGGCTGCATTGACCTTAAGAGGTGCCTTCTCCCTGCACAGTGTTCCAGTCTCAAATTATGTTTTCCCAGAGAGGCAGTGTGTATTTGAAAGAGGCAGAAAATGCCTGCGTGTCTTTTTCTAAATTTACATAATGCAAAAAGAAAGTTGACGTAAATGTTAACTGATTCTTGCTTGCTGAATTTTTCTTAAATTTATGTTGCTGGATTTAATGAAACAGTAAAATCATAAAAAGATGTATACCGGTATTTCTACATACTTGCATCCAGTTTGGAGGGTAACTTTTCAGGAAGTGGTAAAGAAAAAGATGCTGTGTTCTTCCATCCTTTAAATTTTAAAAAAATTTAAAAAGAGAAGAACAACAGGGAAGTGGTGTGTCTCTAAATCACACATTTAGTACATTATGGCTCGGAATTTTATTTACAACATACGTAATGGGATTACAAGTCTCTATGTTTCAAAAATGAAAAAAAAAAAAAAAAAGAAGAGATGAATAGGAGATGACTTGTTATAACCTGTCGTATTTTCCTTTTTTTTACAAGTCTTCTAGTCACTCCAAATTTATTCAGGCATCATATTTTCTTGGGTATATCCCATGGCCTAATGAGAACTGTCAGTCTCTCACCCACACATAGACTGCACACCTCCTTTTAGAATTTCCTGAAGTACTTCTGGGCATATTCTACCAGAAACAGTGTTGGGAAACCTGCCCTGTTGTATCTTAACCAGGCAGGCTGTCTGCCTCACTGTCTGCAGTAAAGCTGTTAAGATAGACTAATTTGTACAGCACTATAACAACCCATTTTAAGATGTAAAGTCTTGAAGTCTGTACTTATTTAAGAAAAATAGTTTATACATACTAGACTTCAACAGGCCTATTTTCCACATCACTTTGATATAGAATACAAGACCCCTTTTTTTTCCTGTTAATCTTTTTTGTAACACATCCAACACCTGCCTGCCATTTTTATTTTGTTCTGGCCAGGGTTGTAAAGGGATCTTGAGTGAGCTCTTGGCAGTATGCACCAAGCTGGTATGCAGTTTGAAGGGTCCTCACACCTATTTTTCACAGGGATGAGGGAAAAGCTGGAATCCTACAATCCCAGCAAAAGTCATTGGCTGATTCTTTTTGGAGGCAGAGGGTTATGGTTGTGCTTTGTTGAAATAGCAAAGATGGGCTTGTCTTCATGTAGGTCATGGTGGCTGTTTACACAGAATTCTCAAGGATCCCACCAGTGTCTTGGAGGAGAGAAAGACTTCAGAACAGAAGTTGAATCATTAATGTTTAAAGGCAGAGTTTAAATGGGAAATAACTTAACAATAAGCAGCTGATTTCAAGGAGCAGTGATCATCAGCTAAAGAAAGGCAGTGCCTGAAGGCAGTAGTTAAGCTTTTAAAGTTAACTAGCTTAGAGTTGTTTTGATTTGTGTCTTATGAGCAGCTGAGGTTAATGTATGAGTGGGACACCTGGTTACAAGGTGGGAGGAAGACAATAGCTGAGTAAATGATTTTTAATAGACAATCAAAAAATTGGCCATTAGGCCAGAAACCAGAGATCATCCTGGCTGATCAAATGATAGCCCTGGTGTAAACAGGTAGCTTCTACCTAGCCTACAGACACTGATGATTTACTGTCATGAACAGTCTGGTAGATTATAGTAATAAATGGCAGCATATATTTAATTATTTGCTGTACTGTAATGTATGAAATAGCAGAGAACATATCACTGCGGTCAGGAAGAGCAGTGCAGCTCAGCTGTTCAGAGCCACTTCCCTGTCTACTTGCAGCAAAGAAATGTCTGTCCCACAGCCTCCCTAGATCAGAGCAACGGGTTCCATGGGTGTCTTATACAAGGCTGGAAGCAGGAAGAGCCAAGGCAGGACTGTGGCTCTTCTGAAGCCTTTCAGGACAGAACTATGTCCATATGTTGCTTCACTGTGTGAGGTCATTTTCCCTCCTAATAAGCACAGAGGCTCTGAGACTCACTGTGTCCAATGATTACCTTCTCCAAAGCTGAGCTATTTGACAGCTGAGCCAACGAAGAGCAGTAACACAGTCTACCTCTTACCAGCCTGAGTGCTGCTTAACTTCAATACCTGAAGCTGGCTGCAGTTGGTAAGAACATGGGGCAGCAATGCATATCTGGGGTTCCTCAGTTGCACACTCTATCTAATCTCAGACAGGAGATTACCATATATTTGTCAGTAATTAAGTCTGAATTTCTCTTGCTGGTCCTCTGAAGATGGGTGGGTGCATTTCTGCTGTCTAAAACACCTTGTGGTTTAACACTTAATAGAGAAGTCAGGGTGTTTTCCAGAGATATTGTCACTTAAGTGGCTAAATTTTTTTCACCACCTTTCTCCAGGTATCAGATGGAAAAAAATACTAAAACAGTGTCCCAGTTTGAGACAAATTGGAGGAAACATCCTCTGATAGAAAGCAGGTTTCAGGAGCCCCTTCCCCACCAGGTTCAGGAAAAAATAATTCCTCCGAGGAAAGTGAAAAAAACATTATTTATTTAACAAGCAGGGGGCATGCAGGCACCAAAAATAGAATTAATAATGTTAAATAATAAAACCTCTCACTGTGAAGAAAACCTGGGTAGTTTCAGAGTTCTTTGTAGGTGTGGCTCTGCTCTCTCTGGAGCTGGGGTGCAGCTTGTGCCCCCCCAGGCCGGGGTGCAAGGCCTCCCAGTGATGTTCTGGTGTTGCTGAACAGTCCAGAAGAGAAGAAGAAGAAGCCAAAGTCCCAGGAAACTCCTTGCTTCAGCTAACGAACAAGAAGCTGGCTAAAAAGCAAGAGAATGCAACTCTCTTCCCTGCTGCAGAGAGCCGACAGCTGAGGAGAAGCAAGTGACTTGTCCCTGTTTTTGAACACAGCCACCAAAGGAATTCCACCACCTTCCCCACTCTTTCTCGGGTCTGCCTTAAAGGCACAGAAAGGCACAGGACTCATGTCTGGGCATAGAGCAGGTGATGGGGGATACAGCATCATAAAGTCACCCCAAGACAAACAGATATTCTTCATGGGGATAGAAAGAACGAGCCTTACCCACAGTCAAGGAGGAACTGCAGAGATACATTAAGATGCTAAGGGTTAGGGAAAACAACAAAAAGAGGAGGCAGCTGAAAACTGAGATGGATGTGTTCACAATAGGTGTAAGTGTTGACATGAGGAGGGAGGGCACTGGTATTCGACTGCAAGACAGTGTGAGAGAGAAGGCAATGCTTCACTGCATCCTGCATGTTGACAACTCAGGGACTGCTGCATAGGCAAAAGCTTGTTTGTCCTCACTTTTAGACTGTGTCCTGCAATGTGATGACTACCTTCAGAAAGACAGCATGTACTGGACTTAAATATGTTGAAGTTATTCTCATAACACCTGGTAGTCTAGTTAAAACGTGCCTTATGTGTGGGAACAGAATAGGAACGCCTGAGTATCAGAAGTTTTCAATAGCCAAGCCTGTTACAAAAATTCTTGAGAAGGTGACATCTCTTTTAAGCATTCAGATTAATATATGATAACATAATTATCCTGTACTCCAAGAAAATTGTGAGGTGACTCTGAGTAGAGAATTAGAATCTCATAAAAAACCTGAGCACTGTAGCAAAGCTATGAGAGAATTTTGTCAAGATTAATTAACTGTTTTTGGCAGTACAATTTCCATACTTAATGTTAAATAAGTTTCTTCTCTTTTAATTCCTGAATGCAGTATTATAGAGGCTTCAGAGTCACTAGTTAAAGTTTTAAAAGCATGAATAATTCTTTCCCACCACAGCAATAACTCTGAGTCTAGCAAAAAAAGCATTGCAAGTAGCACGGTTATTCTTAATGCAGTGTCATGGCAGCACTGGTGTGTGCATCCCACTGCTTTAGAATCTAATCAAGATTTAAGTTTTCTGTAGGATTGATATCCTATAGAAAGAATGTAGCCTGAAATAACACATATATCTGTCTCTGTAATACAGTATTTAGCAGCTTTGTTTTGAAGGATCTCAGCTCATCTCTTCCTCCCCTCCATCCTCTCCCCACTCCCCCAGTTTCAGTTCATGAAAATGTCTTCTGGTTTAAGACCAACTATAAAAATTTGAAACTAAATTTTTTCATCCTATTTTAAGATGTAACCCACAATTTTTTTATGCCTCCTTTAAAAATCATTAATGTCTCAGGGCTTCTTAATTCTTACACATTCTTGCTAAGTTCCATTATTAAGACCATATAAATGTTTCATTACACTTTGTTAGCATAGAGGAGACAACAGGGTCAAATAATTCCATGTTAAGTGCAGCATGTATTTTCTCCTCAGAGCCTGAAGTTCTTCTTCATATCTAAACTTATTGTTTAGAAAAGGATCTATTATGGAGCCCAGTATTTATTGTTTTGGCAATTACTTTACAAACTAAAGTTGACTTATGGGAAGCAAAGTATTTTTAAGGTTAATTCCTGTAAAACTGAACCAGGAGACCGGTGAGTCAAGATAGATTCTTTCGTCTATATGCAGAAACATGTTAAACTGCAGGATTGCAACTATGAATCAAGCTATCTAAAAGTTTGTTTTGCAATGAATGTGCACCTTTGAAAACAGTAAACAGCTGAGTACAAGAGGGCAGACTAAATTTATGTCCTGAAAATGTAGAAAATTTTCCCTATGGTGCCATTCTAGCCCACCCTTATCAAAGGGAGCTCATGACTGATTTCAAGATTGACATAGTGAATGTGGTTGTTAAACACCCACCCTTGTTCTGCAGAGCTGGATTTTGCCTGCTCTCACATGAGATGGAGATACCTGGAGGTAGGTTTGATCTGCAGGATACCATAGTGAAAACAACTGTGTTGTCTAGAGATCACAGAATAACTTGATTTGGAAGGGGCCCACAGGGATGATCCAAGTCCTATCACAAGCTCAGCAACTAAGTGTATGGGACAATAATTCAGAGTGATTTAATCTTGATGATTTAAATAGTTTCGGATAGGACAATAAAACTGTTTGATGAAGGCTAAGGAGAGAGGTAAGGCAGAGTGAGTCAATAGTTCGTGAGCTTTCGGATATTGACTCTGCACTGAGTTTACCAGCGATTTGTGTCTCCCATCTGTGAGAAAAAGATTACAATCAGATAGGCTTACATACAGGAAGGTGTTTTAAAACACAGATTAAACCTTGCTTTGTCACAGACATTCAGTGTTCATGTTCATTTCAAAGCCAGCCTCCTTCCTGGACTCTGGCACCACTGCCTTGTACTAGGAAAGATCACTTAAAGCAGCGTTTCAGGAATTACAACGATACAACTCAGTTTTGCACTTTGCTTCAGAAAGTCTTGTAAGCTTCAGCACTTCTTATTTCCTACATCTAAGAGATGTGAGATCAGGGCGGAGATCATATTAAATCCTTGTTTTGGTGGATAGTCTGAAGATAAACAAACCAGATGACATTGGTCTTCTGTGTTATGAGAACAGAAATGTACCCATATCTCAATAGAACTCAGTTGCATCTTACAGCAAGCTAGTTTTATGACAAAAACTTTCCCTCTTTTCCAAGTGAAAGATGTATTATCAATTTTCTTTTGTTCTTTTTATTGTTTTTTTTTTTACAGTGATCCACTGAAATTATTCCTCTCTAGTTTAAAATTACTGGCAGTATTTGATCAGTTTTGCTAACCTTGTAAGCCAGTGGCAATGTTTATTTCTTAGTCTTTTATGTTTAGAATTTAGGATACCTTTTAAAGAAGTTTAATAAGATCCATTGGCTTCCTGATTGACAAACAATGGCTTTATAAGCATTCTTTTCATACTTCTCAATTGCCAAATACAACACTGTGGTAAGAAGGGGGGAAATTTTAGGAATGTATGAAGAATTTGCAATAAGAAAAATCCTTTTTGTCTGTTTTGTTGTCTGGGATAGCAAGACATCAATCCTCTCCACGGCACATCATATGGTAAAAATAGAACAAAGTGTTTAAAATCTCATGTTGATAACATTAAAGAAGGCAGAAAACCACATGAATTTTTAGTGTTCAACTTGAGATGGCCTTTAGCTGATTTAAAGGACAGACAATTATTTAGGTGTGACTCATATGCCTTTTTATTGATCTGTACTTTGCAGGTAGGCATGTGTGCTTGTAGGACTCACTTGCTCCCAGCACAAGTACTTAGGAGCAACATGTGCCAATACACTAAGATTTTGCCACTGCTATTCTTTCAAACTTCAGGGCTCTAAAATAGAAGACATCCCAACAGAAAAGGATCACATTCCATTATGGAGAATGCAATTATCATTTCTAGGCTAAGTAGGATGCTTTCCTACAGACTTAATAAAATAAAAAAAAAAATTCAGAAGCCAAGCTCATAATTTCTTTCACAGGAATTTGCTAGATGAAGTGACAAATCCAATAGTGCATACAGAGATCACATTGCTACCAACATACTGACTTCAACAGGCCTTACATTAATTAAATTCCTGCAAATCTCAAGTTTCAACAATCTCCGAAAGAAAAAAAAGGTCTCACTTGTACATGGGTGCTTAGCCCTGTTCAGTAATTAAGCTCCTGTTAGAGGAGCTTGTTAATTAGTTACGTGGCCAAAAAATAACAATTTCAGAATGAATCATCCACCCTGGATTATTCCCCCCAGGAGGATTAGGCTCACTTTTGACCGTAAAGGTTTGTTGCCAGGCCAGGCAGCCCCCTGAGTGTATTAGCCAAACTCATGTGAGTGAAGCATGAAGCAATTAAAATCATGTGAGAAGCTGGGATGCACCCAAGGAAGGAAGGAGGTAGCTGGTGTCATCTTCATCCCTACCAACTCTACCATCTCTGCCATCTTAGATTACTTAGATTCCTGATGATGACGACACAAAGGCAAATGTTAGATGGATTTTCAAGATGGGCAAGGTGGAGGATGCAGGGACACTCTGATCAGCCACAGCTCAGTTCCTTGAAAGGTGATAGAAAAATTCCTCTTGGAAGCCACTTCCAGCCATGGAAAGGACAAGAAGGTGACTGGAAACAGGCCAGTCAGTCAGATGTACCAGGAACAAATGGTGCTCAACCAACTTGATTGCTTTCCACAGTGGCACAAGGGAGAAGGAAGCCCTACATTTAAGCAAGGCCTTTGGCATGGTCTCCCATAGACTCCTTGTAGCCAAACCAGTGAGATATAGGGTATGTACACCATTAAATGCATGGAAAACTGGTGGGACTGCCAGGTTCAAAGGGTGGTGACGGCAGCATGAGGCCCAGTTAGAAGTGGTATGTTTCAAGGACTAGTAGTGGGATCAGTACAGTTTATTGCCTTCATTAATGACCTGGATGAGGGGTTGGACTGCAGCACTCTTGGTGTATTTGCAGATGGCACCAAATGTGGGGTTGTGCCAAAATGTGCTGAAAGGTAGGGCTGCTGTTGAAACAGGACAGGCTGGAGAAACTGGCTGATGGGAGCCTCACAGGTTTTGTTGAACAAACACCAATGTAAGAGTGGTCTTCTGGAATGGACAAAGCCCTGCAGTAGGACAAGCTGGTGCTAAACAGCTAGCAACACCTCTGCAGAAAATTCCCTGGGATCCTGGTGGGATGCAATTTGGCCAGGAGGCAGAAGTGCACCCATGCAACAAAACATTGCACCAGCAAGGGGAAGGGATCCTTCACAGGTTCTCAGCAGTGGTGAGACCACTCCTGGTGTGCTATCCTGGGCTCACAGCAAAGAACAAATGCTGACACACAGGAGGGAGTGCAGTGGAAGGTCCCTGTGATGGCTGGAACACAGGGCATGTGCAGGAAGCGGAGATCAATGAGCTCGTTCAGCCTTGTGAAGAGAAGGGAAAGGGGAGACCAGGCTGTGGTTACTGCCTGGTGGGAAGGTACAGGTTCTGCTCAGGGATGCACAGCAACAAGTTAAGAGGTAACAGGTATATGCTGGAATGTGGGAAAACCCCATTAGGTATGAGGAAAAACTTCAGTAATGTGATGATGTTAACAACTTTGGAACGAAGTCCAGGGTAGTCCTTGGAGATATTCAAACCTTAAACGAACAAAGTCCTGGCACAACGTGATCTTACTGGAGCTGATTCAAAGTGGGAGTTGGAGCAGACTGCCTATGAAGTCTTCCAATCTAAATTATCCTGTGATTACTTTTTAATGGTGAATTACTTCAGCTAAAACATCTCAACTTCTTTGGAGAACAAATTTAGAGGAAAATGAATTCTTTTGTGCAAGTTCCAACTGATAAGAATACATTTGAACAAATGTTTTGGCAGAACTGTTTTAAATATATCACACCAAATGAATTTGATTAAATTTACAGGTACAAAACATAGCTTTGCTGTTGAAATAATGCATTTTGCTAAAAGGGTGGTTTTCTCTTCAGCTAACAGTAGTGCTGCCCTGGGATCTGTGCCTCACAGACATCTAGAGATTCAAAGTACTCTTTGACAATGCAGCCAGGTAGACAGATGAAGGTATACATTTTATCTACTTATAATGATGCTGGACTTTTGCTTTTAACATAAATTACACCTGTTAAGAAAAGCATATTCACCTGCCTAGACAAATGGAAAAATGCCAAACAGACTTCATAAGAAAAAAAGAATACTTTGTACTGAGTTTCATAAACGTTTGTCCAATAAGGGTTTCAAACCACATGCTGAGTATACTCCAGCTAGAGAAGAAGGAACAATGAACAATTTCCTTATCCATGTTTAGAGTTTGAAATTCATCTTCCTAAGAAGATTCTACCACTCCCTTTTAGACACCTGAGGTGAGGTCTCTCTGGTAGCAAAGTAAAATAACTGAGTCTGATGAAGCTTCATGAAGCTTCATTCTGCTTGGCTTAGGCTCAAGGGGGAGCAGAGAGGACTGGATAAGAGAACAGGCTTTGGGAAAATGCCCACACCTAAGACAGATTGACATTAATCCTGCTTTCCTTGCAAGGGGAAGGAAAAATTTTTAGGTGGTTATGATGCTGAGAGTAGCACAAAGTAAAAGTAAGTCAAGAGTTGTCATTGCGACAGTCCACAGAGAGGGGACCTCTTCTGTGGCTCTGTCAACGCAGGTGCCACTGGCAATGAAGCAGGGATCAGCTGTGTTTTATTCCTTTTCATGGCAAAGGGAACGGATTGTTGACTGTATGCTGGAGATAAATCTGAAATTAGATCTGCCTGTGTGACAGCTGTGACCATTGGTGTATACTAAAAGTTACACTAATTTATCATTTCCTCCTTGTTTTTGAGTCATAATGGCTGCACGCCATATTTTCTGCTATGAATATGTGTGATACAGCAAAAGAGTTGAGACTTTCAGGGTGCTTCTATCGAAGGGACTGTACTTTAAGGACTGGCACTTTGTGATATGATCACTGAGATGCACAGCGGTGGCTCAGCAGCATTGCAGTGCACAGAAGCAGAACCAGAACCTGAAACATGAGAAGCATACTGGTAAACATGCAAGTCCAAGTCTGTCTTGCAGAAAAGCCTTTAGATGTGGATCAGGGCGTATGCTTTTTCTTACTTCCTTTCACATGACATTGCTCCATTATTCTTTTCTTTAAAAGTCATGTATTGGCATAATGGTGCATATTACTACATAGTGTGAAATGTCACATCACTCTCAATATTATTTTAGTATAAATACACTTCTGCAGCAAATACTCGTGTTTGAAGAGAATGTCAGTGAGTCAGACAAGGCATTCGGAACACCAGTCCACATTTGTTCTCACATCTCAGCATCCCATCTTCTTTATTACTACTCAAAATAAATGTTTCATCTACTAGGTTCACAAGTGACTATCTGACTTGTCATACCAGTGCATGTTCTTACTTTGGTTTTGTATAGCAGTTTCAGGGTGTACTTCTATGGCCTGTGCTGGACTCTCCAGACTGATTTTACTATGATATATCTCCTTGTCCTATTAAATTTTTTTCTTGCCACAGAAAGCTAACCCAGTGTGAAACAACTAAAAAAACCCCTCCAACCCTACACTGAAGGAAACTGCTAACCCTAATGTTGGGGTTTTAGGGGTTCCCCTTCTGTTTCCCTTTGTTTCTTGAGGAATTTTCCCCATATATGTTGCCGGGACAACAAATTGCTGGGTGTTTAAGAGAGACAAAAGACCTGGCCACAGTGGGGAGGGGTCCAACTGGCCACTCTTTTTTCACCTGGGCTTGTGAGTGAGTTGCTCTCGGCGTTNGTTCTGTTTGCTCTTACTGTCATAGTTATTGTTGTTTGTGTGCCTTGTTATACATATATATATGTATAGTAGTAAAGAACTGTTATTCCTATTCCTCATATCTTTGCCTGAAAGCCCCTAATTTCAAAATTATAATGATTCGGAGGGAAGGGGGTTGCATTTTTATTTTTTTCTCGTTTCAACGGAGGCTCCTGCCTTCCTTAGCAGACACCTGTCTTTCAAACCAAGACACCTAAAAATAACACCTATTTTTAAGACCAATTCATGCTGACCTGACACTGTTGTCACAGATGAAAAAGATCCTGTTTCTGCTAAAGAATGCACTGCATCGTGCACATTTGAGGTTTTGGAAGGATCTTGAATGAGAGCAGAGGTGCTGTTGACTCACTGCCAATTCCCTCTGAATGGGGTCTCTCACCCTCACCTCACAGGCTGTCAGGTTTTCTCATCCCAGCCATGCTTGGCAGATGCTGGAAAAGGTGAGGGATCTCTGTGCCTCTGCAGGGTTTTACCTAGCCTTAGCTTCTGCAGGCCTAACGAGACAAACAAGGAACCTCCATCTCTGGTGCCTGGCCACACCCTTTCACAGGAATTTGCTGTATATGCTCCTATACAGCAGCACATTGTACAACCACTGACATTGATGGTTGAATCACAGCGACCTACGCAAAGCCAAGGGTGCCAATCTCAGTGAAAGTCTTGTGTCTTTCGGCTCCTAAGGGACTTTTGTGCACTTGAAAACATGCAGTTTCCTCCAGCTTTCCTCCCCCAGGTCCTTTTATCTCACCCTATTTGGGCAGAGGGGGATCAGGAGTTGCGGCACTCAACCTGAGGCATTGTGGCACCTCCAAGTGGGTTTAAGAACAGGAAAAATAAAACTTGTGTGTCAAGGTGGGGTGACTCTTTTATATATTTGCTCCCTAACACACACTTTGCAAACCCAGGGGGGTCAAGTGGAGGATGTGTGTGCAGCCTAACAGGTCTGTCAGCCACATAGAGCAGACCAGGCCATGCTGTGCTTTGAAGGAGTGATGGACATACCAGCAGTCCCCTGAAGCTCAAACAGGTCTCTGACCCAAAACTGCTGGGAAGAGTGATTCCACCTCAAGCTCCCATTAACACCATCTTTCCACATAAACCATTTTACCTGTATTTTGTTTGTGGAGGATCACACATTGGTCTGTTTCTCCTCCTGCTGGCCATCAGTTAAATTACTGCTAACATTGAGAGATCAGAGCACAGGATTAAAACAAGTTGAAAGAATAGAGATCTGGCTGTTTGAAGTACAACCAAAAAATACTGAAAAATACCTCCAACAACTTATTTGCACAGAAGTTTAAGGCAGAGAGAAAGTGACCTAGAACTAAAATTTTCCTTTTTTGAGCACTTTCTGAACAGCTTTCTTTAAAGAACAGAAAAATGATGATGATGTTAACAATGATGAATCATTTAAGTTTCTGCATATAAAATGCTCTTGTGCTGTCAGAGAAACGAAAGACATTTTTCAGCTTAGCTTTTATTGTTGCAGAAAGGAAAAGGCTTGTTGGTCACAGTAGTCAGGAGACGCATGTTTTTATTTCTAGCTGGGCTGCACATTTCCTGTGTGACCTTGCAACTCCCCCCACCTCCGTTTCCCATTTTTTATGTTGCATAATAAATATCTTGGTGAGGCAAGGCTGATACTCTGTTCACAGAAACTATTTGCAGCTCTTTATTCAGATGGTGCCAGAAAAGTCTAAAGTTTCCTTTAATGACTTGGATGACTCCTGAGATCAGGAGGAATGGCAGGGGTATCCTTGCCTGTGCTGCACAAGGAGTTTGTCACTCTCTTTTTCACTGACATTTGGGAGGCTGCTTTTGGAGGTCCATGGTCTTTGTGGTGCTACAGAAACACAAAATTGGGAGGAGGTGTCAAAATTGCCTTCCAGGAGTGGGACATGAATGAAAGAAGTAGTTCCCAAGCCGCTGAAACTGAAAATCACCAGATCCTTCACAGCCCGGGTTTCTTTTTTAGGCTCTTACCAACACACCCTTCTGCCTTTTTCTGGAGACAGATGAACATACTACCTTTATGCCTTGTTTAGTTTCATTCCTCTGAAGTGCATTTTACGGGATGATATATTGCTGTCCACGAGCACTTGTGAAAAACAATGCAAAATTCTGCTACATCAGCTCAAAGTTCTACCTTATCACATAAGCCTTCATTTTGCTCAGGTGAAAACATTTCACTTCCAGGTGAAGGAAATGGAAAGTCATCCTCTCAACTTCTCCATCTCAACAGATGTTCTCACAGCTTCAAACCAAACACTGCACGTGGGTATACTTAGGCAACACAGCAGATCTGACAGAATTCCAGGGATTTCCCAGAAAAAATATTCCCAGCCTGAGCCCAAACAGAATCTCCTGAAGCAAATCTGACAGTCTGTGGTATATGTGCCGAGACAATACATGGACAGACTTCGAGTGACACTCAAAATAGGAAACCCACAGCCAGCACACAGCTGGAAGCATTTAAACATGGGAAAGGCATTGTCTCTCACAGCCTCTGGGATTTCCTTCTAGAGGACAGCAGGGTGTGTGGAGGCTGGTGAGTACATTCAGCATCCCACTGGGATGTGGCTGGGATGCTCCCCCTGCTCAGCAGCATAGACGTCCCTGTGCATGTCCCAAGGTTGAGGGATGGGCACAGCTGCTGTTTGCTTTAGGAAATGGCAGGCTCTCTTGGCACCTTGGAAATTAAGGGTGGTTCACACAACCCATGCCATCCCAGAAAAACAGAAGGTCATCATGGCATTATAAATAAAACCTAAGCCATCATTCAAGACCACCACCCCTCTATTAGGGTCACAATTTGTGTCCATGATTTTTCAGGAATATCAGGTTGAAAAACTAAGCGAAGATGTCCAGCTCATTTCACAGTGACTTTTCACTGGTTTAAGCAACCTGGCAAGGGAAGGACTTTTTGCATTAATTTATGAGTACAGGAAGCAGTTTAAGGAAGATGCAACCTGTAAGTTCCTGTGTTTCTTCCTCTTAAGTACGGATCATGCTTAAAAACAATGAGACTGAAGTTCTGATTCACGTTTTTAAAACTGTGTTCCTGCCGAAGGGTACAGTTCACTTCTCGTGCCAGAGAATTTATCCATGAAACCTGGCATTCCTTCCCTTTGCCATCAACCCCAGTGTTTCACCATGTCTGCTCTCCACCACTCAAACAGTGGCATTTGTGAAGCCTCCGTCTTTCTGGTAAAACATGTAGCAAAGATAAAAGCTGCAGTTTGTGGCGAGACCTCTTCTGCTCCAGGACACACAACCTCCAAAGCGTGCACACTGACTTTGAGGTAAATTGAGGGTAAAATTGCTCAGGAGGAATGTATGGTGTTTTCAGAAAAGTGCTGGTGGGCAGGACACTTTCCTTGGTCTGACATGCACAGCCTGTCACAAAGTGCTAGGTAGGACGACCCTGTAAGTTAAGTGCTATTAAATGGTAGCTGTGGTATTAATACATATCACTGCCCACCACCTATGTGGATGTTTAAAAGCCAGATGGTGATTTTAAGGGTAGGCAGCCCTGAACAATGCTTGAGTGTCCTTGAAAATTTCTTGCCAGGAGCAATATATAGGATTGAACAAGAAAATGCCTGCTTTGGGCTCCAGTCTCCCTGGTGTGAGAAATTTGTGAGCCAGGAGAGGCAAAGAGTTGGACTCCCAGGGAGCCTAGGACAGATTTGTCAGTAGGTGCATTTTGGTCAGTCCTGGGAGTTAAGTAGGAGCCCTTGGCAGATGGTCTGCAGAGCACAGCAGTAGAACAGCACAATGTTTCCCATACTGTTTCCCATAGACTAAAATAATGAATCATGGCTTCCTCTTGCTACTGTCGTTCACGTAACCTTTACAATAATTTATAATTAGATTAGTTGCCCTTTGGATAGGTGCACATGCTTTTTTTTAAAGGGCTGCTAAGGTAACTGATGATTTCCTTATTTCATCCTGTGTAAGGGGAAATTTTACTTCCTAGTGAGCCTGAACTCGAGACTCATTGAAAACAGATACTTGTTTATCAGGAGTTTCAGTGCTTCTATAGTTAACAAGCAGAGGACTCTCAATGTGTATTATGGAGAGTTGATTGTACTGCTTCATTTCACCGGTTAAAGACAATTTAACCGTTGTAACTTACATGAATTGTTTAATCTTAAAGATAAGGAAGTGGAATTTTTGGGATTTGAATTTTTAAAAGTCTTTTGACACTATCTTATAAACTTTTATTCAGCCCGTTTGCTTTCTCTTTTCTTTCCTCTGGCTATAAATACAGTTACTGTTGTGCATGCAAAAAAAACCCCAACCAAACAAACCCAAAACTACCAAATGAAGTCTATGTGGGTGGATGGCAGTGTGCCTCTGCTTGACCTCACCAATTCTCTCTTTGAGGACCAGGAACTGAAGTTTTATAAATCAAAGAGCTGAAGGGGAGAACGATTCCTAGACTTCCTCTCTCCTCTCCTACTTATTCGAATACAGAAAAACCAAGAACTAAGAGGCCACAGAAACTAAGCTGCATGTCTTTCAGCTGTGGGAAACCTAATACACACCTTCAAAATAAACAGCAAAGTTCCCCAGTGTCCTTGCCCTCTACCACTCTGTAGCACATGACAAAAGTAAAGAAGTTCTCTGGCTTCTGTAAAAAACCCAAACTTGTCAGCATCATACCTTAGGTGGTCTTAGGGACCCCATAACCCCTCTGAGCCCCTGTGTGCTGTATAGCAGCAGCTCTCTCCACCCACCCTGGGCACACTGTGAGCAGCTTGCTCCCAGCAGCCTGCTTGTGGCGTGAGCAAACAGCCCACAGGGCATCGACGCCCTGGGACGAGGCCAGCAATGGGTAACAATGCTCAGTGCCAGATGACTTGACACCGGGAATTTCCCTCCTCTGACTGAAACTCCCTTGTGTGCCCTGCTCCAGCAGATGTATCCCCAAATACTCTGGCTTGTCCTAAGCAGTGGGGTTGAGAATGTCAGCCCCAGACACTTCCCCACTACCTATCCACAGTCTGCATTCCTGCAAGGCACCAGTGCTGCTGGCAGCACAGTGGCGAGGTCCAATAGCCAGTGCTTGGCAGCTGTGCTGGTGTGCAGAGGTAAAAGAAATTTCTCCAGGAAACGCTGGTTATAGCTTTAAAAGCACTCTCTAATTTGATGAGTTAAAGGACAAAGGTCAGTACCTTTTATTATTTAATCTGTCATAAAATTCAGTGCAATTCAAGGTTATTGTAATAAATAGAAATGTTTACCTAGTCTTTCTCCATCTGATTCCTTGTGAATTGTGTGATATGTCCTCAGTGACAGAGGAATGTATATCTATAACCAAGAAACAAGCAGATAAGAGTTTTAAAGAGTATACCCCTGGTTTTATATAAAACAACGCTAAAGACAGGCATGTCCTGGAATACAGGCCTATATATATATTCCACTGACAGTGTGCTGCTCATATGTGTTTTCCTACAACAAAACCCCATGGAAATTCTTCAGACTTTCATCCTGAGAACTTCCACAGTTAGCACTTCTATCTCTCTTTATCTTCACCCCTCCCTCAGTAAGGGATTTTTATAATACTCTCGAGTAAGTGACACCAATATTGAGAACAGAATGGTTGATACTGTTCTCCCTATTTGACCACAGCAGAGGGTGTTATTTTGAGTCACTATAAAGAAAAAATCCCAGTTCTTCAACAAGAGTAAAGATTTGTGTCAGAAGGAGTCTCAAAGTACTTATGAAGTGTGAAAGTGTCTACACTGTGCATTTTCTCAAGTCTAATTTTATTGGTAAATTGATCTGGTTGATGATTTTTGAGGAGAATAATCCTTTGTAAAAAGCTATATTCTAATCAAAGCTTTCCATATGAAAATATTATTTATAAGAAAATTTTTCCTGTCAGTATTATTTAATTTTTTTAGTTGACAATTTAAAAAAATCTAACTTTTATTTCTGAAATCCTTTTAATTCAAAGATCATTTAGAATTAAGTCTATGGTCAATCATTTAGTTACTGATTATTATTGAGAGTAAGTTTATGGTCAAAATTAAACCAAAACTCTTTATGACATATGGAATTTCAAAATTTTTGCTTCTAAATGTTTGTTTACTTTTAGGACCTTTTGTCCTAACTGGGTTTGGGAATTTGTAGTCTATGTTGAAAACTCGATTTGGGGACAGAAACTATTTCTCTCTTGAGATTTCACGTTTGAAAAGGAGGTATTTACTCGGTAAGTGCACAAAAAGGCACAAACACAGAGCAGCAGTAAGCAACCGGAAAAGTGACTCAAAACATCTTGCAGATCCTGAGTTTCTTCCAAGACCTCACTCGTTTTCTTCTGGAGAGTTGCCCTGTTTTACATAAACTAAAAGCTGGTCAGGACAACCAAGACAATTCATTCCTGGGAAGGCCTACTCTTTTCAAACGACCAGGGAATTTTAAGCCACCTATGACTTCCCATGGAAGCAAGCTGCACCTTTGGTCTCATTATGGTTTCTCCAAGAGCAGTGGCAGCTAACTCCCTCTAATTGGGAGAAATCCCAGCTGTCACCTCTTGTAGCACTCTGGGGTTTTGGAACGCAGGGATCTCTCCAGAGCCAAGACTTCTGCTGCGCTAGGGTGGGGCTTGGGTTTTGTGCAAGAGCACGTGGGAAAGGGAGGCTGCTCCTGGAGGAGGTGTGATCCTCCCACACTGGCTCAGGTTGATGATTTGGTCTGTTGAAAGGCATGCTGGAGCATGTTTGCAGCCATTGTTTCCAAGCCAGAGTGGGGAGAGTCCCAGGAGGTAACAGTATGAGTAACTGTGGTTAAACCCCTGTCTGCCAGTGGGGAAGCAGAAGATAACACATTTCAAACTGATTATCCCTTCTCTTATAGGTGTATCTTTTAACTTAAAAAACCAAAACCAAAACCAGCCAACCAAGCAACCAAAACAAAACAAAACAAAAAAACACCAAAAAAATCCAAACCAAACCAAAAAAACCCCACCAAAAACAAAAAAACAAGAAACCCTTCCAGAAGTAAGAGTTCTTTTTCAGAAAGTTGGAGTTAATCTGAAGTACTTGGAGGAATTAATTCTTCAAGCAATTTGAAATTATCAAGAAGCTAAACTGCAACATGTGTGAATAATCTGGAATTTCAAGTTGTTTGTCTAGAAACAGATTATTGGATTTCAGAGTGCCAGAGTAAGAAGATAATTTTTAAAGGTATGAGGAACAAATTAGAAAGGTTCAAAATAAAACTGGTACTAGTTCTTGCACAACAGGACACCCCATCTTATCTTTTTAAAGTATAGTTAGTCTTTATCACCTCAGGTGTTTCAGGTCTGAGAAATGGTACAAAATTGATGACCTGTAAGCATCGATGTTCTGTGCACCTGTACAACCACAGTCTTTAAGGTGGCTTTCCCTTTCTTTCTACAAAATCAAAGCAAAATAACGGAAGTTAAGGACAAAGCCATTCACACAATGCTACTGGCACATCAACACTGAGGAAGGAGATAAAGAAGTAGGATACTTCAGAAAACATAACCAAAACATGGCATTAACTTTGCCACATGGCATGTGGAAAAAACTTTAAAAATGCATCTATTTCACTTCTGTTATCTTTCCTGATTTCAGTGCTAGTACACTGCATAGCATGTAATAAAACATACAGAAAACTGACTGTGTCAAATTAAGATTTTATTAATTATTTGCATGCATAGAATAATTAACATTACAATTACACTATTTATAGGCATGTAGAGACATTCTGCCAGAATAGATTGCACATAAAATGTAGACGCGAGCCATCTGAATCTGAACTCATACTGCATCCGCAGACCTTTATTTTGGCTGTAGTACTCTCACACAGAAAAAGGAAATTCCTCCTCTGAGTGTCTCAAATAGAAATTTACCAATGTTAGGAATGGCACACATGTGAAACTATGCAGTTTATTTGAATAAACACTTCTTGTGTTCACTTTGGTTTTTGCATGTGTTTGATCATCAACAAGAATATATTAACAATACTATCATCTCCTTTCATAGTATCCAGACAATATGTAGTAACACCCAGAACAGTGGTAAGTTAATGCCAACCACGACTGCTATGTGGTTTTGTAACACAAATAATATGATTACCATGCAGTCAGGGATTATGCATCAATTATGCACACCCTGAATTCCTGCCAGCTCTGTTTCATCTGTACCTTTGTAAGCAAGTGCCCAGTTCAAATACTCTCCCACTTGCTTTTATGAATTCCCATGAACCATACATAAGCTGTTCCTCAGCTTTCTCAACATTAAGAACACCATCCTCACTCCAGCGAAATCTGTTTATCTAGAACAGACAGTCTTTTGAGGATGCTGCAGAGATACCTACTGCTGCTGCTTCTGCAGAGACACCTACCTACCCCTCACCCACAGCCCTGACCCTTCCCTCTGCCAGTGAGGTACCATCCTGCCTTTGAGCAGGAGGGCATGGATTTTACTTTAGCACGTATTTCATCCTCTAGACTTGCAATGACTGTGGTGTGATCACAGCAATCCCTGGCAAGAAATAGGGGAATTTCCACATTAGCTGTCTTTGTACACACTCTCAATCACGAAAGGTATGAAGGTCTCACAAAGCACCCAGTTTGTTCAGACCTTGGTGAACTGGGAAGTGCAGGACATTTGAGCCTTCCTTTTGCTGTGTGTCATCTGGCAGAGGCTCGAGGGGCTGAAGCAGAGCCCGTTTGTTCAAAAAGAGGATCCATAATGTGGTCTGGGGAACTTTGCATCCTCAAGTACTTGAGGTGAACATTGTATAGCAAGAAACTTACTGACTCGATATTCTTGTTTTGTCTAAGTGCACAAGGCTTTCAGCTTTAATCTCTGCAACTGAGACCTCTCTTTTGTAGAGATCTGGGAATTTTCAAGAGAAGCTTCTGGAGGTGAGAGCATGTGCCCTCTGCTGCTGTGGTGGCACAAGCCTAGGCCAAGATCATGTCACGGTGAAGAGTGACTGGTGGCTCAGTGAGGCAGCAAACATTCCATGGCACTCTCACCTCTGCTTTTTTAAGTCTCACCCCAGTGTCAGCAGCAGCATTTGTGCAGCACACTGGTATCACCTCAGTATATGCTACCACAGCCTGCCCATTTTTGGCCTCGACCAAAGACTATGTGGTTTGGGAGGACAGCCTCTATGCATTTCCCCCAGCCATTTCTAGCTCTTTATGGTCTTCAACTAACGAAGTCAGTACAAAATTAATCCGCATGTAATGAGTGACCATGTTTCATTTATCAAGCTTTATGAATTTATTAGTTTCAAGTGGATGGGCCTCTCTTTCAAAGGCACTAAAAGCTTAGCTTGCTGCTCCCATGTGTGTTGGTGGGATGGAGTACATTTTTAATCATTAATTAATAGATTGGATTTTCATTACCACTAGATGACCTAATGAAATTGTCCCCTGGTAGGTGACACAGCCTAAACAGACATCTGAGCAATGTGAAGCTGAGATATGTAAGGCCAAACAAGATAAATATTTGCATATAGAAAATCTGTAGGGAAAACTTCTTTTCTCCTGTTAGCACTTCAGCTATCAACACTGCAACTTCTGATTTTTAGTATCAGCTGCAGTTTTTCTCCTGCTTGCATGTTCATAATTTCTCCTTGGCTAATATTAACAGTGTCCCTCTAATCAGGCATTGCAGTCAACTAGGAAATGGGATTGGAAAGGGGTCATAGCATGTAGGCATTCATAAAAGACAAGAATGACTCTAAAGGACTGACCACAAGGCTGTGGGTGGCTACATCCGTTTGTATCATTATTGAGAGACAAGTATCCAGAGGTTTCAGTGGAAAAAAAGAGTCAGGAGGAGAGAGGAAGTTCAATATATTCAAAAGATGTGCTAAGTCCTCAAAAATTGTAAAGGAATGATCCTACAAACAGGCAATAAAAAGGGAAATGAGAATAGTTTGGGGGTTTTTAGTAGTATCCTGTGATTTAGCTTACGAAACATTTATTTTTATATAATTTTGCTATATATTTTTCTTTATGATATATAAAGAGTTTTTGTCTACCTCTGACTTCAGAAAGCTTTTATTGCCAGATCAGGGTTTTCTTGATTCTGTCTCTGGGCACATGGTCTTTTAGGAAGGACTGAAGATTCTGCTCTGACATTCTACTTTTCACTGGGGTCCTTTTGTCTGAAATCTCAAGGAAGCCCCTTCCCTATGTCTTGAACTTAGAGTTCTGTGAATGGGCATAAACAGCCAAATAGTTTGTGTTCTTCAGTTTAAAATGTTTTCCCCTACCTAGTAACTAAACAATGTTTTCTTGCTGGTCATTGAACATAAGCAAGAAGACTCCATGGACCATGATCCCCAGTCTTACATTCTTTTTTAAAACAGGAGAATGAAAAAGATCACACAAATCTGGAAATTTAAATATTTAATGACTGAATGATCTAAGCAAAACTTCTGTACTGCTGAGGTTGCCTACAGTTTTCATCACATGGGCCTTTTCAGAATTAATAGGGTGTAACAACAAAGCAAAATGCATGCAGGCTTCAGTTCGAGAGTTAAGCAACCTGAGCTGTTTTTATTTACTCAACAGCAAATTAACAGTACTCAAATTAAGACTTTAGGCCCCAACAGCTGAGAGGGGATGGAGGTCAATGGACTAAATGAAAAGAGAACAAAGGAAGAAATGGCTTTTATATTCAGAGCAGAATGAACCAGAGATATAATATATGATATGGAAGGAGGTGATTATACTAACAACAGCTGAGAAGTATGTCAGACATTTCAGAAGGTGAAAGAGGAAACAAAATTTCTGTCTGAAACAGAGACTAAGTCAGAGGTGCTTATAGGTAGAATCTAACAGGCTGACAGAAGTGACTTTATGGGCCAACGAGAAGGCATTTGCGCAGGGAAAATAAAACAAAACAAGCTATAAAGAGCAAGTGCCGAAAGTTTTGGTGTGGAAATTTAACCTATCATGCAGGCTAGGAAGGAGCAACAAGTTGTCTGCAAAGAAAGGACTGAGTCATGAAAAAAAAAACCCAAAAAAACTAATGATTGAGAATGAAAGGAAAAAATAATTTTGAAAGCTTTCCACTCATAAGTACATAAACACTATTTAATTATAGTGAGTAACAGGAAGAAAAATCCCAGGACCCTCTTTAAATCCAAAATAGGTTGTAAATCCAAAACATAGGAAGAGGAAGAAAGCATGTACAATATTGTTTCCTAAAGCAATAAAAACTACACCCATGAGATACACTGAGTGCAACAATGCATTTGTCTGAATGACTTAAATTTGAATAGGGCATACTATACTTGCTATTCAGTGTGAGAGCTAGCTAGTTAGCATTTTCTTGACTTTCCTCCCTGCTGTACTCTCTGTCTGGTCACACAAATGTTCCAGTCACAGAAATTCTGTGTATTGCTGATATGTCTTGACTTGTTATTGATTTTCTTTGCCTCTGTCCAGGTCTATATTCAACTCTGAGTTTCATCCAAGAAAAACCCGTTGCCAGAAGGGAGCTGAACTCAGCTCAACATATGCCTTTTCTCCCCAAAATGCAGATGTTTGAGATGACACACCCTTTGTGTGCAGTACAATGAACAACTCCTCTGAGAATCCACAGTGGTAAGGATACCACTTAAGGATAAGTGGTAAGTGGCATTCCATCTATTTCAGCAGCTAGAAACAGGCAGGTGTTCGATAAATACACTTTTCTGAGGATGGTTAGCCAGGGAAGTGGTTATTGTGGTTACTAATTATAATGGCTGTCATTTATTCTAGGGTCTTAGACAGAAAACTGATTTCTGGGAGCTGATTTCAGGCAGGATAACCTTGCAAATTCAACAAAGCTCAATTTACAAAATCTCAGGTGCAGTGTGAAGTGGATGCTAAGGGGAAAGGAGTGTCTGTGTCTCTTGCACAAGGCAGCACACCAGTCACTGTACCAGCAACAGGCACACAGATATCGGAAACTGTGCCTGGATAAACAGCTCCCACCACATCTCCATCTCCTGCCCCTCTCCGTGCTGGGATGAGACACTATAGTTTCAAAGCAGTGATGGAGATTGATGAGAGACTTGGTTAGAAGAAGGTGAGGCAGATTTTAATACAGGGTGCAAATACTGAAGGAGAAATTAGGTCTAGTCAGAAGCCTAGGGGCTGTGGAAAGCCTGGTGCAGAGTATGATGAACCATTTACCAGACTGTGAGATTCTTTATGTTTGTTTTTTGCAAAAAATTAGGATTGTTTTACAAAAATCCTTTCTCAGAGAGTCCATTCATCCTCAACTACTGGTAAATCTTGGTTTTTTTAAGGAAAACAGAGTTTGAGTCAGAGGCTACCATGCTACATCCTAGACATGGTCAAGTTTAAAAATATTGCTTGAAGACACTCACCTTATCTGATCAGAAGAGCAAGTGAGATAGTGTGAAATACTGTGCAGTCCAGAACTGAATCTGGTACAGGTAAGTAGAGATCCTGACGCTGTTGTATTGGTTTTGTGCCAATCTAAGCACCTATTAATCTCCAAGGGCTTCCTATACCTGCGTTTTCTAGAGGGCACACAGTGGTTACAAATAGTTAACAATTTAATATACTTACATAATGAGAATAAGTCTCAGCATGAATTGCCAAGAAAGACAGACGTTTGTTTTCATCTGGAAATTTCAGGGATAATGTTTTTTAATAAATTTTGCTGACTTTTGCTTTTGTTTTGCTGTCAAAACATCCAACGTATTCCAATATCTATTGCTCTGAGGTGTATTTGTAAAATCAAAAAAAGCCCTCAAGAAGCTAGACACATCTCTAAGTATAAACTATGTGAATTAACAGGATTTTTTTTGGCATTGTCCTTGGTTTCCTTTGTGCCTGAATTATTAAGGTCCTTTGAGTCTTACAGTGAGAGACAAGGAGTAGACCCCAAATTAATCTGCAATGCTTCTGAAACTACCTGTGTTCTGAAATGCACGGGCTATTTCCTTGGAAGTGATCACTTACCACACCCATGGGCCCATCTGTTTATGGAAAAGGGAGCTGCATGACAGCACTTATTTTCAAAACACTTACAACTAATTAGGAAGCTCTTCAGATATATGCATATGGTCAGATGATCAGCCAAACTTAAAGTGATGGAAACGCATTGTTTTAATAGACATTTGCTTAATTTTATTTTAATACTTTTCATTGCATTATTTTCTTGTTGCACCAGGAGAAGATTTGGAAAGTCAGTTGTGCAAGTGTGATCTGAGTCTTGAGCTAATCTATTGTTTCAAAATTTATCTGAATCAGTAATTTTGTCTTCCTAAAGAAAATCTTCATATATATAGGGAAGTTCCAGTCATTGCCAACATCTAAATATTTGGATTTATGCAAAGTGTTTGCAGGAAGAAAAGAAGATGACAGAGTCTCTAAAGATGCTTGTAAGATTATGTGAAAGATGGTTCTTTTGAGACTTAGCAAATACTGTTAACTTTTAGCAATCATTTGCATGTGTAGAGATGTGTATGGTCTGCCAGTGGGCTTTAGTTATTTACTTCAGGATTACTTCTTCCTTTGAGCTGAAAAAGTGTGATAAATAGANGCTCTTGGCTGAGCGCCAAAAGCACCCAGCGCTGTGACTTTTGCTTTATTATCTTTGCCCCTTATTGTCCTTTATTAAACTTTTAAATCTTAACAGGACAGTGAACCTCGTTTTTCACAAAAAGCATGCATCAGAAGACAAACAATTTGCAGTGACACACAGGGGAGGGTCTCAGAAGTGGGTCTCTAGGCCTGTTGCTTGCATCTGATGCAATAGTTCATGGAGCTGCCAGTTGAGTCATTTTTTGAATTTACTTCCAGCAGGTGACAATATGTGACACATTCTCACAGATTTCTGTGGACACAGAAACACTGAAAGAAGGAGAAGGAAGCACAGTCTGAAAACAGCGGAAAACACAAGAAATCATATTGCCACTCACAAAAAAAAAAAAAAAAATTAGCAGGTTTGGCTACGTAGGTGTGTTGTGGACTTAAAATTTTCAGATGAAGCATTTGGGGTCTGATGAGAAGAACTTTCAAGGAGAAGTGTTGGCACTGAGCAGTATTGCACCAAGTAGATCTTCTGTGGTAAATATGAAATCAATGGAGCAGTTATGTCTCATGAGGCTGGTGGGATTGACCAACCATGAAAAGAGGAACTTTTTCTATCCCTTGACACCCACACACTTCCTCATCAGCACTGAACTTGATAACACCGTCTGTAAAAGACCGCTGTTTTCCCTGCCCCTTGCTGATAATAGCATATACTCCACACCCAGCACTGAGCTCTGCAAACCCTATGAAGATGTGCTCTGCTCTAGGAATTGTCTTACCAAACCCCCTCTGCCTCACTGCTCCTTGGCAATGATTGTCTTTGTTCTGGGGACCTGATGTCTGTGCTGAAAAACTCAAGGAGGAGCAGGAAGGAGCCCAGATCTCCTGTTTTGCTGGAAGGGAGAATATATGGGAAGACTTAGAGATGACTGTAGTGTCTCTGTGGCATGGAAAAGGCAGCGAGAAAACCGAAAGGAAAAAAAAAAAAAAAAAAAAAAAAAGCCCCTTCAGTTATTCTGGAGGTAATAGAAAGCACACACAATGATGGGAGCAGTTCAGATTTTCCCATCTAGACCGTGCCCCTTGGCTTTCTTGTTCACCCATGCAAAATGCTGGCTGCAGATGTGAAAGGGAAAGGCTGATGGTCCTGTGGATGAAAAAAATATCTGTCAAGTTTACTTTGGTTTAGGTGAGCTAGTTAAGGGCTATACAGGCAAGAAAGAGGAAAAAGATCAGGTGTGGTCTTCGTACCAGCTGGTGTTGAGAGAGCCGAACTGATCTGTGAGATAATGTCTCTGCAAGGTGCCAGAGAGGCTCCCCAGGGAGACAGGGTGGGAGTGGAGGTGCAGGTTTCACAGGGCTGAGCACTGCACACTCAGTGGAGCTTTACTTTTGTGAGACTTACTTGTAATTGCTGCTAGCGGATGTGTCCTGTTTGCAACTGGGAGTACTCAGCTGGCTGAGCTCCTCTGCCCTGGTGAGACGGTGTTGTTCTGCAAGTAGGCACGATAAGGCGTGTGAATCACACCATCCCAAATGCTTGGCATCCGCATGAGTCATTGTTTTGCTGCCATGTTTTACAGTTCCTTCCTGTTTTGCAGTATCTGGGGGTTTGTTGTCCTTGTGACCTGCCCACAGCACTTTGAAAACTGTCTGAGGTTCAAATGTAAGTGTTGGCTGGGCACAGTATTTTTTGTGTCCTAGGAAATCTGACAACTACAATCTGTTTCAAAGAAGAATGAAATGAAAAAAACCCCAAACTTTGAAATACCCTGCAGGAATAAACATTCTGAAAGCTCCTTTGGTTGACTGGCTTTTTAATGAATATTGAGGCCTTTTTGAGTTTAAAATATTTTTATTCTGCTTTAAGCTGTTTTAAGGTTTCTAAACTTATCCTAAATAAGCATTGAAAATTGCTTGAACTGAAAAATCAGTTTCCTTTATTAAAAGGTCACTAGGAAGTTTTGACACTACCAAAACAAAACACTTACAAAATCCTGCCAATATGAGCCCTGTTTTGAAGTGTGTCTTTGACAAAAAACCCTATTATTTCTGTCCAAAGGATCAATCAAAATATTTTGGGCTATCTCCTTGTATACAGCAGCATACATGCAGAGATCTGCAAACACAAAATTTGCCAGAAACAAAAGATGAAAATTCAGAAACATAAACATGCAAATTGAAAGTTATCATAGTTTTATACATTTTGAAGCAAGTATTGAAATGCTTTTCCCATTTCCATTCCGTTAAGCTTAAATCTAACACATTTGACACTTTGCCAGTTACTTGAGAAAAAAATAAATAAAATGGCTAGACTCTAAATTCTTCATAAGACAATTATTGGAGAGTTGCTGAACTGTGAGGACATTGCACTGTGGATTTTGCAATCAGATCTAAATATTTAGATAAGTACAACAGTGTATGTTAGCTCAGGGTGAGAAAGTAGGCAACAGAGTCTAAATAGGAACCAGTGACAAGATATTTATGGGTGGTGTGTAAGCAAGTTCCTCCTGTAATGCCAGTACCAAAACAGCCTAAGAAATGTATTGGGAAGTATTAAGTTGAAATGAAGCTTTTTCCCCCCCCTTATTTAATATGTGCCACCAGTGCAACTATTTCTGCAGTGCTATTAAAGATGTTGGTAAAGTACAAAGGGTTCATGGCAGAGCCACAGGATGAGTAATGACTTCAAAAATATGTCCCACACTAGGAATCTCAAAATAATTGGCTTACCAAAGAGGAAGTTAGGAGATGATCTGGTCCCAGAGTGTCAGGACTCACGGAGTGAGTACGTCTCTGACTTTGTCTCTTAAGCCCGGCAGATGAAAATATCACAGGAACCAGAGAATGACAAGTGAAGATTAGAAATAAATTGCAGATTTTTAGCTACAAGGCTAAATAACCATTGAAACAAAAATTTCAAAAAATGGGCCAGGTTTTTCAGCTGAAAGTTTTAATTTGGAATTTCGGTATTTAAAAGAGAAAGAAAAGTGCTTTTGTCAGACAGAAAATATCTCAGAGAAATTTGGTGATCTATGTTTTTTAAGAGGCTATCCAGATGTCAGGAGTGATTCCTTTTGGCCTTACACTGTAGAAATTCTTCGTCCGTGTTTACCATCACCTTAATTTGTCATTCTTTCCACCATGAAGGTGTGATGGATGGCGTTTGTGTTGCTTGGGTGCTTACTGTGATACACTCTGTTCCTTTAAAAAATGAAGAGGTTGGCTTCAACCCTCTAGAAAGAAAAGGACTTTAGGCTGCTGTTGCCTAGGGAGAGATCAGACATCCAAGCATCAGAGGGTTGGAAATAAAGGGCAAATTTCCTAGAGACTACTGGGAAAAATCCACTGCTACTCAAGAAGTCAGTGAGTTGGCTGCAACCAGCCATGGACATGAGGATCAGCCTGCAGACACAGTGGGCTGGGGAAGAAATTCATATCAACCTTTCTATTTCCAGACTGTCTGAATTAGTTGCTGAGAGATTTCCCAATTAAGAAAGTGAACTGTTCTAATTTTATTTCCATTAAAACTAAGCTCTTCTCACTAGAATTGAGTTTTGGTGGTTTTTTAAGGCCCTAATTTTGGATGAGGGTCTAGACACATGGTCTTCAAGACTGACTAAATTAAGATACCCTTGCATCTTTTCTTTGTTCATTTAATCCCCTCAATCCTTCCAGAAGTATTAAAAACTTTGACACTGTCTCTCTACTGTGTGGTGTCCATGGGACATTTTGGAAGGTCCAGAAGGTTCAGACACAAGTCATGGTCATCTTCTTCCCCGTGACAGTTACTAGTGAGGATTATTTGTTGGCCGTGTTTACAACGAAGTTTTGGTGGAGAGACTTTCCAGACTCCCTGGGTGACCTGAGACATCCAGAAGTGTCTGATATTCATGTCCCTTAGTGCAGGTTCCCTAGACTTGTCACTCCTACTGTTTTCCTAGCCTCCCTTTAATCCTCTCTCAAGCAGATTACTCTACATGTCTCAGTTTTTCTTTATCAGCTTTATTTTCTAGCCTACTGATCATCCTCATTCTCTTCCTTCTCTTACGGATGTCCAATCGCAATGTATGTAATTGACTGTATATTTCACCCTTCCTAAGTCAGGATGCCTAAAACTGAGCACAAAAATTATCTGAAGATATATCAGTGGACACAAGCAATTTCTCCCTAGGTCAGCCCCAGATCAGATTTCTCCCAGATCAGCCACCTGATCACATCTCCCGCTGGGACCTCTTAGGTTTCAAAATCACCTCCCTGCAGATGCCCTTCTGCAGAGCTACAATTGCCCATCACTTCTTACTGTGCATTTGTTTTATTTGATTGCCACTTTTTGTCTAGAATTTTGCATTTTTCACCACTGAAAACTGAACCCAGTGTTTCCAGACCTTTTCTTCAATGTTCAAAAGCTACTCCAACCTTGCTTTCTAGCACATCTAACCTTGCAACTCATACAACACTGATGGTGCAATAAACACATTGACTCTTCCATCATCCAAGTGGTTAACAAGAACATTGAATACCTGCCTGGGGTGGAACCAAGGAGAACTTACTTGATACATACATCCTGTTTGACATTTTTGTCGTCGTTGCTTGTTACCTGCTTTCCACACATCAAAAATAATGGGGCTGTGAATTGGGTAGATAAAGATGGTTATAATCCTCCTAAAGTGTAAGACCTCCTGCTTCTTGTCCTCATTGTACCCTTGCAATGCTCATATTTTATTTCCACAGTTTTCCTGTCAGTCACACTGAGGTTGCCAACAAATACATATCATCCTACTGCACAAATCACCAATCCCTGCTGCTTGGGATGCCAAATGCTCTATTCCTATTATGTAATTCTATCAATATGAGGGGTGCAGTCTGGTTGCTCTAGCACCTACCTCTGTCCTGAGTAACGGAGCTGCAGTCAGTAAGGAGCTGGTACCTGGGATCTGAAGACTATAGCATACACAAATTAACTTCAAATTGCTGAAAGCTCTGCACTTTCAGCTGTGGAGGCTAAAATTCAGGTAGCAAAACTTGAGTTGCTCTGTAAGTCCATTGGTCTTGTTTTGCACTTCTGAGATCAGCTCAGCAGCTCAAGGTTTTGCATGGCTCATTCACACCTTTCCTTCAAGGCAGGCATTTGCTCTCGAACAGGACATCAACTAGTTTATGAATTTGAGAATGCAGGTCTTTCACCGGCCCCTGGTGTTTGTCAGAATCTGAAATTTATTGCTTTGCAAACCATTCACAGTTACCTGCTTGGTTTTCTTTTGCATCAAAGTCCAAGCCATGGTCTGAGAAACTACCTACCTTCAGCTAAACAGGATAGTTAGGGGTATTCAGCCTTTGCTTTGAGAAACATATGGCTGAATAGGCTTCATTATTTCCCCTGCAGGGTTAGCTAGGTGTTAAACAGCAGGTGAATATCTTGGCATGTCTCCAGGGAAGCTCCGTGAAAAGGCCAAACAGCTTTACTGACAGCAGCAGCATCAGACTGCACTTTCAACCTGTGTATATTTAGTCTCCCCTTTCAGAACCCTCTCCTTTGAAGTTTTCCCATAAGGACTCCTATACTCTACAGAGCATTGAGCTCAATATTTCTCCTTTGGAGGAGAGGTGCTGCCTCAGATGAAGGATTTATCTTTACAGTTCCAAGAAGAGAGAATTCACTTTAATTTGCAATATACCGTTGATGTTAGACCAAGAGCTTGACCAGTAAGAAGCTTATTGAGATAAAAGTAAAATAAAGATATAATTCATTACAGGTCACATCCAAAGAACTCTCAAGATTTCAGCCCAATCACCTTTTCTGCTGACCATCACTGAAGAGAGGTATTATATCCTTGCATCAAAAAGTCAATATTGCACCTTTCTGTGCAAACAACAGTTTCACAAGTATTTTTGCTTTAGCTGTGATTTTCAAAAAGGAAGTGTCAAACAGGATGCAATCAGACAGTTCATAAAATGGACAAGATTGTCTCACCGGAACAGTTACAGTGAGGTGAACTTACCATTGTTGCTAAAACTTTATCCAAATATATTCATGTATGCTTAGTCTGGGGCTTTGGCAGGAAGCTTTAATGCAGAAACAGCGTGCCCTTCCGTCCTCCGTGTGTTTGAAAGCTCTTTCGGTGTGAGTCATCGGAATCCTGTGGTTTGTGTATCCTGAGAGGAGAAGAGCTCTCTGTGATTATCACACACTATGAAAAAGTAGCAGTTTGGAAATAAAATGATAAGGAAGTTCGTTATTTCATAGGAAATGTCTACTAATGGCTTTTTTTTCCTAATTTCTCCTCTTGGCTTAGTGTTGTGAATGAAGGTCTTGTGAGTGTACACAGTCCTCTCTAGTTTGGCTTCAGAGACATGTATCATTTCTCAGAAGTGCTACTGATTGATAGATGGGGGCTCTGCTTATGAGCTGAAGAAATTAAGATTTAGAAAATTACACTCCTTGAAACAAGGGAATCATCCTGAATGGTGGTCTAATTCCTGAACTGATGTGCACATGTGTGCACCCTTCAGTAGCTGTCAAGGTGCATCTTATCTCCAATATCTGATGGGAAAGTTGTCCATTGTTACAACCTTCTGTTAGTGCCCCAATGATACACAATGGACTAAACCAAATATGGTTCCCCAAAGTGATGTGGATATCCTGTTATGCTTTCTCAAGATGGTTCTCAGCAATTTTGTTTGTCCTTATACCCTGCTAAAATCAGGGTCCTGTCATTGTGTTGTATTGCTATGACAGAAAACATTAACAAAGCATTCAAATGGGATGAATAATTAAAAATTTAAGTCTTTTTCAATCTCCTGTTATGTCCAGAGTGAAGTTACCACTCTGTGGGATCTCCAACTTTTTACAAAACTATTTCACAAAAGAGCATTAAGAGAATGCTCTCACTGACATATTTGGGATATATTAGCCTGAGGGGTTCATTGAAGCAACAGAAGTAGCCTTGAGAAAACTCTTCTCTTCCTGGAAGAGGAAAAAAAGAGGCATAAAATAACCCCATAGAACTAATCATTGCTGACTAGTTCAGCAAGCTTGTGAAGCTGAACAACATGTAGGAGATCTGTGGTGTGCGAGTTTACTTAGAAAAATAAAGGTCTCATAACCTTTCCAAAGATCTTTAATCCCACAGGAGGCCTTCTAATAATAATTTAGAGAAAAATCCAAATTCTAGGAAGTGTTTGGAACACATGGAAGACATGTATAATATTTGAAGAATGATTTACAGAGTCTGTAGGCGGAACTTGAACAGATGTCCTTAGCATTCTGTTCCGTATTTAAAAGGATCATTTTTGAATAGCAGTCGAGTTGCTGCTTCACTGGACAATGTGTGCATGCCACCTCTCATCCCCTATCCCAGCACACAGGCTCACGAGCATCAAGAATAACTCTGTGAAGGAGCTGATGACCACAGCAGTGTTGCAGTGGTTGTGGACTGCACCTATACAGGTATTTGGACAAAAGCAACCAAGCCCATGGCATTTAAAAAGCCACTATGATGTATTAGTTAAGTAGGAGTCTCTTTCTCTATGAATAAGATCAATAGTCTGCCCTGTGTAGTAAAGTGTGTTGTAGTTTGAAGTAGTAACTGCTCTTCTTTGTGGTTTGTGCCTTCGAAGAAGCTTGTTCTCCACATGACCTTTATCTTGACAGTCAATTTAACAATAGCAATAAGAATGCACATCACTTCTAGAAAATATGATTAGAGATTCAGGGTTATAAAGGACTGCCAACTCTTTTTATGGCTACAGGACATCAGTGAGGTCAGTCTCAACTAAAGTAAAATATAATTTATGTGAACATCTGGGTGCCATCCAAAGTCTTTGGTTAAATAGAATTACATGAAGAAGAGAGTTGCAGCCAGTAAAATACTGGTAATAACAAAGTTAGGTACAGTTGGTGAAATTCTTCTCAGATGAGGTAAAAATGACAGACTACCCTTTAATTTTCATTTGGGCTGTGTTTAATTCTGAACCCAGCAATTTAGGGAAGCAAAACTTAAAAGATGGGTGATCTGGAAAAAGTCAAAAATTTGTATGAAGAATTACCCAGGAGAATGCAAATGAACTCTGTTTAACCCAGGATCTTGTGTAACTGGGATTCCATTACAGAGGACTGAACAGTTATTTACAGGATATTGATGCATTCTTAAATTTGATAGGGGCTCTCCATAAAACTCCCAAGACATACACAGAAAACTGGTCACGTGCTCTATTAGTCTTCTTCAGTAACATTCGAAAATGTAACTCAACACCTGATTTCCCACACAGAGACTGATGTACTCAAAATGTACATCAGCATTTGCCTGGCTTAGCTGTTCATTGTTCTTCCAAATGGATCTTTTGCAATCCTGTAAACTATTTGGAAATATTGTGCCAAGGTTAATCACCTGCTTCACATACACTGGTGAGGAATTTGGCATGAAGTGGTTTGCAAGCTATTGTAGATTTTAGAGAAATTTGAAGTTATAAGTTAAATGGCAGCCCTAGAAAATAAAGGTCTTGGATATGGGTATAAACAACTGTGTCTGATCTCATCATATTTTATTGCTATGCAATTAATTCTGAATCACAAACCACAGAGTTCCTTCCTATTTTGCATGAAGTATTCACCTACATTCTCTTTCCGGTATTGAGTAAAGTCAGGAGAGAAGCATAACTGGTGTTTTCATCACTACATGGAACTTGTTTCATTATAGGAAATTAAATACCAGAATGCCTCAGAAGAATTAGAAAACCTGTTAGTGTGCTGATTTGAGTCTGCAGGTATGTTTGATTCAGGTTCAATAAATATTGCAGTAAGTCATGGTGTTTTATCAAAACTGGCCTTGGTGTTGACAGTCTCAAAGATTAGTGAGAACTAACCAACCTCTGGATCCCCCCAAAGAGCTGACATATGTTGGTGGGGTCCTTTTTTCCACACCTCTGCCAGACTGACATTTTTACAACTCCTTATTCCATTCAGAAATAATAGTCATGGAGGATGTACTTCCGTTCTGTAGGTTTTCTCCTAGCGGAAAACTTTGGAACACAAGTTACAGACATCAAGTGTATTGCTGAAATTAGGCAAATGAGATTTGACTCCAAGCTCTCTCCTTCCTTACAAGCGAGGTAACTTTAAACACAAAAGGTGTTTGTAGTGAATGGGACAATTACACAAGCCTTCTGTTGTTATTAAAGTGGTGCAACTCACCATTTAGGGTTTTATTGGTAGCAATTCAAAGTTTGTACCAGTTGCCAGCTGATGCAGAGCTTCTGGAGATACCCTGTGTTTAGAAGGAGTTTAGAAGGACAATACACTAAGTTTTACGGTAGTTATAATATACCCACTTTCATGTACACCATACTACATCCCATTCCTTTTGGAGGACTTCCTTCATAGTGAGATTCCTCCTACCAATAAAAGTGCTTTCCTCAGTATGCCTTGCAGATGACAAGTTTTGCTGCAATCAAAATTTCTTATGTTTTTAAAAATTAACTGCAGGTAGCACCATGAAAATCCTACTAATTTTGAAAGAATCCCAACGAGGGCAGATTTCCTAAAGGGCATATATGTTTGTATATGTGTTTGCCTCCTACAAGAAGAGCGTCTGATGCTCCTGTCAATAACCAAAGCAAAACTTCAATGAAAAACTGTTTCAGCCTTTGCTGAACTCCTTCTTGCAGTCTTCTTGCATCTTCATTCATAGAGTAATCTTTAATCTATCTTAGGTCATGGTCCTCTAAGAATCTCTTTTAAGGCCCCTCTCCATGGTCCTTGCATTTTTATTAAACAGAGAAAGTTTTTTACTGCCAGGGCCATGAATATCTCTGACTTGGATCACAACCTTCAAATCTTCTTTCTTTTCACTAGACATACCAAATTCAATAGTTCATGAAATCCTTTTCTTGTCTTTTCCCACACTTCTTCCTAGGTGTCTGACCAGTTTCCACAGCAGAACATATCTGTCCCTTCCTCCAAATGAACTGTTTCTCCGGGCTTTCCATCAGCTTTTCCAAAGCACCAGTCCTCCTCAGTAAAAGGCCATCTCCAGCTTGTTCATTTGTGCATTGGACAGAGCAAGAGCAGCGCTTGCAGTTAAGTATGGCATGAGACACGCAATTCCCAGAAAGATGAGCAGAGGCAGCACCATGTGCACTCTGTAAAAGTACAGAAAGGAAGCAAGGGTGTTCAGCAAAGTGCAATCACAAAGTGTGAGGAGCAAAACCACGTCAACACAGTCAATGTGAAGCAACACAAAGAGTTAAGTTTCCAATTGCGCCCCGGGTGTCTGAGTGGAAATCAGTTTGCTTTATGATTAAGAATGTTCTTTTCAGGTGCCTGTGAGAGGAATGTGAAATTCAGCAACAAAAAGATGAATCAGAGTCTGCTGTGGTTAGTTTGTAAATTCCCAGTGTATAGTGTAAGACAACAACACTCCGAGCCCTGAATTCCTCCACATTCAGGAAGCCCAACAACAACATCAAGGCAAGCTTACTTCTGCACATATGGATGTACATGCCTTGAAATCATGGGGCAAGTTCCCTGTAAAGCAGGATCTGAAAGGCTGTGTGTGAGAGCAAATGGGTCACAGAGAAATTATTATACACTCCAGTAACTATGAAAGTGCCTTATTGTGGGTTGCTCGGTAAATGACAGTAGATTCTTGTGAAAGACAGTTCTTGTGAAGAACAAGCATGAAAGGTATCTATGAGAAGGATTTGAAGTGCATAAAAATGATTCTGGTTAGATCAATCACTCGGTTCAAAAATATTGGGCACATGTCCCCATAATGTATGAAATTCTAAGACTCACAATAACATAGTATTTCTACTAATGCTGTGTTAATTGGTGCAACAGATCACTGAGTACATTTTAGTAGGTTTAAAATCTTGTCACTAATTTAGGTGTTAGTGACCACAATGCCTAGAGACTTGTAAAATACAGATGACTTCCCTCAAGATAACTTGAGACACAGAGACACTCAAGGGAAAATAGCATAAAAGAAATGGTGCATTAAAGACATTTTAGGAGGGTAGTACAACAAATAAGATTATGAAATACAGGAAAGCTACCTGCAGTGTGTTAGATTAATAGCCATTGACTGTTTTCTCTTGTGTTAATCTAAAAACTGTAAAACTTTATCCTTTTTGTTGTGCCCTGAAACACTAAGTTTTGCGATGTTAACAAGAAAGCCTGACTTAAATGTTCAATAAACATTAAACCTTCTATAGTCTTGAATCTCTTTGGCCTCAAATGTTGCTATTGATTCTGCCTTACCGTCTCCTCATTTTCAGTGACCAACTGCCCCAGGCAAAGAAGGAAGATTTTGCAGTTGAAAGTTGGTGATAGGTTGAGAAGAATTATTTTGGTATCCAAAGTGGGAACTAGAGGTCACTTACATAATATGTCCTGTCCTCTAGAACCCAGGCTGCCAGTTTCTTGTATACTTTAACCTGGAAGTTATTAGAAACCAGAGTTTGCAGCTCTGAGCTGCCCAAAACCAACCCTACTGAGAAGTGGGCTCTTTTCCATACATTTCACACTCCACCTAAGTCCAGAAATGGGGCCTATCTACTTTACTGGGGGATCATGATTCAGAAGCTGCACTCAAACCACACTGGAACATGTGCTGTTGCACATGTGTGTGTTATTATGGGCCAGCCAGGTACTTTTTATTTTCCACTAGAACTGCATTGAGGCAGCATTTTCATCTAAGTGGTGGAGGCACTAGAAAATGAAGGTATTGTAATATTCCTCTGTTCATGACTGAAATGTTGTGTTGTCTGTCTTTGACCTCTGTTTAGTATTGTTGAAGCTGGGTAAAACACATTGAACTCTTTCTCACCCATGGCATTGGTTTTGCTGTTGTCAGTCTTTACTCTCACAAATCCTCAAATAGCCATGTAACAAACAGTCTTTTGTCTGATACCGCACTCTGCTTTCTCATCTGTTCTTGTTTTCAATGCCAGCTTGTCTGTAACATGTAGGTGTTTTTACTGATCTAACCAGGTGCTGTCTGCCCGGCAGCAACACGAGGCAACAAAATTCCCTCCCCTTACGCAGCAACATTTAACCTACTCAGTAAGGGAGAAGACAGTGTTTGTTTGAAATGTAGGTGCACATGTCCGTGGTGGAGGCTGTGTGACACTTCAGTGGAAACCTGAAGTACGTTCAGAACTTCTGGCGCACTCATGGCACTTGAAGTCAGGGACACACAGCAAAATCAGTTACCACCTCTTCGACATGGATCCCTGCATTTGGGTGTGGCAAACTAATTTCAATCATAATTAGAAAAGTTAGTCCAGGCTAGGGCTGGGTGATTAATTCTCTTTTGTCATCCTGACTGAATGGGAAGAACTGCTGGTTGAACAAGAAATAGAAATTAAATAAAGTCTGACCAGGAACTACCCCAGATTTATTTGGGTTCTTTCTAAAACCAAATATTTTGCATATTCCTACCAACACCAATTCCTTATTTCCTGCTTACTCGACCTGTTTTTTTTTTTCTATTCTTCTTAAATTGAGTTCCATTTTCAAATTACAAAAAAAAACCCCAAAATATTTTCAAAACTAAAAGGGTTTTATTTTGAAAAGGGGTAATAAATGCAGAACATTTCTAAATGGAATGCATGCCGAAAAGCAAAGTTGTGAAGTTTCAAAAATCTTCCTGTGCTCTTTTCTTGGACAAGTTTTGATAAATTACTGCATAATTTGTGAATAGCTTTTCTCCCTGTGCTACTTCTTTTCCAGTGAAGTAATAATTTATTTAACCTTTTAGTCCTGCTCTGTTCCAGCCACTTGCTTGTCACATGCAAAACTGAAAGACACTTAAGTATTCTCTCTGGTGCTTATTTCTTGGATGTGGTGCAAAGCAAGAAAAGAGAAACCATCTTATTTGAAGAGCTATGTGTAAGTTACAACTAATTTCCTGCAGAAGTGTAGCTTAAGCATATCCACCAAACCACTCTTACTTGTGCTATTCCCAGCTCAATTGTTAGTGTTCCTGCTGCACAGTACTTCAGAAGATGCTCAGGCAGTCTGTTGATCTTCAGGGAAACCCCTAGATTTCCTTCCTTATTATTCATGGGGATTTCCTAGTCTGCTGTGGAAAAACAAGGATCAAAGTCTTTTACATGCTGTCTCATGTCTCCAGATTCTTCATCTCACTTAAATGCCTGAGGAAGTGAGTGGCCATAAATAGAATTCTTGAAACACTAGAAGTGGAAGCAACACAAGTATATTTTACAAACTCTTTTATTAAAATAACATTAAAAGTATCTTAAAGTTTGGGGTTTTTTTCCATACTACAAGGAATACTAGGGAGCAAAAGAAAGTAAATCTGTAGTCTTGTAACAGTACTCTTTTTTTATTAGCAAAGTAAGTAGGAGAGAAACAATAAAGCTAGGAAGATGTCTTAAAGCAAAATGAATTAGAGACAGGCCTGTGTGCGCTCTTTGAGATCTGTCTGTGTGATCAGCCTGTTTAATGACAAAGTATTTCATAAAATAGATTGTTCAAACAGACAGGGCGTTGGGTTACAGCGTGGATTTGTGCTCGTGTTGCTTGTGAAATCAAGCAGGAGAACAGCCCAGGTTTGCTCTGGGTTCTAGGAGTCACAGGTCTCCCACCCATGCATCCAGTGTGCTGGCCCTGCCTCCTAGGGCTCACCAAGCTGGTTAAACAAGTGCCATGTTCAGTGCAGACATTCACTTCCCTCAAATGTAGTAGAAAAGAATGTGGCACTCAGAGAAGGTATTTTCACAGGTAGTGGGTGACTGATACCTTGTTTTCCAGCAGCAACTATTTTGAAAACGCTGACTTTCAATCACTGCCTAAATATGCCATATCTGCTAGGGAAAAAAAGAAACAGACACAAACTTTGCCAGAACATGCCTAGCATACCACTAATCAGTCCTTGACAGTCTGAATTTCCATTTACCTGTTGAACCTTGTAGTTGAGACAGGTATTAGTTATAGTGAGGGTAAACAAGTATTTAAATATTTAAATCAAGAAGTGTATTGGTGCTTTTACAGTCCATTAGAGGTAGAAACTCCTTGTAGGTGTAAAACTTATTTACTCATGTGTTTAGAACAAATGTGAAATAATGATGAAAGAAGTTAATTTCCCACCAAAGTTTGATGCGAGCAGGACTGACCACATCTCTGTCTAGCAGTGTAGTGTTTTTACTCCCTCCTAATTTCAAACTTGGGCTCTTTTCGATGAAACTCATTAAATTTTGGTATCAAGTTAAAAGCCAAGAAACCTGTTGCATACACTATTGATCATAGCCATTATTGTTCAGTTTTTCAGAAGTATAGGGATGGTTGCAGTCCATCTGAGAACGTGCAAAACCTCCCTTGTTTGCCCTTGAGTAACTTGTGCTTGTAACCACACCTAAATTTTTAAAACATGAGGAATTTGAAAATGAAAGAAAGGTAACAACTTTTACTCTAGATTAAAATCTGTCCTCATAAGGACTGAAACTCACTGCAGCCTGCTTGAAATATGTTGAATTAAATTTCAGAAAAGCAATGCTCATATTTAGGAATAAAACCAGCAACTATTAAATAACTATGTTTTTGTACATTTTGAGAATAATGGACCAAGTAAACCTTAGTAAGTGAGATTTTAATGGAATTAATCATAGGCTTGATGAGCGTTTTCCTCTTAAGTTTGATTCTGCTGAGGTCTATATGAAAAAACCCAAAAGATTACAGTTCTGTGCTAAAGTATTAGTGGAATTACACAGGAGCTAATTGTATATATCTAGGGGATCCGAGGGCTTGGACTGCTTGGGACAGAGATGCCTAAGGAATCTAACTACACAGCATGTTCCCAGGCTATGGAGAGATGCTGGAATAAGCTACCTCCACCCAGAACTGCCACTGGAGCAGGAGGCCCTCTGCTTTGTCTCATTTCCCTTCCCAACGGAGTCACTTAAACTCCCAGTGCTCTGTGCTGATGAAGTAACGGGGCTGCAGAGCTGCTTCCCCACTGGCACCCTCTCAGGCCACTGTAGTGGACAGCAGTGATATTGCCAGACCTATCTGCTGTAAGGGGCACTGAAGCTGGGAAAAAGACCTCTCTCTTGCTCTAATGGTGGTTGCTCTGTCCAAAAATGCACATATGAAATACACTGCTCACGTCAGATTTAGCCATGAAATATGCATTCAGATGTCACTCTAACCCTCCAATTTCAGAAATTATGAAAACAAACTTCACTTCTTTTGGATAAGAGAAGTGGTGGGAAAACTCTTATCCTTAAGACAAATGCTTCATTGTGACCAGATGGGACAGTAAGTGCAAAGCTTAAGAAAGCAAAGCTGCCCACGCCTGGCAGCTGCCTGATTTGCTTAAAGGTGAGCACTAAAATTGTTACAGCGTTGTACCTCGTTTCCTGGAAAGATGGGCTCTGATGTACTTCATTTGTTGTCATCCAGGTTGCTTGCTTTACACTTTATCCTGATGAAAGACGAAGCTACAATTTCGGCAACTTTTCCAGTCACCTTTTGTCCTGTCCTACTGTGGTGGGATGAAAGTTTAAGGGGCTGGGACGCAACGTGCTTTTTCCATATGACAACACTAGATGGTGTCCCTACACTTCCCAAAAAACCACACAGCCTAGCCTCGGCTTGGAAGTCTCAGAAACAGCGAAAAGAGTGGAGTGATATGATGTGACGTATTAGGTGTGCATGTGTCTTTGTGTTTTAATCCTCACACACTATTTATGTCCTCAGTTAATGACATGTGAAGCTATTTTCTCTGTTAGTTCCTGATAATAACTATTTTAAGCACATGCATGCTTTTCCTTTCCTGTTTTCCCCAAACACCCACACAGAACCGGAGGACAGTTAATTCGAGGACGTTAACGATAATTCCAGAAGACAGGACAGATGTTAGTGGTTCTGGTCCCAAACAAGTGAATGCTCTCTGTGTAAGGGGAAGGTCTCCTAATGCAAGTTACCCTGAATTCCAATGCAGTGTTTTGTGCATGTGTCCCTGCCAGACTGAGAGCTGCATGTTCACAAATGTCTCTCTAATAAAATGTTTTCTACACACTGTGCTGAATCTAAAGCACTAAAGACTTGATTCTTGCCTGAGAAAACCATACAGAATTTCATTTGTGGGAGAAAAAACCAGTCTGAGAACTTGGATATGAAGGGCTTCTCACCTTTGTTTCATAGTGCTTTGGGTGTTTTTGGGGGCAGCCCAGCACCTTGCAGCTAGTCTGGCTCATTCATCTGGGAACTCTCTGCTGCTTGCACATCCCTGAAGGAACTGATGGGAAGAGAGTGACAGAGACTAAAGCACTAAAGATAGGTCCTGAACAGTGGCTTGCTATGACCAACACAGAGCAGATGACACATCTCAGGCTGCTTCGTAGTTGTGTTGTAAATTGCAGACTGTCCTCCCCTGATGGCGCAGTGGTGGGGCTGGGTCTCAGCCTTAGAGGCAAAGTCAGATTTGTGCTTCCAGCACCCAGGAAAAACAGCAGCCGGTGGGTGGGTCAGGTGTGTTTTGGTTCAGTTCCTCCCCTGTGTGTGGCTGGCACTGCCAGGCATGCTGAGGGCTCCATCCCTCCTTCCCACTCACCTGGGCCACACAAGCCCTTTGCCAGAAGCCTGTGCCAGGAGCTTCAGAGCATGGCTAATTCCCCACCTGCTCGTGGTCAAATGGTGAGCCCTGCTGAGGCCAGGGCTGGTGCCATCTGATTTCAACCCTCCTGATGTTCATACAGCCTTGCACTTGGTGCTCTGCAGGAAAATTTCATCCATGAGGGCTACTTGAATGAGATGATTGTTCTGGACCTCAAGGGAAGGTGAAGTAACAGCTGCAAGGAGAGGGTGCTAAAAAGCTCTGCAGCTGCTTCCCCTGGCAGCATTCAGTGCTGATGTTAGCAAATACAACCAGCTTGTATCTCTCAGGTTAAGGACATGGTGAGCTTCAGGATTAGATTTTTGAGAAGACAGAAAGTGTGGATCTGGGTAATTTATTTTAGTTTTAGAAGGTGGAGTCAGATTAGGGTTGAGAAAGCAATGCAATTTGTTCATGGTATACGCAGGAATAGAAGGTTCTGATGTCTCAGAGGAGGTGACTATGCTAGTCACCAGTATATTGATAAGGACTGGCAGCTGCCTTAGGGAAGGAAAAGACTTGAATGGAAGAGCAGGATTCATTTATATTTCCTACCAAGTATGTTTCCTTGCTGCCCTCTTTTCCAGTAGAATAGGTAAACTCTAAGGCTGGGACTACAGTCTGGGATACCAAAGTACTCTGAAAAGCAGAGGTAACCCTAATCCAGGACTATTTTTAGTTAATAACACTGATCAACGTCAGACCTGGGCTAAAATAGCTCACAATGAGTGAACTATTTCTTCTTTGAAAGGGAGGACCACAGGGAGATGCAAGAAAGGACTGGCATATCTGTGAAGTTGATCTCTGGTGTGCTGAAAATTTCCCCATATATTTCCCTGACACTCTGGGGAAATGCAATTCTAAGCCTTGGTAATTGAAAATAACTTTATTTCTTGTCTTTTGAGCTCTTGGCATGTTCTTGGTGCTTCTGTGCAGGTCCATGAAAACACACTCATGAGCCACGGACAAACCAAAATAGTGAGTGAAATATTCCTAGTTGTACCTTTCTGCAGAAAATCAGAGGTGGCCACAAACTTAGTCAAAAGGGTCAGAATTATTGTATTTCAATGTTTTTTTCTAGAACTGCTTTCTTAGAAGGGTAACAAACTGGCTCCTTAATCTTGTTTTCCATTGAAACATCAATTATGTCCACTCAGCACATTAATAATTCTTGTAATTATAGTATTACAGAGTGCAGGGGAACTTTCCCATATACAGTTATGTCATTGTGTGATTGATCAAGAGCTCTGTGCAATGACATCAATGAGTTCCGAGGGTTTTTGTTTTTTTGGGGGCTTTTCATGTGATTAGAAGTACTACATTTGAAGAAGACCCCTGCTTCACTGCTATGGGATATACACTCACTCAGCAGTGTCCATATGAATAACACCGTACCTTAAACATGAAAATTTATCGCATTGCTTAATTCCTGTTCCCAGCGCAGGGAGGTCTGGCCCCTGTGGGCAGGCATGTCGTCAGGGAGTGCCTTTGCCAGAGGCTGCAGGTGAGCTCCTGGCCCACACCCCTGGCGAGACACGGGCTGGCAGGGCCTGCACCACGGGAGCAGGGAACATGGGAGCTGCTGCCTCCTCTTCCCTCACTCGTCTTTCAAATCTCCCACACTCACAGCCAATTTCTTGAGTTGTTTTCTGTGGGGAGGACCTTGCCTAGTAGATATGTTAAAACCAGCTATATACAAGCCACCGAGACCAGCATGTACTATTGGTTTCCTAGTTTCTAAGCCCATAATCCATGGCATTTCACAGATTTCTGACCATTGTGAACATGATCAGCTACTTCTGAAATGCACTAGCAAGCAGAAGTGGGTCAGCAATCACAGATTGATGTCAACAAAATCAAAATACCTTGTTTTAATAGAGTGACACTTGTTTCACTGAGTAGTTAGCCTTCGTGCTGTGGCACTTCTGGTTCCACCTTTTAGTGACTAGGCAGTAGGATCATGTGGGAATTCAGGAAATGTGAGAAGTTGCTGGGTATTGTTAATTCAAGGAGAAATGTGCCTTTACGCTTACAGTGACAGAGTTTATTGGATGATACTAATGTATACTCTCAGGGTAGAACACCACAGAGCTGGTCATTGCCGGGGGATTTTGGGATTGCTTCTCTACTTGTTACTTGACTGCAGGTCAGGGATACATCCACTGAGGTCGGTGGTGTTAGCAGAAACAGAGCCTGAGAGGATAAACAGCGGCTGGAGGACTTGTGAGACCCATGTGGGTCATCCTGTGCTTAGGCCACTGGCTAAGGAATTAAAAGACTTAGGAGGAGAGGCTGAGGTGGCTTGGTTTGCTCACCTTGGAGAGGAGAAGGCTGAGGGGTGACACTGTCACAGTCTACACCTTCCTCAAGGGGACAGCAGAAGAGGAAGTGTTGGTCTTTCTCTGGTGACCAGCGATAGGACCTAAGGAAAGAGAAAGAAGCTGCATCAGGCGAGTTCAAACTGGGACATTGTCAGAGACTGAAAACAGTTCATGCCTCAAACATTGATACAAAGTATTGCTCATTATAAAGAAGCTACAACCAAAGAAGCCTCCCTGAAGAGTGGGACTTTGAACGGAAAGTCAAACTGTTGATTAGACAAAGGGAAACACATTGTTCAGTCATCCCTGGCGGAGTTTGGGACGGGGGAGAGCACAGCTCACAGCAGCCAGGTTTACACGGATTCCCCGCAGCTGAGCGGGGAGGAGGTTTTGTGTGCATGGCTTAACCTCTGATCAGAAGCACTGAACACCCATCCTCCCTTACACAAACCGGCCCAGCTGTGGAATCCCCAGCCCCACAGGGCACATCCACGGGACTTTCATGTGAGAGGCTCGGCCCCACAGGACTGCAGGTGATGGAACAGGCTCAGAGTCTGCTGTGAGAGACTGCTCCCCTCCCCAGGGGGACGTGCCTGGACATTGCCACATGGCTTGAGGGTATATAAACCCATTAGATTCTGTGCTTTTTGGGGGACCTTCACCACCAAGACCAGCTGGAGAGGATCAGCAGACATCGTTGGGATCCACGGAGTGGTGATATTTTCCTTATTCTGTCCCTGTCACTCTTTCTGTCCCCCCCACCTATTTTCTACTTCTTTCTTTCTCTGTCTCTCTCATACTTACCATCAAATAAAACCCTTACTACTGTCACTGGCATATGGTCTCATTTGCACCTTAATTCGGGCAGAGGCATTTCTAAGAACCTTAAAACTGGATCGTGGCAGACATTTTTCTGGAACCTTTGCTGTTTGCGTAAACATCTGGTATGCTGTCACCCCAAGACATATGCTTGCTCAGTTTAAGCATTTTTCATCCATTCATTCACCCAAAGATGAAGCCAAAGGAGGGTCAATCAGACGCAGTTATGTTGATACACAGAGACAAACTTACTGACACGAGCAGTCTAATTGTGTGAGTGTTGCTGTGCTTGAGAAGGGTGGTTGAGCTCCCACTGAATTCCACAGCAGCAGCTTTTACCCCTGACTCCAACTGGATTATCATGTGAACAACAGTTTGGTGCAAACAATGCCATGCTGTGCATGACTCCAGTGGCTGTGGCACTGCAGTGCACCTGAAGTCTGTGTTTATCAGCTGAGCACCTGCTCTACCTGTGGTGTGGAGGAACCAAGTATTTGCATGGGTGCAGGTGGGCTTCAATATCATGGAAACACCTGATGTGCAAGAAACTTAGCCTAAAGGCACCTGTGTGGTCAGCTAGACTGCGCCAAAGGGACACCAGACTGAGAGGTGAAAATCTGACACCCTATATATCAGGATTTCCTTAACAAATTGAGCACCCACCAAGACACAGGGTTCAGGCTGTTCCTCTTGACATCTGTCTGTCAGTCTGGACTGCAAGAGGAGATATACAACTTCCTAAATGGGCTCATGTCCTTAGACTGAAAATGTTTCACAGTTTTTACACTAATTCAAATTCTCATTAAGAAAGATAATTTCATAACATGGGAATGTTATGGGTGGTTCCTGTTAACCTGCTTTTTCTAGGTGGAACCTGACAGAACCTTCAGCAGACCTTCCCCTTAAAGACATTGACTGGGACATAGGTCCCAATGTGTGCATATAGATGTCTTTGCGAAATTAGTGAACAGAGCATTCTCTGTCTAAAGTCTATGACAGATAATGACGAGGTTAGCAACAAATCCCACCCAGTGTGTTGTATGAAGCTTTACTTCATTGCTCCTTTGCAAATCAGGCATTATACATTTATTTTTACATTTTTTCTCAAGCCACAGGTAAATTCCATGACACTTGACTTGGCTGATAATTCTTACTATTCCCTATTCGTTACCTCACACGGGAAGGAGTCCTTCTGGCCAATCAAACCTGCAAGGACTTCAATGCACATTAATCAGTGGAACATAATTCCTTTTTGGACATGGGACATGAGTATGCTGAATACTGTGGGGAATGCACAAGATAATTTCAGAGATTTACTTCCCAGTATGAGCCTTCTAACAAAAAATTAGACATTAAAATAATTAAGATAATGAAAATTTGGGCATCTTCAGATGCTGTCAGTCATAAATGCCTCTTATCATTCTATTGCACTGCTTTCCAGGATTTAAAAAATTTCCTTGGACCATCAGCTCCTGCAATATTTTGGAGTAGAGGACTGTACAGTACCAAACGCCTGTTGAAAAACGGGACTGAAATATCATACATGATGGTTGACAAAGGCACTTTAGAAGCCTTGTGAAAAATAAATTTAGCTCCCAGATGGGCAAGGTGTATCAGTGAGCAACACTGAACAGCCCTGCTGGCAGCACTCACCAGGTCTGCTTCCTAAGACACTGAGCATTAACAACCACTGTCAGCCCTCTGCCCTTTCCTCCGCTTCTTTGTATGTTCAGCTCTTGAGTTCAGGTGTAGTTTCTGTCTCACTGTATCAGGACCCAAAGGGCTTGAGATAAAATACACAAGAATAAAAAATGAAGTTAATTTCACAAGGGAAGGCTGAAAGCATTAGAGGAGATTCAAGCCTGCTTCAAATGTAGTAGTATCTTGAAGATTTGAAGTAGACAGTATCTTGAAGATTTTCCTTTAGCCAAAGATAAGAGTGCCACAAGGATCATTTCTGTGTTACAAAGCTACTTATGAGCTGTGCTGAGTTCCTGACATAGAACAGGCAAAGGTAATTTAAATAATCTTTTCTTCTATTTCTTGTCTTCTACCTTGCAAAGAGTAAAAGTAAGCTCTAGCACAATTTTAGTGTCTTTTAACATCTCTGCAGAGTGTCTTCCCATGCCTTTGTGAATGGGATATAAGAGTCTTCAGAAAAGAGAAAGAACATTTTAAGGTGGAGAAAAGAATTTTAAAGAGAGATTGTGTTTTTTCCCAAGAAACATAAAATGTCATGCAAAACATCACTTTCAAAAGACATTTGCTGCTCTTACAGGTTAACCCAAGGGAAGGTTCAATGGGATCAGATGGAGGAGTCACCAAGCAATGAGAACAGCGGTGTTTGTTCAAAAGGTGTTTCAGACCCTTGGCTTAGAGCCAGAGACGTGTGAGGATTTTGCAAGAGAGGCAGTAGATACTGCAGTGAGGCAACCAGCCCAGCACTGTTTGTTATTTTGAAGCACACCCATGCATTCTGCAGTAATGAAAGGATTAGGAATTGCAGCCCTCCTTGTCTGCTCTTTTCTATCAAAAACTTTATGCATTTCTCCTGCCACAATAGAACCTACCATCTGGTCTCACACGACACTAATTACAATTTAATAATTACATTTAAATTTTTTTCTAATTTTTTAGTCTCTGAATAGTGGATTATTATTGAGGAACTTACAGAAATGGGCAGTTTTAAAGATCACCTTAGATTCCTTCTGTAGAAATAAAACTACGCTCAGAAAGCCTCCATTCTCTTGACTTTTACTCAAGTGTGATTCAAGTCCTGATCAACAGAGGGAGATACAGCATAAGTTATCAACACATTTCTCAGGCAAGTATACAGTCAGTTGAAGTCTTTCACACAAAACTCAAGGGACTTAGCAAATCTAATTCATTCTGTATTGATGTTCACAGTGACTGTGTCTTAACCGCTCACCCGACATATAATATTACACTCTCAGGACCATCTAAGAGCTGCTTTGGGTCTCAGTGCTAAAGCAACCCTTGCTCTTGTGTATTTTACTTTATTCAGCATTAGGCATGGAAAACTGAAGCAGCAGTCTGTGCACATTGCAGTCAAGGACAGTGTGAGGAATGGAGGATCCCTGGGAAGTGAGGTAGGGTGCAAGCCATCCTGGGAAAAGAGCACTCTGGTTTCCTCAGGGACCTTACCTGTTGCAGATCTCCTGGCCCTCAGCAGCGCCACTCCTGTGTTTGGGGGCAATCTAGTCCTTAAACAGAGGCATCAATACGCAAGCAACTTTTACATAATGATGGAAAGAAGGCCTCTGAAATGCCTGGCTTTTTAAATTGGGATATATTAATATCCTCTTGATTTACAGAATGAAAATGCAATTACCCATGGAAGTCCTGCTTCTCCTTGTGCACTCTATTGCAGCAATCCACATGTTGCTCAGGCTCATGCTGTCTGGCATCAGGTTTACACAACAAACCACACCAAAGGCTTTTGTAAAACTCCCTAATGACCTTATAACCTTTTTAGAAGAACAGTACTTTCATTATTTACTGTGAAATTGCAGAATCACAGAACCAATTAGGTTGGAAAGGACCTTTGAGATGACTGAGTCCAACCTCTGACCATCTTGTCAACCACACCATGGCACTGAGTACCACATACATTCTTTTCTTAAACACCTTCAGGGATGGTGACTCCACCACTTCCCTGGGCAGCCTCACTCTTTCAATAGACAGAAGACTTAAGAGAAGGAAAGGAAAGGAAAGGAAAGGAAAGGAAAGGAAAGGAAAGGAAAGGAAAGGAAAGGAAAGGAAAGGAAAGGAAAGGAAAGGAAAGGAAAGGAACTAAATAAGTACTTGAGAGTAAAGGTGGACTAGAAAAGAGTAGAAAATGCCACGTCAATGCCTTCCTCAATGTCCCTCCTTCTGCCCACGCTACCCCCTGTCCTTCCAGTGCAAGCCCATGACTCAGTGGTCTTGTGTTGGCAAGGCTTTGTGTTGGGCCAGTACCTGTCAGTCGTCTGTTTGAGTGTGGCACATCCACTCAGCACACGGTGAGAGGGAGGTTTGCACTTGGAGCTGTCATCTTTGGCGTCACGTCTGACTGTGGGTGCTTTCTGCTCTGCAAAGGGACTGACCCTTTGGTAAGCCTTCTCCTTTGATGTTCACTTGCCTGATCCATTTTCTAAAAGCTTTTAAAAGTGCTTCTATATTAAAAAAAAAAAAAATCGCCGGATACAGCTCATAAAAACTTGTTCAGGTTTTTCTGGGGACAAGAGGAAAGAGAAGGTAGGGCGATGCTTTTACTCCTATTTCTTCTCTGTGCTTTTTCTCCCCCTGGCAGCCGCAGAAGGGGCTGGTTGCAGCCTTTCCAACCGTGTGC